>JAHLEZ010000038.1:0-452697 GCA_020726505.1 Leptodontidium sp. MPI-SDFR-AT-0119 | reverse complement strand
ACCCTAACCCTAACCCTAACCCTAACCCTAACCCTAACCCTAACCCTAACCCTAACCCTAACCCTAACCCTAACCCTAACCCTAACCCTAACCCTAACCCTAACCCTAACCCTAACCCTAACCCTAACCCTAACCCTAACCCTAAGTAGCGCATGTCAAGCCAAACTAAGCTGTCTTTATTAAAGTCGACATCGCGGCGAGAGGCGTTATAAGACCTGGCTATCTTAGCTTAGGCTATAATAAGGTTCGACTAAGCTATGTCTTATGCTTTCTTATAGCGTTAAGTATAGTCAATGGCTTATTAAGTATTTAACTTGTCAGCGGGGGTAACTGAGTCTAACAAGTCGATTTTCCAGTCTTAATCCGTGCGTAGTACGTATCTATAGACTACCTCAAATAGAGAGAGTCCCCTTAGGGAATCGTGTAGGAGGGACATCTAGGCGTAGTCTATAATAAGGAGGTACTCTAACTAGTCGTCTTAGTAATACACAACGAAAGGTCAGAGTCGTTTCTATAAGTATTAGTTATACACTTTAGTCTGGCCATCTATTTACGAGTAATTAACAGCGGACAGCTGTCTCTTAGTTCCGAGGATCTTGCCTAGGGCGGTCTAAAACCTAGATATAAACTAGGGACCTTTGTCAGAAGTAATAGTTAATGGGGCTCTAAAGTAGCAATATATATAGTAAATGTACATAATAGCTAACTTCTAAGCATCTGTCGTCTTCTAATAAGGGATACTAATAGCTTATTTACTAAATCTATTAATAAAGACGAGGACGTTGTCGAATCTATACTTGTCTTTAGTAAAGGAGTAATAGTCCACGGTAATATATTCTTATAGTCTAAATAGAACGAGGAGAGGATAAAAGAATCCGGGCTTTTTATCCCGGGGAACTTAAATTCGTTAGTATATATAACAGTTACGGTAGTACTACTAAACTGTGGACGTGATTTTATACTACTAATATTAAGAAGAGAGCATTTAGATCGTCTTTTTAATACTAGGGTGCGCTATAGTGACTCAATTATAGACCTCTTGTATAAAGAGGGTTTAGAAGTAATCGACATCAGGGACCAAGAGGCGGCCGTCGTTAAGCAAGAGGTCACCCTCTAGGCTGAGTTTACCTAAAGAGTCTAATATAGCTTATTTACGTAGAGCCTGTAGGGAAGGAGTAATGTAGTTAGCCTCTAAGATTTGCTATATAATAGAGAATGTTAGTGTGAGGGCAGCGAGCTTAACGTCGGCCACTAGCGCGTCGGCGTCGTTAGGCGGCCGCAACTCTATAGACAATAAGCTAAGGTTAATTTAGTCTTAGCGTAAGAGTTATTAAAGGCGTTAAGTCTTCTTCACAGAGTTCTATTAATCTAACTCGTCTAACTTATGAAAAAGTGCGTCCGCTAAGGGGTTATAGATTCTAGGGCGGTACGTGATTATGAAATTATAGTCCGCTAAAAGCTCTGCCTATTGTGCTTGTTTAATATTTAATTACTTAGAGGTCATAAAGTATTCCAAGGCCTTGTAGTCTATTACGACACGGACTTAGTAGGGGGCTCCTACTAACTCAGCACGCCAGTGCCTAAAGGATCTAATAATAGCTAATATCTCTTTGTCGTGTATTGCGTAATTAAGCTTAATAGGTAATATAGTCTTTGAAAAGAAAACAACAGGGAACTAGTCGTCGCCGTACTATTAGGAAAGGACTCCGGCTATAACACTATTACTAGCATTTGTCTCTAAGAGGTAGGGTAAATCTTGTTAGTAGTGTCTTAAGAGAGGCGCGGACGTGAGAGTATGTTTTAGGAGGTCGAAGGCGTCTTCACACTCTACAGTAAAGCGGAAGGGAACGTTGTTCTTAGTTAACTAAACAAGAGGTTTTACTATAATACTATAGTCGCGGATGAATCTCCGGTAGAAGTTATAAAAACCAAGAAAGGACTATATACCTTTGACAAAGCTAAAGTAAGTCTACTCACGAACGACAGAGACCTTCTTAAGATTAACTTTTAAGTTAGAAGTTAATATAATGAATCTTAGGTACTTGGTTTGTGTTATTCTAAACTTACACTTCTTTAAGTCGGCTTATAACCTAACGTCGTTAAGGCGTTAAAGTACCTTTTTGACGTGGAGTTAGTGTTATAAGGGGTCCTTAGAGTATATGAGAATGTCGTTTAAGTACGCTATATAGAAATTATTAAGGTAATCAAAGAGAATATTGTTTATATAACGCTAGTAAGTAGCAGGGCTATTAATTAGGCCAAATAGAAGAACTTTGCACTTATATACGCTATACCTCATGTGGAAGGTAGTATACTCTTCTAATGTTGAGTCTATTTAGATTCGGTGAAAGGCTTAACGAATATTTAATTTAGTAAAGATGTGAGTATTAGCTATGCGAGCTAAGGTCTCATTAATTAGAGGTAGGGGGTATCGGTCCTTCTGAGTAAGGGAATTTAGCACCCGAAAGTCGATACATAACCGTAGGGAGTTATTCGGCTTCTTGACAAAGAGAATGGGGGTAACGAATAGTACTTGAGACAGCTCAATAAATCCTTTGTCTAAGTTATCCGTGATATATTCCTTGACAGCCTTAAGTTCTTCGGTCGACATCTTATATAATGGCGAATACTTGAGTGCTTTCTTACCCTTTCCTTTTAGCTTAATTTTGTGATCGTACAAGCGGTGGGGGGGGAGAATATTACTTTTTGCCTTAGAGAATACGTGAGTCTAATTAGCGTATTCTAAGGGAATCATTGGCTTAGCGTCTAGCTCTTAAATAGAGAGTGCAAACTGTATAGCTGACTAGCGACGGTGAGTGAGTTCGACAGTCAGGGCTAATATAGTAGCGGCTTTCTTTCGCTCTTAGTTTCTTTAATTAATTAAAGTATTAATCTCTTAAAGAGTTACTACAAATATCTCATCTCTAGACTTCCGTTTCATTGATATATGGAACGCTGCGGCGCTAATCGAGAAGATCTCAACGATTAGACGTCGACGAGCTTTCCCACGTCGCTTTGTAATCGGTAACTCATCTCGTGGTTAAGGAGAAGAAGTTAGGGAAGGAGAAGCTTTTATAGTCGAGTCGTGTGCGAGAGAGAGCTATATTTATATATTCTGAAGTGAATTAGCGTAGTCCTTAGTATGTATTCTGCGCGTAGAAGGAGCGAATTAAGAGGAGTTAGTTTAGTCTCGGGGGTATAAAAGCTTAGCGGTTCTGCTTTCTGGCTCAGTAACTTTTATTCAGACTAGTTTAATTAGGATGTATATATAGTCTAGTCGTGGGAGCGGTTATATATATTGACTGGGCTGGTTATTTAATATACTTCCTAGCTGAGGTGGGGAACCGTTAGTAGCGGAGTGCGCGCGCTCTCTAGGCTTTGTTACATGTCGCACTTATTAATGCGAGAGCTCTGCGGTACATAGAGTATTGATAACAAAGGTAAGTTTAATAGTAATGCTAGCATCAGGGATTAACTAGGGGCGATACTGTATACCTGAAAGGCGCGGATCTAAGTATTTCTAACTCTCGGAGATTAATATAGAATTTATTATTAGCGCAACTTCTCTAATAGAAACAGCGGCGCGGCCACTTCTAGAGGCTACTATATGTTTCGAAACGAAGTATTTATTAAAAGGTGTAATAAGAGAAAAAAGTAAGGAATACGTAGGGGGTTTTATACTTAAAACAGGAAGGAAAGAAGAAGTGGACGAAGCGCTAAGTGTTAAAGAAACAGGGGGGTGAATTTCTTCTACTAGCGCCGTGGGCTCGACTCTAGGGGGGTATAAATTCTCGACTTTACACTTCTGGCACGACTACAGCGTATCTCCTAGACTTGTCCTTTTACGACTTAAGAGTAACTTAGCGTCGGAGACTTGTTGCAAGCGTAGGCTCGTCGATCGTGTATCCGTAGATTTGGCGTTTTTGGCATCTGATATAATTCGACTATATTACGCGGGATGCCGGGTTTGATTTTCTATTAATGTTATTGCTGGTTTTCTAGACTTGGCAATAGTCAAGGGATTGACAGTAATAGGTTCTAAGGTTATTGAGAAAGTAGGGGAGTAACTAGCGTGTACGTCGAATTTTGACTTGGCGCGCTAGCTAGAATTAGCTATAGAATCAGAGTATAACCTAAGATTTAGGGAAGGGGTAGTTACTCGACTTCTTCCTATAAACTTTCCGGTGAACTTTATTGACTGTGGTTGGCTTGGGAAAGAAGCTAAGTCTAAGGTATTTATACTTAGCGCGGGAGGTAAGTGCGAGTCGACTATCGAAGTCGACTCCGCAAATTGGGTATTATAGTGGCTCCAAAATTCACGCAACTTAGCGTCTTTACACTTGGCGTCGCGCTAGTGGCGTTAGTGAATCTTGTGTACACGTAAGTCTCGGACCTCAATTAGTTTACTATAACTTATTATTAAGGGGTAGTCCAATGGCTAGATAAGCCGTCGTTTAGCGGCATCTAAGAGCACTTCGTGATGTTTTAGCCATAATCTTCTAATAATTACTTTATAGTTTCCTAAGTAAGTAATCAAGAAAGGAGTAAATGATTATAGACGCTTGTCGACTGTTAAATTCAACGTGGTGTAATAGCTAATAGTCTAGCCAGTTCGACTATTAAATCCTTTAATAGGGACAAGTAAAAGTAGTAAGTAAATTAAAGGTTTTAAGAAGAAAGAAAGAGACTTTAAAAGAGAGTAATTAATAAAATAATAACTATTAGCTCCGGAATTAAGAAGTGTAAGTAACTTATACGTGAGTCTATTCTTAGAGAGAGCGATGCGAGTAGTAAGTGCTAGTCCGCTAAGAAGCTTCGTAAGGTCAAGATGTCGTATATCTTATACTATGCCTAGGAAGGAGCCTTTTCCTAGGCTAAGTCTTTTACTTGTGGGGTAAGTTCCTCCACTAGTAAGTTGTCGTTGTCGTCTGTAGCTTGGCTGTTAGACATAAGACCGCCGTCGTCGGCGCCTACCTCTATCTCGTTAACACGGGAGGCATAACCACGACTAAGGGGCCGTTAGGCGAAATGCCGTGGGGCATTTATTAGTGTTTAAGCACGAGGTGTGTCGGCTCGTGTAAAGATTTATTAACTTAAGGGCTGACTAATCTCTCGTCTCTAGGACGAAAAAGCAGTAGAAGCTTAGAGTGACTTTCCCGTAGTCCCTAAGGAGATATTAACTTAGGACTGGGGGTAGGAATTTATACTTATTACTAAGGGGCTAAAGTGACTAGTGTAAATAGTGTTTTCTACAATTTATCCTTAGTCCTTAGCTTAAACTATTTTTATATACTCTTCTAGAGTTTTAGCTCTTTAATACTTATAAAATAGTTGCTTACGTAAACGGGATAGGAGCTTGTTCTATAAGTCTATTTTAAGGATTGACTTGTTAATTACGCCGCCTTAACTAGTAAGAATTCTGAACTATTAGTAAAAGTCTTAAAAGGTTTGTCTTGCGGCTTTTATCTTTAATGCGAAGTAAAGGTTACGCGCTGTCTATTACTTATAGGGATTAGTCAGGAATTTGACTACTTAGTTAACTAAGTCAAGCGCATCTATAATGTTTCCGTCGTCATTAAGCGTTAAAGACAAGAAGGAGGGTTCTAAGAACGTGCGAGCTATTCCTTTTGTTTATGTTAGTAATTAGTCCTTTTAGTAGTCGTCGTCGACAAAGTATTCGTCGTACTAACGTAAGGCGTTCTAGACCTAGACTTCTTATAAACGTGGACTATAATTAACGCCGTCCGAAAGTTTATCGTTTAAGTTAGGAATCTTCTCGATTCGTGAGGCCGTAAACATCTAAGACATCTTAAAGAAAGAGGGGGAACGACGACGTAGGATATAAGGAGGTCAGTAGCCGTTATCACTATCGTCGTCTAGTAGTCTACTAAGATTAGGAGCACTTTATGCCTTACCTTTGCCTTTTTCTAACTTGGGGGCAAGAGTTTTCTTAATTAAGGGATAAAGGGGTATGTCCCCTTCTTAGAAAGTTACAGATCTTAGGGCAGGTCTACGTAGTAGAGGCTCGTCAGTCGTTTGTCGCTGTTATTAAAGAGACAACTTTAACCACTAGTTCTCTATACGACTCTCCGCGAGTTGCTCTTCTAAGATGCGAAGTCAGCTTTCTTATAGTGTCTCTCTTATATGTGTCCTTGTAGGCTCTACACTACTCCCTGGCGTATTAGTAGAAGTATTAACTGTAGGATTATTAGCATTAGGAGAGTCAAGTAAGGGGACGGAAGAAGAGGCAGACGATATATTAACGTCGTCTATAGTAGGTCGCTTTATTAGAGGAGGGACGACTTTTGGCTTAACTTAGCGAGTTAGAGGGAGAGGTCCGGCGAAGAGAGGGTTTCGACTTCGTCGTATAGAGGCAGAAGTCGGGGAGGAGAATGAGGGTAATAGTAGCGAAGTAGATGTTGACTTCGCTGTTAGTAGGGGTTTTAATACTGCCATTCGTCAAGTTATAAAGCTTAATATAGGCCTTTCTTATATTTGAGCTTTTAAGTCGTAACCACTCACAGGAGAATTAGGGGGCGAGGGATATTTACTGTCTTCTTAGACGTAAAGAAAAGAGTTATAGATAATGTGACGCTTGCCTTAGAAAGACGGCAGTCACGTGTAACTGACGCCTCACATATTAATACAAGAGATATATGACAATACTAAGTATTAACTTAGAATTTACAACTATAGAGGAAAGAAGGTATAGAAAGAAGAAGTCTATATACAAGAGGTCGGTATGCCTAGCACTATAGTAATCTCGGTACGTCCCGATCGGGCAATACTAAGTGGAGCCGGTGGAAATGAGGCTCTGGGCAGCGACAGTCGTCACACTTAAGTCTACTTATAAAAGCGATATTACTTAGAGAAACTTCTAAAGAACTTATACCCTAAAGGGCCTTTAGGCGTAACAGAGTACTATAACGTCAAGTTCTTAGCTAAGGCGTGTAATATAATATACAAACTAGCTAAAGGTTCTTAGATTTATAAAGCTAAATTAAAGTACTTATAGTATTATATAATTAAGAAGGAAATTTGTGACATAAGAATAGTCTATTCCTTTAGTAACCTTAGCCTCTTAGAGCTTTATTTTAATTAAGTCACTTAACTCTCTATTACCTTAAATAAGAAACTTACAGGAAAGAAGAAGTAAGCGACGATCGAGAATAGTTACACAAATAATAAGACACGATTTATAACTAGTTATAAGGCGGCTCGTGGCCGGGTAAAGTCGCTCTAATTAAAGGCTCGACTACTTAATACCGTTCTCTTAGTTTGTTTTAATAAGATCTAAACGAAGGCGATCGAGGACTAGGAAGATATTACGTTCCACTAATAGTTACAAACCCCGCCTTTTACATAAGCGATTACGTCTCCGTAATACTACGACTTTATAGTAAGTAATATTAAGAAGTTTTATAAGTTATTTAAAGTAGTTATTATAACTACCTTAAGTGACGGGATTAATAAAAGTCAGAGTTACTTACTTTACGCCCTCTTAAAATACTTATAACACTTCTTTACTTAAGGGGCGTTATATAAAGTAAGAACCCTTTAATATAACTAATACTAAGGGCAAAATAAGACTTTACGCCGTAAGTTAGGATTCGAGTTAACCTTAACTTAAATAAACTACGCCTAATTCCTACTAGTCGTTAATTAAGCGCGCCTTAAGATATAAGAGGATATTTAGCCTAATTTTTTAATAGTATTCAGAGATGTCTTAGGGCTTAATTAGAAGACACGCGAAGTAAGGCGAGTTACTTAAGAGCTTAATAATGTCCTAAAGTTACTCTTAGAGGCCGTGGGGCACTTATACTTAAAAAAGGTCTTAAATTTATTAAATTATTTATATTTCCGGAAGTATTAACAAGTTGTTCTTTAAGTACTAATAAAGGAAGGGAATTTAAAATAACTAGAGATACGGAGCAAGATCGAAGATAATAATATTACCTTTTATTATAACGACTTAATATAATACTTTTAGGCTCCTTTATATTTATATATTTCTAATAAGACAAAGATTAAGGATCCGCGGATAATATTTGATTATTTATAATTATTTTGTCTAAGTTATAATCGTAAATATTTTAATAATAAGTAATACTAAGTAATATATTAAAAAGTAAATACTACTTTAAACTCGCACTTAGAGATTCGGAAGGAATAACAATATAACTTCTTCGTTAACTTCTTTTTATTTTATTAAATAATTCCGCTGCCAGATAGAAATAGGACTTTAATCTCGACGGCAAAGGACACTAGTAGGCGGATTTAGTAGTCAGTAGTATAAGACGGCTTATCTTAGTAAGGGAAGGGTGTATATAGGCCAGGGAGTATCTCACAGTACTTTACTGAGCTCTTTATATTAAAAGAGCGAATACTTAAGAGTATATAAATATAAGGGGTTTTAATATATTAATATACTAAAAGAATTAGTAATTATTTTTTATTAAGGATCTTATTTATATAAAAATACTACTTATAATTATTTATCCCAAAAGTAATCAGTGACTATTAATCTAGTATCACGTCTTAACTTAGTTAGTAACTACTCTTGTATTATTACCCTTAGACTCAGCTAATGACTAATAATTTGTTATACCTTCTTAATTTAAGTTATAATTACTAATCTGTTATTACTTCTTGACTTAGTTAATAACTGATAATTTGATATAAGGCAATCTAATTACTAATTTTATATATAATATTATATTACTTAATTACTCATTTAGTATTACTTAGTCTCCTAAACTTCTATTTACTCGTCGTTGTCTTGAACTACAATATTATCTTAGTCTTAGCTTACTCTATTGTCTTTATCTTCACTTCTACTCTCCTCGCTTTCTTTATCCTCCTTATCCTCACTTTTACCCTCCTTGTTCTCTTTATCTTCCTTATTATTACTTCCCTTTACCTTACTTACCTAGCTATATACTTCCTTACTTTCCTCTTTCTCACTCGCCTAATTATATACCTCCTTATTACTTTCTTCTTTATTCGCCTTACTATTCTCGTCTTTGCTACCTTTTTCCTTACTTGCCTTATTAGTCGTATATTTACTTCCCTTATTATCCTCTTACTCTAGAATATAATCTCCTTACTTATTAATATCTTCTTTTAACTCTTTTTTATTATTTACACTTATATCCTTTAATTCTTTACCCTCGCCTTCTATTTAGTTCTCTATACTTTATTATTTTAATATATTATCCTCTTTCTTTAACTTATTACCTTTATCTTTATTTTACTTTACGCCTTAGTCCTGTAACTTAAGTACTAACGGTTAGTTTATTACTTTATCTTTTATTATATTTAAAGCCTTAAGTGTGGCTTCTAGGAAATACTTTATAATAAAAGCCTTTACTTAGTTAGTATATTTTAAGAGCCCCTTGTCTCTGCGAAGGTTCTAAAGGTAAGCCGATTTAATCGCCGCCTTAATCTCTCGACGTAAAGGCTTCTACTTTATACCTTTTTTTAAAGTGTCTAGTTATAATTTAATAATATAGTTTAGTTTATCTTCGTTATTTCCTTCTTTATATTTATTTAAGGCGTAGACTATTCTTATTGTCGCCCCTTAAATATTTTAGTATATACGGAAAGAATTATTATATAAAATTCCGGCTATAATCGTAAAGGTTACGTAAATTAACTTTAAAAGGAGGAAAAGGACGTAACTTAAAGTTTAGTAAATTACTATAAGATTATATAACTTAGTAATAAGGGATTAGAAGCTGTGGTCTAGTTCGAGGAAGAGGGAAACGTTAGCTTCGGTATATAATATAACGAATTAAATCTTTTCACATTGTCCCGCGAGAGCTACGAGCTTAACGTGACTTGTGTCGATGTGATACTTAATTAATTAATTAGTAAAGATAATGTTAGCTGTATATTTAAAAGCGACTTTAGCGTTTATAATAGTACGGCTTAGTTTAAAAGGGAGCCTTAGTTCGAAGTCTATCGGGGGTAAAGGGAAATCAATAACACCTGAGATGTTATTAAAGGTCTTAAGTAGTTAGCCGATCCCTTTAAATAATATTTCAGTAACGATCTTTTAAGTGACTTAGTCCTTAGTTTAGTTATTTTCGCTATAATTAACAATTACATTAATAAGAGTTTCTTAATTTAAGTCCTTATACATAAGATCTTATAGTTAATTAGACGTCGAAACTTAGCCTTTATAATAAGCCTTTATAAGGATTATTTTAAGTGTACCGGAATTAAAGGATACCTTATTACTTAGTTTTTTACTACTAATAACGTATATCGCGCGCTAGACTGCCCTTTACGTACTAAAGTGAGTTTCGAGGATACTTTATAGCGCGGTTAATAATAATACCTTAAGACGGTTAATATAAGATAAAGTGTTGGGATGTATAGTCAAGCCTAAATGCCGGGGTCACGTGTACCACGTGACCTCCTAGCTAGCATATAAGGGAGCTCTTCCTCGAGCTCCTTCTTAGAAAAGATGTACAAAATAAAGGGCATAACAAAGCATACGAACCACAGGTTTTCGTGCTACGTGCCACCTTTTTGATACTACCCCCTTACAGACGAGTATATACCGACATAAAGAAAGAAAGTTAAAAAAGTATATTATTTAGCCTTCGCTGCCCGAACTCTTTATTAAGAAAGCTTATTCCTTTCTTTCTACTTTATATTCTTTATTATAATATTCGCTTTATTCTTTTTTTACCCCTTCTTTAGAGCTTTCTTGATTTTATCGCTTAAGGTTTTAGTCTTAGTCGCGCGTTTACGTTTCGTAACGATCTTGCGGAGTAAGATTAACTGTTTTAAGCTATTACTTTGTGTCTTAAGATTATAAGATGTTATAGTTATAGTGTTTATTAAATAGGCGATAGGATTTAGTTGTATTATAAGTTAAATGTTTTAATATACTAATATACTAAAATAAATAATTGCCGGCTAACACGCGCGTATAAGCTAACTTACCCCGAGATACGTTACCCTTATACTACTAATTAAACAGCTAAAACAAATAAAGTAGGGTCGTCTTTCTTTTATTAATAAAGACACTATCTATACTTATATAAAATAGCGGACATAGCGCGTAATTAAATCACTCAGGGAGTATTAAAGTAAGTTACTTAGAAAAGGAATGCGCTTCTATTAATTTAACTTAGTAATATCTTTAGTAATGCCCTATATAATACGTCAGCGATCTCTAAAGGCTAGTCCTTAATTTATTAATACTTGAAAATCGAACCGGTTTTAGACGTATTAATTACTATAATAATAAGATATACTATTGTCTTAAGTGATATTAATAACTCAGTGAGGTATATAGTACTAGTTAATAAGTTGCCTTATATAGAAGTTAAGTATATATTAATCTGTTATTAGAGGTATAATTTAAGAGAGTTATTTAAGATAGAAAGTTAAAAGAAAGTTCTATAGTATAGTTAAAGGGATATTAAGCTAACTTTATTAATGACTTAAAGTCTATAATCACTTGTACTTAATTTGAGATTATTTACTAACTTTAATAGAATCTTAATAGTTTTTGATTTCGACGTCCTTGAGGGCCTAGGCGAAGTCGAGAAGATTAGTTAACTTGTTATACTTACTGTGATTTAATTTATAAAGCTAAAGGGCCTTGATCTTAATCCTTTTTAAAGTAAATCCTCCTCTTTAAACCCTCCCTTTTACACGAATATATCTCTTATTAAATTACTATCGCCTTATACTCTTAAGTAGATTATTAAAACTCACGTGGTTTATAAGTTAAAAATTAAGTATTTCGAGACTATAGACTAAAAGGTATTTAATCTTAAGCTCGTAGATAAGAGTAAGGAGATTAAGGCTAAGGTTAACACTATATACTGTGACGAGTTCTACGAAAAGCTTCAAGTGGGCTCTATATACTATATCGCGACTCCTTACTAATTTTCTTAGGTAGTCGATGAAGCGCTGAGTAAAATAAATAAAGTACTAAGCGAGTCGACTAAGGCTAAGTTATATGCCTATTAGCTTATTTTTAAGTATAATACACTAATAGAAAAGGCAGATAACAACTAATAAGCTACTTTAGTTTAATAAGGGGTTAGTTAACTTAGCTTAAATAACTTCTCAACTTATATATATATTATAAGGAATTAGATTAATAATAAAGTATACTTTTAAAGGGTAAGAGGCTTATAGGAAAGTAAGAGGTAAGTAGTTTATATATAAATAATTATGTTCGTAGGTTTAGTTCGAGGATCACAAATATAAATATTACGGACTTATATATATACTGAAATTGCCTTAAATGTGATTGCCTTTTTATTTAACTAGCGTATTAACGTTCTTTATTATAAACTACCTAGGTATAAGAGTAGCTTAATCTTCGTAATCTTCGTTAATAATATATTCTTTATTATAGTGTTTATTATAAATATAATAGTTAAGGGGTTAGCCGGAGTCTATGTCAATAGTTACTAGGAACTCGACGCGAGAGGCTTAGTAAAAGAAGGAGAAGACTATAATGTCGTTAAAGAAGCCGGAGGTTTAATAAGGGAAGGAGAAGATTTTAGTATTAATAAAAAGGTAAGGGTTTTTAAAAAGTAAGGGGCCGGTTTTAATATAAAGGTTATAACTAAAGTCTTAATAAGAAGAGGACTCGGGTTCGCCGGGGTTAAGGAAGCCGGGGCTTTAAGGAGTGAGGGTAAAGAGACTAATATCGAAGAGGGAGAGGAAGAAGAAGTATAGCTAATAAAAGTCGACTCTAAATTCTAGTAGACAAGGGGGTATTATATTATTCTTATTAGGCGACGTCGAAGCTCGAGGAAGATTACTGACTTTAATATGTAATATTATATATATCGACTACACTTTGTTTTATAAAGAGGTCCTCCGCTATATCCACGAACTAGAGAGTATTAGTATAAATAACACAAGTTAAGAGAGGAGGGGGCTTTTATTACTACTTAGAGCGATTCGACTAATAGTTTGAATCTTATTATAAGTAAGTGTAAACGTTAGCTAATAAAGGGTAAATAAAATAGCGATATACTAGGAAGCGCGTTATTTATATATAACGGGATTCTAATAACTTAAACACGGGTGTTCTTATAATAACGAGGCAAGGGGGGGAATGTTTTAGTATACTAATATACTAAAATAATAAACTCTTGACATCGAAGTAAGGGAGGAATATTTTAATATACTAGTATATTAAAATAATAGACTTTATTTATATAGTATATAACTAGAAACTTATTATATATAAAGACTACAAATAAGGGAAGGTTTTATACTAGTAATTAGAATCTTATTATTAAGGCGATAACTAATAATTAATTATTACAGAAAATTATATTATTAAGAAAACTTAAGAACTTATATAATACTATTATATACTTCTTTCTAATAAAAATTCAATACACTTTCCTAATTACCCTCTTTTTTACTTAAAATAGTCTATTATAATATGTCCGTAATCCTAAGATACTCGAGTACTATTTAATTACCTCTAACTTTATAAGTATTCCTCTAACCTTAGGAGGGCTCGTAGACTTCCTAAAGGCCTTCTTTTATACTAGCTATAATTAGTCCACTACCTTAGTCTTATTCTGTCTCTAAATAAACTACTTTGCTTTATTAAATAATAAATAATAATTATTTTAAGCCCTTAAATTATAATAACTTCTATAAGAACTCATCGCGATTCTACTTAAATTTCTACTTTACCCTGATCTTGCCTACTTTATAAAAGAAGTATACTTAGAATAATAACTCTAACTTAATTAGTCCCTTTATTAAGTTCGTATTTATATTATTTATAAGGGACAAGAATTCTTCACAAGATCTTACTATTAATCTTAAGGTGTCTTTATTTATTTATAAATAAGTATTATAGTAAATATAATTAGTATTTTTATATACTTCTACGTATACGACTTGGCTGCGCTTATAGAGGGTTAATAGTATAGGCTTCTTGAGTATAATATATTCGGACACGACCTTGTTAGTTTTAGAGGAAGGGTCGGCACATTAAATTCAAATAGTATTAATAACATCTTAGCTAGCCTCCTTTTATATTTAAATCTAAAGCTTAGCGGGGAAGAGCGGAAAGAATACAAAGGTCTAATTTAATATATTATTCGGGTATATAAGATTAATGTAATAGAGGATAGTTTCGTTATTAAGGATCTTGCCTTAAGATAAGGCCTTATAGAAGAGAGGAGAGATAGGTCAAGACACGGGGGAAGAAAGTTTAAAAGAATTAATAAATAGTCTATAATAAGGCAGCGACTGGAACGTATAAGGGCTAACTAGACGCCTACTTAACTATTTTGCGACGACAAGGTATATTAACGGGGTTTAAATTAAGGCTAATAAGTTAGTCTTTCTTACTACTAGTTAGATTAAAGCTCGGCTTATAAGTATATTTAAGTTTTTATTATTCTTAGTAAAGAGTAAAATTAATATATTAACGCGGTTTAGTTTTAATTAACAAAATGTAAGTCGAGGATTTTAGTGATATTAATATAAGTTTAAGGGAAATTATTTTAATATATTAATATACTAAAAGGTAAGTAGGCGCTAAGGGGGCGACGTAAGGGTCTATACGCAATTGTTTTAGTATATTATTATACCAAAACAATACGGCCGGCGCGTTATCCCTATAACTACGGCGTGAGGAAAACACAAGGAATACCTAAGGAATTACTATAAATTAATAGAACTCTAATATACGTAGGGCTTAAATACTACTACTTATTTAACTAGTAAACGTAATCTTATTTACTAACTCCTTATTTTATCTTTAAGTACTTTTATTCTTTCTCTTTTATAATTAATATATTTAAAAGAATGCCTTACTTTATGTCAGTATAGTACCGGTTTATATACTACGCCGTATGTGTGAATATATTCTAATGTGAATATAGTAACAGAGTAATAAATAGTTAGTTTAAAAATCTATGTGTATTTTAAGAGAGTGTAAGGAGAGCCAGACTATATATTACGAAACCTTACTAAATCTCCACCGAAACTAGTCCGGCTAGACTCTAACCCCTGACTTTAACCCGCACCCCCTTTTCTAAACCGAAGTATACTTATGTAAGGACCTATAGACTAACACTTTATAAGAAAAGATATATTCTTAATTATTAAAGCTCACGTTATATCGCTTTCCTTAATCTTTATAATAATATCTTCCTTACCTTTTTTACTATTATTCTTTTTAGAGTATTCTTTAAGACTACTTCTTAGCTAGCCTTTAATCTTATCTCTTATTACTTAATTATATAAATACCTCGAAAATTAAATTAATTAAATCTACGAAATATTTATATTTATCTCGTATTAAACTAAACAAGCTTATTTATATTATAAATATCTTTCTTATTATTATTAATACTTAAAATAATTTATATAATATTTAAATTAATAAAAAGGAAATAATAAGTTAACTTTATTATAATATTAAATATAAGAAAATAATAATAATAAGGACGATTTACGTAATTATAAAAAACGAATATATTTAAAGTATATAAATTTATAAAAATAAAAAAATAATAATCGATTATTTATACCTCTTTAGTTCGCGGTTTTTTCTTTACTTAATTATAAAGTGTAAAAATATAAGAGACATTACTTTAATTTTAATCTTTTTAATAATAATTAATTATTAATTTTTCGACTTATTTATAACTTTAATTTTATATGTATATTAATATAATCTCAGTACTGCGGTTTGCCCCCCCGGGTTTAGCGACCCTCTGCTTCGGGCAAGGCGCGTGCACGGGCCCAGCGCCGCTTTCAACGTCTATAAGAGCTCGCCCCCCCCGCTGCTCGACCTTCATCCTCTTCAATCTCTTCCCAACACCCCTTTTACTCGGCCATTTACCCGCGCCATGCGCCATCGACTCCTTCCCAACGAGACCCACGCCATATGCCCCCTTCGCCAACGCCGCTGCAGCTGAAAACTTTCACGGCACGGCGGGTTAGAGCCAGAACCCTTGATCCTCCTCGATCTGCCACTCTAGATTCGATGCTTGTGACCATCGCGACGGCGATCATTCCTCTGGATGGCATCGCATTGCCCGAGATACGAGCGTGAGCTCAGCTCGCGGCCCTCTTCTCGCTGTTGCACCATCACAATCCTCGCGGAAATGCCTCACTTGGTGACGGCGACAGCGGAGGCTTGCCCTTGGCATTCCCTTCGTGCGGTATGAGCTGGCCAATAGAAGAAATGCCTCACGACGACGTGGCCAGCTTCTGCCTGGCTACGTCGTGGCATTACGCGTCGGGGAGAAGGATCTCGGTGAGATCTCGGTGAGCTCCCTTGGGCCGGTGGAGACGACGACATGCACTGTATCCATTGTTCTGGGCTGATCTGTGACGAGAAGGACCGATTTCTGCCAAACGTGGCTATGTCAGTTGACGATCTGCATGACAATGGCAGCATCGCAGCCTCTGCTAAGCATCCCACGGACTGAATACGAAACGCCGGCGTTGGGAGAATGGATTACAAACAGGCAGACTATCGTGGAAGATTGCAAGGAGGCAGGTCATACGACCTCGGAAGGAGCTCGATCCGACAGCCGTTGCATATTGGAAGGATGGATCTGGTGATTGATGGCTATTCCGCGGATCCCTTCGCTCAGGGCGCTGCTGTGGCAGGACTGTACGCGCTACCAGAATAGGTACAGTATAATTATACCTCGAAGTATCACTTCTACAATGGGAAGGTCGTTTGGCCTCATCTACACGGAGATGATCACAGGCTCCAGGGGGAGGGTGTAGTGGATTGGATTCCGAGCAACATTGGAGTGATCACAGGCTGATTTCTCGATCTTCGGTAATGCCGAGGAAGAGGGGGGACTGCACGACAAACGAGTCCTGGCTGGAGCCTGGAGGGACTGAGATTTCATGCGCAAGACTAGGTTGAATTTGAGACGGCATACGGCAGCTGGGAGCGGCAAAGCTGTGTGGACGAGACCAGTCCAATTTCGACAAGCAAGCGCTCGCGGATCACCTCTTAAGTCCCTCAATTCCCCTCGCTGAACATTCAACACACGCTCAAATTGCACTTCTCTTTGCCTACTTCGTTTCGTCATGGCTGCGCTTGAGAGGATAAGATTCGTTCCATTTGTAGTTCCTCCATCAAACCCGCCCTTCTGCAACAGAAATACTCTCGCGCATCAAACCAGTCGTTCAATCCATTCACTCAACACCAGTGGTGGCCAGAAAAAACGCAAATCCGCTGATCCCCTTTCTCGTTCTGGATATCAAGCTGATAGAAATGGAGCAGCGAGAGCTCAAGGTACGTGGAAGAGCTCTACCCGAAGTGAATCTTTTTGATCCGTCCATCCAGATTCTAAGCGCGCTCTTGCTGACAATGACGATGAATCAGACGACCGTTTTCCGTCTCTCGAGGAGCTCTCTCGAGCGGCTCTGAGTTCGAAGATCTCGACTGAAGCCTCGAAGACTGGGTGTACCCTTCAGCGTTTAGAACAACCCGCTGTCGACAGTGTCGGACTGCAAGTCAACCCAACACAATCAGGGTTGGGCGAATGTCAGTATATTTGTCAAGGCCTATACACCGGCTACTATTCATGCTCAAAGCGGTCCGCTAATTATATGCAGATCAACCAGTGATCCTCGATGACAACAACGCAGATAACGCAGGTGCTGGGAATGAAGTCGAAGGCGCCTCCAGGGATATTTATACTAGGCATATTGGACGGAATGCGGGTCCACATATCATCGCCAGCTCAGAACTCGTCTCAACGCCGACAGCGTCCATTAATACATCCGGCCCATGGTATGACGTTGAGGAGGCTTATTATGTTAACGAGCCAGTTCCGGAGCCTCGGCCTCATGAGCAACACGGCGTGCCTGCTACTCTCGCACAATCCCAACTCCAGACCGTCCCTCGATCCTCTACGCCTCTGGAGGATCAGATCAGCCAGCAACATATTGACGATATCACGCAGAGCACGTTAATGGAGTCCGCGCCCCACTCCCTTCCCAATCCTTCTAACAACGGCAATGATAGATGGACTGATGATAGCATGGCTGAGCTGGAGAAAGAATTGGGATTGGCTTTGGAAGAGGTGCAAGTGGAGTCATTGTCGGCCAGCACACCTACCTCTCCAAGTCCTCGCTCGGCCGAAGCACCACCAGACGGGATCCAGAGTCGAGAATGCACCGAAACCACCAGTAGCAGGCCAGAAGAGCTGCAAGATACTGCTCGCAATGGCACAGCCCAGGTTCTCGAGGAGTGGGAGCTGCAGGAGACCGAGGTGGTGGTGGACGGGGGGCCCGTCGCAATGCAGCAGCAAAAAGAGCTCGGAGACCCAGATGTGGGTGATCAGGACTTGATTGAGGTTATTGATGCGGACGACCTGGAAGACAAGGAAGTCACCGAGATTCTACTAGCCGCAGAACCTAAGATCCCAGAAGAGCACCGTTTTCGACTGCGTGGGATACGCCCCGAGCCCCTTGCTGGACGCCAGACAAAGACGACCCAGTACCGAATCGTATGGGGGGATCGGTTGAACAGATCCGAGTCTTGGTTCAATGAGGACGACATACGAATATCAATGCTACGGCCGTCTTATGAACGATCCTCTCAAGACTCGGTCCTACCGGTAGAAAGGGGTGTTAGTCGAGTTCACCGCATGCGTTTAGAGAAGAGGAGCAAAGGTAAGAAAACGTTCGAGTACCTGGTCGATGAACCCCGCACCTGGATTACTGAAGATCAGTTGAGAATCTTACTCAGCCCTATGGTGGTAGCTGAGCTTAAAGGTAAGCAGTTATCTCATAAATGCCCTTGTTTTAGAAATCTTGAGAAATGGGTCGCTGACGGAATTTATCTCGAACAGCGTCTTCTCCTCGTCCTTTGAGCGAAGCACAACGCGATATTCTTCTCAGACATTCAGCAACTCCGATCAGTGACGAGAATCGCCATGCGTCACAAGCCTCTCGCTTATTTGCACTAGCCGACCCTATACTGAGGGGCAACCCTACAACACTAAAGCGAGGGCACCAAGACATGCATACAGACATCAGTAGCGACACCCACCATTCCGCGAACACTGATAACAATCACAACGCCAGCGATACAAGCGACGAGGACCCACGACCTGCAAAGAGACGAAAGCCACGTTCAGCATCTACCGCGACTCCAACCACCTCCCGAAGGCACGCCCCAAAGGCCCATGTCAAACAAGCAGGCCCCTTTGTTGCGTTGTCGACCGCCACACCTGAAATTGACGACGCGAAACTTCAGGTTGATCACGACTGTCAGTCGACCTTCGTCGTTAATAGCCACCAGCATGCCTCGCGACCCTCCCGAAGCCCGTCTGAGGCATCAGAGGCGACACCAGTTACTGAGCATCGGCAGTGGCCATTCCAAGGCTTTTTGAAATGCACCAGGATCGGAGATGATGTGACATACAATCTTGAGTTCAAACTGCCATCGGTCTCGGAGTACGTTCGCATACCGATTGGTCCTGCAGCACTGGAGAACGATCAAAAGGCTGCTGCACATTCCAAGACACCTCAAACACCGCTGAAGTCAAAGAAGACCCGGGCTCCTTGGTTAGAGAAAGAGGATGCGATACTCCGGACAAGGAAGGACGGTTGTTCGTGGAAAGCGATCCATGAGGATCTCCCTGGCCGGAGCATGGGAGCCATCCAGGTACGCTATTCGACCATGTTCAACAGATGATGCTGCGCTCCGGCGACACTACAATTTGAAATCCTTTGCGGCAGCTCTGGGCATCGTACACTCAAGAACCCATGCGTTGTTCAGCTGCGTTCAATTTCGGCTCCAGAGGTTTCCATCCCCGCCGTCTGGTGCAGTCATTGAAGGAGAACTACTTCACGAAGCAGGGGGGAGAGCCTCGGAGGCAGGGTAAAGGTTGTTTGTGTTTGAAGGATATAAGCTCTCCTAGAGGCAGTGGATTCATCAGATGTGAGATGCTCAATATCTCTACACTCATTCATAGTCGCCGAGCAAATATTCTGCTCATTTCCTAGGACTGAGCTAGTAGCTATAGGTTCCCACTTTAGAGATATCGCAATTACTCGATGGAATCTATATGCTCAAAACCTTGCTTTACCTGCCACCATGAGAGATCTATCCCTACCCTCACCCTTACTGATTACTTCGCCTGCTCTCCCCTCGAGGGATCAGCCGACATGCTGGGAAACTTTCGATATACCGTTTCTTTTCTTCGTTCGTCTTAGGCTTCTCTGACGATCTCTGAATCCAAATGTTTTTCCCCTTTAAAAACTCCTCCAAGTCCTTCGCATCTTGGTCCCAGTCGTTCCGGAATACCCTAGACACTTGTTCCCACTCTTCTTCGGGCCACCTGTATCGGAAAACCTTGCGGTACATGTTCATGTGCCGGTCTGTCGCGATAAGTCCTTGGAGTTTGGGAAACTTTTTGTGGAATTCCACACTTCTGAGCCCGTATCCTGTTTTGCTAGTCAGATCTTTTGGAAGAACGTCTGCAATAATCTTGACATAGCGGAACACATATTGGTCATCGGGTTGCCAATTCAGCTGTGTCGATTCGCAGACGTAGATGTCACTCTCCGGTTTGAAAAAGATCACACGTCGGTGATCTTGCGGCCATGAATGGCGGAGGTAGCTACGACTGAGTCGCCCCAGGGCGAATTCTCTTGAGTCATGGTAGACGTATAACGCGTAAGGAGCCAAGTACGAGTATATAATGCCATTTTGCGGATTGAGAAGCCTCAAGGTATCGTTATCGAAGATTCGTTTTTGAGAAAAGGTTTCCTCCCAAATCTGATCTCGGATTTCTCTGGGAAACCGAGAAAAGAAAGGAAAGGTTGGAACCCTTTTTCCCTTTTCTTGCGAGCCTTCTCGCTGGTCCTGAGGAGCTTGCATATCTAGGATTTATTAGCAAGAATTGGCGTACCAAGAAGGTATTGACTTACTGACCAAATCTGGGCGTGCTGTACCTAAAGGTTTCCGAGGCGATTAAGAAGGGGACTGGGCAGGTATGGTGAAAGCTAGAGGAGGAACAGCCTCGCTTTGATATACAAGTGTCGTGGCTCGTGGCTCTGGATTTACTGGGAACATACGATACTTATACCTGCATCCCAGCTCCGGTGTCACTCATTATTAATTCTCTAGTCCATATTTAATGCGTAAGGGAATTCCAGGAATTGTAAAGCGAGGCATGGGATGGTTTATTAGTCTCACTCTCTGGCAATAGCGACCTTCTGTGCACGCAAGAGTTCGCTTAGGTATTCTTTGCCGATGCAAGTGCTGCCACTCAATGTGACGAGGTTGCCTAAGCTGAGCTTCCGGAGTCTATAAGTTGAGTGTATAACATCTGGAACCCACTGCGAGAAAGCAAATGGACCTTGTACAGCTCATACCCCAGAAGAAGTAAGTAGTTTAGGATGCAATTGGTGGGAGTGATCAATTCGTGGGGCATGGTACAGAAACGAGAGGCTTCCGCTATTTTAGATAGTTTTTGCCATCTGTTTTCCCTCCGTCAATTTATGTTAAATACATGCTCATGAAGGTTTCACCTTGTTCTTTTTCTTGCTAGCATGAATCCACCCCCGTACAACAGATGCACCATCGATATCCTCTCGGTACTCCAACTCCCTTAATCTCTTCCCTTCCATAGCCTCTCTGGCATCAGCAACAGCCTTGTACTTGCCAATTGGTGGCTCTTGGTCGAGATTTTCTAAGCAGATACGACAGTGCTCTCTAACTGCACCAGCGTCATATTTCAGACAAACCAGGTGCGGCTCAAAAGTGACATCATCTAGTTCAACCCTTCGGTAGTGGCCAGAATTAAGCGCGCGACCGAGAAGGAGAAGATGCCCTTCTTTATTAAGATGGCCGAATACCAAATACTTCTCGTGCTCATCAGAAGCGCGCCAAGAACCGAGTAGAATTCCTCGAGTTTCCGGTACGTTCCTTCTCAAGTCAGATGGCTTCGGGTTATTCGATTGGGAGACACTGACTGTCGGGTCATTGATGAGCTGTTCATTGCATAGAAACCTTCGTTTGTATTATTCCGTATAGTTGCACCTCAATTCTAGAGCCAATCAGTGGACGTGTGTGTTCAGCACAGCAAAGGTGTATACCACTGAACAAGTATGTTCGTTCGAATCTCCGAATACTCTTCTACTGATTTCGATCTTGATTTGTGTTTCGACGTTATTCCTGTCCACACTTCAAGGAATGTTTGAGTGCTTGGGCTTTCCAGGATGTTCTTAAATGGAAGTGGAAGAGTTTGCTTAGGTGCTTTCCCATGCACGTCCATTTATTCAGTCTCAACAACTTAGCCGACCCATTCCTCCACGCATCTGGGCATGCAGCAATGGACAGTCCTACTACATGGGGCCACAGCGGAACCCTAAGTCTACAGCAGACACGCACTTAATCTCCAAAGTTCCTCCAATAGATTCTACGCCTTCTATTTCCTCCCTGCTCCACCCGCGTCGTCTCCCCTATGCATGCAAAACTGGTTTTGCATATTTGTCACTACTGCATTGTCAATGCAGTGACGGACTTGCAGGATTCGAGACGAAGCACGACAAGGTACATTGGAAAGCTTAGATAGGGCGGAAGATAATACTGCCTTAGCTTTCCGTGCGAGAAATTATGTACGTCGTTGGCGCCGTTTTCGCAAACCAGATAAAATCAGCCATGTGAGAGAGGACCATATCCAACCACCTAGCCAAAATGCCCAGAAGACCATAGTCGCAATTAGACGCTATGCTAACTATCGCCTTACCACGGCTATAGTCGACGAGGTTTACTTGCCCGATGAACCAGTAGATCTTGTGGACTCGTGGCTGCAGCACACTCTGGGAAGAAGTTTTCAGGCAAAACAAGGCATAAGCGAGGCGGAAAAGGGGTCATGTCACGGGTACCTGACTAATCGTGCGATCAACTTGAACATCAATACAAGGACAAAGGCATTAACTTGTTATTCTAAGATCTCGCAGAAACTTGAATTTCTCCGACGACGACGCAAAAAGAAGAAGAAAACTCCAGCCCCCCCTTCCTCGACCTTTCCCCTCTCCGATCGTTCATCAGGCTTGCAGCGAATCTGAGCAGCCATTTTCTAGTTGGATTGAACATGAGATACTACTTACAAGACAAATGAAAGACAACCTTTTTGGTAGTACAAAATACATGCGTCCTAATCCCATTTACCATTTCTCCATGTGATTCGTAGCCTATGGTTGCAATCCGTGTATGCCATGATGAAGAATGTGGTTGTTGATGTACGGTCCGTCTGTTGTGTGACGGTATACGCTGTTTCGAGGCGCAAATGATCATGACGAAGGTGGCGAATGGGAGATTGAGATATAGATGGCTTTATTGTGCTGCAGTCCACATATCCTGATTGAATCTCGGCTTGACAGCATAGGCGCCTGGCTCGGTGCTCTTGGGTCTTCTTATGTTGGAGTTTTGGTAGTAAAGCTGTTGGCAGTATTAAGGGTCAGGGTACACGTAGGCATTGCTTTGCAATAGAGATGGTATGCTACCTTGCGATAGTGATTGACATCCCACACTGCTCATGTGAGCGCGAACAACGGTGCTGCCTGATTGACGGTCTTAGTTTGCAGGAGGCTCCAGAATCGAAGGTGGTATGTATGCCGTAAGGTGAGAAGTTGGTCTCGTACCACTTGAGTAGGGTGCCGTGGTGGGGGGTTGTTGACCTTGCATGTGGTAATTTCCTCGGACATAGTCAGGCAGGTGCTGTTGTTGGTGTACTGGTACTCTCCTTGGTAGCGTTGCATGCTGTTCGAGGGAGCAAGCTCTGAATGAGGCGATGCAGTGAGGTGTCTTTGACCCGGAGATAGTGTTAACATAGGCGACCCATTATTTGAGTACTGCTCCAGCTAGCCCTGGCCCTTGGATACCGAGAACAATACTGTGGACTTCTTGTTTCTTCTCTTCTTCATCAATACGGGCTTGGTTTTCCCTCGAAAGATTGCCCAAAATCTTGAGATAAGGGTTGACAGCCGTATCAACATCTCCCTCGTCTGACTCGACCTCCTGGTATCCCGGGCTGAAAAGGCCTTCACTAGTCGGATGTAGCCCACCAGCGCTCCTGGAGAAACTTTTGCTAGGAAGTTGTCGCTGTAGTTTTCTAGTGTAAGTCGCGAGCCACCGAAGATTGACTACTTCCACAGATGAGGCTTGAAGGGCTTTCGCCTCGGAGAGACGTCGTAGACAAGCAAGCATAGACTCCAACTTCTGGATGTTTCTCAGACCGGTTGGTATAACGAGACCACAATATGCTATAGTCGCAAGTCTGAATGCTCGTTCAAAGTTGGCAGATGTGACGAGGTACTCTGAGCTTGCCGTCATTCTCTCTAGTTCGAGAATGCTCCGAGGCGTACTTCTAGAGTCAGTTCCTGTTACATTCGGGGGACAACAAGACACTCACTCGCACCGCCCCTGCTCATACCAATGTCGTAACATAAGACGGTCAAGATCGGATTTTGAATCCTGCAGACATGCAGTACAGAAGTTGTAGACTTGGTTGCAAAGGTACTCGACATAGTCCACATCGAACTGAGATGAAGTCCCGAGCTGGAGCCATGCTCGAGCAACTTGCATCGAATACCGGTACTCGTTAAGCAATCGAGCTTCGGATGTTTTCTATCAAGAATTAGTAAGCTTTCGTACAGACAATACTTTATATATACCTTTATCCAGGCAAAACGCGAAGATGCGTCACCGGTCGTTATCTGGTACCCTGTTTGTTTATTGTAATTTCCAACTGGAGCCGTCAGATCTTGGTTCTTGTGTCCAATGTAAAAAGCCCACGATGGATCGGCGTCCGGACTAGCATTAAACTCCCACTTGATACAGCAGAGGAGGAGGCAATCCAGGTAACTAAGCTCGGCAGTGATATCATGAATGAGCTGTCGAGCATTGTGAGAAAGTGTGATGGACGACTCCACGAGGATATCTGGCAGGATTTCTACCGTCCACAGTTCTTCTAGTGCGATACGGGCAACTCCACGTACATAATTGTCTGGTGGTGGCGGCGATATTCGTCTGATTTCCTGGGTCTGTCAGCATGCTGCCACGAGTATCGTGAGTTCGGGGTGCCCACCGACATCATTTGTGGTCGACTGTGAAATACGAGATGGCCGAATTGCTCTTTGAAAATACAAACAAAGTTGGAGGAACTTCTTTCTTTAGGAATATCATGAAAAGAAGTACGCTGTAGATGAAGAAGGTGATACTGCCGACGAAGGAGATATAATGGCTGGGACGAAGAGACGAACATATTGTCAGAGATCGCCCCAACACCTCCCAAACTCGTCCAGACGCATTGTCCGAGGGCCGTAAGACACATGCATGGCATTGATTCCGCTGGAAACACGATATGTCCCTCCGAATGTGTAGGAGTGGTTTGGGTAGCTCCAATGATCCCATGCTATATCCAACGCTAGATGCTGGGATTGAGTTAATCGTAACGCGAGGTGACGTGGGCGGTGTTAACATAGGGGTCGGTTTCGTAATTCTTCACTTAAGCTTTCCACCAAATATAGACCAAAATGATAGAGGTGTGAGCAGAGAGATTTTGCTTGTAGCAGGATTCAAGAAGATGATGGCAAAAAAGTCGGTGGCGATATCTACAGAGGCATGTGCATATAACTAAAATTTGATCGCAATAAGTACAGATTCGCTTACAGCTGTAGACTATCGCCGAACGACATCCAAAGGATCCTGCATGATTCCACAGCGCTTCTTTGCATTCAGAGGCTTCCAACCCAACTTCAAAACATGCCTGCCAATAATGGTCCACATGAACCTAGTGAACTGGCGCCTCATATGCTCACAAAACCGCTTCCACCCTCCATCATGTTCTGCAAGAAGGATCCCACCCTCCCAACACTCCCCTAATTGTGGATCAGTCGGTCTGGTGCTGTGACTACAGCAACTTCCCCCAATTACGAACCCTGCGTCAATATTTACCAAGCGGAAGGCTCTGTCATTTCCTTGAAAGCCAGTCCGAAGCAATCGAATCCAGTAACCAGAACGAAAAAGGAGAGACCGTCCAGCCCAAGAAGCCCCTAATGAATCTACTGGCACATCAAATACTTCATCGTAGAATTGGATCTCTAGGATATCTGGTCCTTTCGTAGAAATGATCTTGAATCCTTCAATCAAGGGATAGACCGAGTGTTGACAGCTTTCGCTAGAAATCTCGATAGAGGTTGCCTTGACCACCCCACACTTCTCGACCTATCATGGAATCAGCGCGGGGGCGGCCAGGTGGCCAAGGAGTAGCTTACTAGATGGTCGGCGGAACTATGTCGAGCCCCTGTAATATTCGTCTTAAACGTACAGAAGTCAGGATTGGGTATAAAATCAGATTTGTCGGTAGCGGTAGTGGAGGTGTATTCTGGCATCCTGAATGAAGATCAACCAACCGCGAGTAAACAGGGGGTCGTGAGGTGGACAAGTCGGAATGCTTCACCCTGCCCAGAGAGAAATGGACAAGTATGATCGGTGAGAAAATGAAGTGAGGCGAACAGCACAGCAGCGGTGAGAAGTTGGGAGGGGAGGAGGGCGTATGCATGTTGCCTCGTTCTGCATCTTCTACTTATACATCGAGCTCTTTCGCATATCACGATTAGATTTAGCTGACGAAACCTAGGATATAATAAGGGTAATGTTAGCCTCCGATGTCACTCACTCAAAAGGGGAAAACCGGCAAGAAGAGCCTCGCGGTTTGCCTCTGGGAATACAGGTCGAAGGCGTGGGCGCTAAATCTTGATGATCGTTGCCATTTTGGTCACCATATTAATATGGTAACGAATGGAGCATAGCTTAGTATCTAGACCGTACGCTAAGCGCTCTCGGCTGACTTCCGAATCACGACTTTGCACTCTATGTTTCTCAGGTCATTGGTACTTCACCATGCAACAATGACTGACGACGTAGAAAGGCTACAGAAGGAGATCTCACGGTTGAAGAGTCTATTGTTATATTATGAGCAGCATCACCGCCGGTGCGCAATCGAAAGGCAACCCTCACCACCACCTGATGAGGAACGCATGAACGGCTCTGACACGGATTATTTACCGTTGCCAGTTCCCACTGTTCATGACCTTCCCACGGCAGCAGACAAGCTCAAGAAACTTTGCAAATCAGCGCATAATGCCAAAGGGTTCGAGATAATTCCATTCGATCCACGGTCGGTCGAACAAGGCAAGACGGAACCACCACCACAACGGAATTCGCAGTGGTGGCGAGCAGCCGCAGACCAGCTGGTAGCCAAGGTACCTCTTGCCCCCCAATGGAGTGCCAAAAGGGAGGAATTAGGATTGCGGTCGATGAAGGACAACATCGTCGTGATTTGCACCATCTCCAGTGGCGACATTAACCACTACCAAAGCCCCATTGACATTCGTCATGACTCAGCTACCAAGTCCACATACATTGGAACCAGCGACAACCCTCAGGACACTAGCCACCATCTCATCGCCTTAGCAACCAAATTTGCCTGGAGCACGAAGTCCTCTCAGGTTAAGGCAAGCTTTGCTTGTTTGCTAAAATCATTTCAGGAGCTCATTTTCGTCTCCTTGTGTGCCGTGCTAGAACGAAATGGCACCGATGTGGAACTTATCAACAACGCCATGCGCATATGTATCAGTGATACAGAACCAGGTAATCTGAAGCGGCTGCGGTACGGCGCTGTGTGGGCAAACAGGTTGATTGACGATTTGGCCAAATTGAAATCTGGATGGGACCTTCAGAGGTCCACAGAGATGGTCTTCCTCTGTAAGTACTATATTGATAAGCACTGTATAGCAAATTGCTAACATTCTAGATGGCCTGTCTATCTCGAAATATGGTACTCTCGCTACCTCCAGCGATTCTCTGGCATACTTGAGTTGCCTGCTCAGCACGTCAAACTACACAGAAGCAGCATCTGGAATTCCTCGTGGGGCCCCTTTCTCTATACCTGCGTTAATCAAGGTGCTAGCTGGCGACCATTTGACGTAAAGTACTAGGTCTCGATTTCACATAGACTTTACTGACTGCTTCAGGATTGAAAGTATATGCAGTGCCCTTCACTATCGAGAATCTTGTCTGGGGGAAGTCTGTCAACTCTGGTCTTGGTACCAAGAACTTCTTCGCGATCATCAAGAGATCAGATCAGCAAGAGGTGGTACATTGACAAAGAAGCGGAAGTTGGATGGCTCGCATCCAGTCACCGGGCAAGAGTACAGCCCAACCTCTCACCAGAGAAAGGACCAAGTTTCCGGAACGTACAACAACTTGGCATGCTTCCCGGAAGACTCCCAACATGGTTCGGAAATGCACAGCAATCAGGGCTCGGGATCCTTGCCATGTGATGAAGTAGAGAGTCGCGGTAAGGAAGAAATCTAACAAGCGAAACTTTCAGCCACTGATGCCTTTAGAACAAGTCGAGTCGGACCCAATGCAACAACTGTGCGGAACAGTCAACACATCATCAATCGAAGAAGACGCCTTCCTTCCGGGATTTCAAATAGGTGAGATTCGAACAACTACCAGAAAACACTGATCCTAATACCAGAAGACACCAACGAGACTGCCAATGCTGGAAATAATCCACCCTTCTTTGACTACGCTAACGCTTATGACCTCATCGACATCGCCATCGACTACACCGCCGGCTATGACCTCCTCGACATCGCCTTCGACTACACCGTCGGCTATGACCTCAGCACCATCGCCTTCGACACCGCCGCCTACGACCCGTTAAGTCTCTCCTCCGCTGCCGATACTGCTTGTAGCCTCCCGCCCTCTGTCAATCTCCCAACCCAACCAGAGGCAATATCCACCGACCCCGAACCAGGTTTGGTTCTGCAATCATTGTAGGACGAAGAGGAGGTCGAGTTTTGGGCTCACTTTAACTCCAACGGTGATGTAGGTGATTTCGCCAGGCACTAATGGGGATTTTGAGATAGTGGGTTCTGATCCGTCCACAACTCGCAAAGGAATGATGTATGCAGCGCCCTCTGAGTTGTAGAAAGGTGCAGGCTTGTCCCCAGTAATCCTTACTACCGAGTATGCCTGTAATTTGTAATTAGCTGGAATTCAAAATGTATTTCTTGTGGCTGTACCTTGTGAAGGAGACCTAGTTCGGTGAGGAGAGGATTGATCTTCTCGCCCAACTGAGGGTGGACCAGAGTTTCGAATTCCGCTGCATGTGGTGAAAACTCTAGGGTAGAGAGCCAGGTCGCGAATGGCTTCAGCAGATCTACCGCTGCCTCGCTCAGCTTCACACGCTGTAGATGTGACGTTCCCAGGCCCAAGGTAGCCATCGCGATGCTGTGTGTAGAATTCGATGCGGCGAGATCGAACGGGAAGAGTGAAATGAGAAGTGATGGCTATCGGCACTTCGAGTTTCGAGCGAGAAACTGGTAGATATCAGTGTGCTGTCATAGAGCAGTTGAACCATAGGTTGCATGAGTAGACGTGGTGGAAGGTGATGGACCAGCGTTTGTCCTTTTGGAGCCTGGCCACGATTGCGTTTGCGGCCTGACGAGATATTTCCCTACCCCGCTAATCACGTGCATACCAGAGCTTCCCCCACCTGACGTCAAGATGCGGGCGAACAAGTGCGCAAACAGGGTGCTGCGAATTACAGCCGTGCAGCTTCAAACTCCCGAAACATAGCCTAGGGAGGGAAGTCTTTTCTATGCCAATCACGGCGCTTACAACCACACCAACTGCGTTTATCCAAGAATTTCCTCCTCGCGCTCTAATAGCACACAGCACTGCCTACACACATGTGCAGCCATCTCACAGTTATTCCTTTGGAGTTTCCGCGATCTATAAAAGGAAAGCATCGTTCCATTGTAAATCTCGAATCTCAACTCATCGAAAAAAACAAAACAATAGTATATATTGTGAAAGTATCATTATTCTTGAGTAAGTACACTCAGAACCTGCGATCCAGTTGAGACATTAACCAGTATACAGACTCCCCAGCACCAGCACACAACAAGGAACTAAGTAAGAGAATATATCTCACTGTAAGCTACTGTAGACATCTCTCCTAGGATTTGATAGTAACCTCTAGACAGCAAAATGTGTCAGGGTACATTCAAACGTTATAGCCAATGTGGCCATACAGTCTTTGCAGGCATGGCTGTGTGCCCGGACGAAGGCGACGCCAAGGGGACGGAGTGTCCTAACTATACTCGAGACGTTCTCGACGAGGCAGGCGAATGTCCTGAGTGCGTGTATGGAACACCTTCTCCATCAGTTTAAGACCTGTCATTGGCGGAGAGTGAGGGGAGGAAAGGCGTGGGCATAGTATATGACTCCGTGTGTAGAGAAAAGACTTGGCAACACTAGCAAGGGGGTTTAAACGAGAAGGCTTTTTAATCCGCGAAGCAACTCATTCTTCTCTTCATTCACGTTTACTTGACAAGATTCACTCTTTCGGTGGCATATCAACACCAACGATGAGCGCACAAATGGCTACACGTATTTTTGTTATGTGCAAAACTGAGAAAATGCCTGGATCACATGTTGAGAAAATCCCGCTCATGGCAAATGCTGCTTGTCGAAAAGTCTGGAATCGGGACTTCAATGGAGATCTTCCAGACGAAGATCGACTTGCTACTTTTGGTGGATGGATAAACCCCAGGTGTTTTCTACTGATTGATAACGGTCCTGTGGACATGTCCTACACTCTTGTGAAACTTCGCTGGGATGGACAGAAGCTGTTTGTATTGGATACCCTCTGTTTTTGCAACTACTAAACTCCTTGAAGGGTGGATGACCCTGCCCCGTTACATCGGTATATCCAGAAAGAGTTTGACACAAAATATCAGTTCAACCCCGCTGATCGGCCAAAGGCAGTAGGTTATATCAAATCGAGGTTGGGGTTGTCACTAATTTAAATTAGAATGGACTTACTGATGAAGAACTAAAGGAAGTTCTGGAACCACATGAATTCGACGAAGTCATAAAATCCTGCGATGAGATGACCGCAAGGCATGTAGAGAAGTTATGCAAGCAGACCTAGAATTGCACGGTTCATTGTGGTTATTGTTGACAATATCAGTTGCATTGAGCAAGGTGCTTGCACACGTCCTGTATTAGTGATTTGTTAGTCAACGAGAATACCTTAGGGAATCGAACTGGCCTGCACGGAAACATTATCAACTCTCTCGCATGAGACTTTCGTGAATATTACCATTATAGCTGTACCAGAGTAGAACAGGAGAAGCAGAGTCATGAAGTTGCCTCGGGGATGAGGATCCTGCATACAAGCTTCGATGTCGTACTGCATTGCCTTAAACCAATGGAGACATCAAGAAATGGAAAGTTACCACACGGAGAGGTTCCATTTTGGGGAACCGCACAAATCGATACGCCATAAACTCTTCCAAGGTGCACGGTCCGATCGCTTGACCATTCAAGAAGCCAACACATTCCACACCGGCATGAAGCCTTAGTGACTTATTCAAGCCTAATCCGTTTTGTGAGACCAACACCGTCGACATAACGCCGGTTTCTTCCTAGTTGCAGCAAGATGCATGGCATCTTGATCAGGAATCGCACGGTCAAGGAACGATGAAGCTGTACACATGGCCCCAGTCTTGACCACTTGATTCTGATTGATAGGTCCCAAGTGAATATTTTCGATCCGATGAGATGGCTAAATGAGAAACCGATGTGTAGTTTGTTGCAGAAAGATATATGCGAACTTTTAGTGTAAAAATGTATATAAGGGGGTGAATTCCTCATAAGTTTGACCCCTCACTTTCTCATCTCTCTTAATTCTTCAAGCATCATCTCAAACATCACACTTCTACATATATATTAGAGTTATCTACCAATCGTCCACGTAGACAATGGCTCCGACAGAGACGGCCGGAAAGCCGAAGCAGCCAGAGCCGCCCAAAGTCGACGACAAACCTGAGACTGCCCAGAATCCGTCCCTAAACCCATCTACTGCCGACCATCTTCAGCAGACCACTGGTCGATCAAGTAATCTCACAGACACGGATATGGAGGAAACTCTTCGAGCAACCCCATCCAGTTTGGAGTACGTGTCGAACGGAGCACTGATAAAACACTGCTAACGAATTCCTTAGCAGAATCCTTGAGGAGGTCTCTAAGGAAACGCCGGTTGTTGATGAGCGGAAGTGATTATGTCGAAAGGAGTAGGAAATAGCCTCGAATGGATGGGCTGAGTTGTTGAATTTAGGATCTTACTTTTTGGGTCTTTCCAGGTTTGCTTTGAATATATCAAATCGTCCACATATAGTAAAGTTCGAGCACGGAAATAAATGCAACCTTCGAGAGAATCAAAATAACGGCGTGCCCCAGCGAACGCTATGCAAAATACTACTTTCCAATCTAGCTTTAATCGAGTACTGTATATATCATCAATTGATCCGCAAGTGACTTCACAGGGGTGAATCGGCGAAGCCAGCTTTGCCCTTTAAGCAACTAACACATCATGCGGCAACCATGGGCCGTCGGTTCATCTAAGGGACAACACCACTGAATTTCCTTAGTCAACTATCCCGCGTTGGCAGCGCGAGAATGGACCTCCGAATTGTAAGCTACCGGTTCACCCAGGGATGGAATCAGCTACCTGAATCATCCATCCGGCGTTGGTTTCCCAAGATAGATTAGACTCACTCCTACTGTGAAGTATGGAGAGAATCGATGAATATAAAGGTGCGGATTTCCCCTCGATATTAACCACTCTTCTTTAAGCAACTTCTGTACTTTCGTACCAAGTCATCCCAGAGCCTAGGCCATCTGCTAACAGCAATGCCGAGTTACTGCCACCACTCTTTCAATCTCTTGAAGTCCGAGTCAACGCTCATTCAGTGGATTTGCAGCCTATGCCATAGTGGGCCACATTGGTACATCTCTGAGTGCAAGTATTGCAAGTTGAAGACCTGTCGGCCCTGTGCGAACAAGTCTTAGCTTGAGAAAGAGTACGTTGCTATCCTTTGTCACCCTCTAGCCTCTGGACAGTGCCTAACGATCTCCATTAGCATTTCTTGAGTGGCTTTGATATTTACTCTCGAGCATTAGAACCTACTTGCCTCCTTGAACATGGCTCCAACAGAGATGATGCCGCACGGCAATCCAATACCCCATCAACTTCCTGCCACACCACCGTGCAGCCCGCGTCCGTCAACACCCGAGCATAGCAGGTTGAGCTCGCAAGCTAAGAGCTTGCGTCTCTTACAGTCTGCCCAAGCCCCCACCATTGAGGATCTCGAGCACCTTAGCTCACAGCTTGTGAAAGCACATCTGCCTGTCATGACTGGAGAATCGGTAGCATCTGAGCTGTAAGTCTTCAGAAATATGTAACTTCCTGTCATCTAATAATCAACCCTCGCAGTGTAGACAGGGAGATTCATTCCTCTGGAGACCGTCCCGCCTTTGTTTGATGAGGATGGATGGGAGCCCATTGGAATTTTCCGAGACTCTGATTCTAACTTGTCATCCTTACCTTAAAGAACCTACCTCGTTTCTGTCACCCTCCTTGGGAAATACGACTAGAATAGGGAGCCCATATTTCTGAGACAACTTCCACAGTGACTTCACCAACCTTCTCCAGTACTCAAATGCATCCTCTGCTCTTGCACGCACCTCTTCCGGGCTCAACTGCTCGCCTCTCTCACCACTCCGAGCCCTACCTTTCACCTTTGTTCCCTTCTCAACTTTTTTACCCTTCGCTACCTTTCTTCCCCTTGCCACAACTCTATCTACAAAGAAGTCATACATCCGCAAGTGTGGCTCTACCAAAGCCCCTCCCAATCGTGTCGGAGGATCTTGAAGCATATCACCCTTGATATCTAGAAACATGTAATTTACACTTTCTTTGCGGGCTTTGTCAGTATCATCCTCACCACTTCCACGTGCCTGTATGCCATCGATCTTCTGTTTGATTACTTATCGGTGAAACTCGTTGTACCCTAGCGACGTAAAATTGGATTGGACTTTTGCTTGCGTCATACCACTGGGAAGGTTCGCGTGATTGATCTGCGAAGAGCCCATGGACCTTTCACTTGAAGGATAATTTTTGGCAGCTTTCGCTCTGGCACTTTGTGAATGTCGAATTCCTCGGAGTTGTACGAAATATGCTCTGTAAGAAGGATAAATCATGTGATGGGCCACATGACAAAATCCTCCCTCCACCAAGTACGGAGGTACAGGCAATAAAGTTTAGGCTCACCGCCCTATTCTGCCCACACAAACTCTTACGGCAGAAAAAGGCGGTGCCTAAACTTATTGCCCCACCAAGATCAACTCTCGTATACAACCCTCTTCTCGCGGCCAGCGCATCCCTATCAGGATCCTCTATGCTAACCAAATACCAGGACCAGTTTCCCCCACATCTTATCGTGTACAACCAGCGTCTCGCTGCCAACACACCAACGCACCAAGACCTGCCTTGTGAACAAGAGGGTGGAACACCATCTTCAGGTTTCAAAGACCCTCAAACCCCCGATCAACAAGCCAACAACATACTGCAGACGAACATCGGCAACACTACCTCAGCTACGAAGTACACGAACAACGGAGATGATAGTGACCAGCTCGGGAGTACCTGTAAATGTTGCAGAGAATGCTCGAGCAAGCCTTGACAAGGAGATAGATCAGCTACGAGCTGAAGGGAAGCTGGATGCAGGGAAGAAAACACATGAGACCTTGAAATGGACGGATAAGGCATACGCAGCTGCTCAGGAATTTGAAAATGTATAGATTGCACAAAGCCCTATCGTGCCCGATAATGCTAACGACTACAGACCGTTGACCTTACGCCTCTCGAACCCCTCGGAGTCACCATGGATCAAAGCAGTGCAAAGGGAAAGATCAAATGGGCAGGACCTATCGTGTACTCAGATGTTTTATCTGAACCCCTGACATTCCAAAGTGTGGCTCCGGGGTACAGTGCTATTGGAATACTGGCACTAGGCACACTGCAGCTACCTGAAATTGGCGAGAGTGGCAGGCGAGTGATTGAAAGTGGCTCAGTTGCGTATTTCCGCGGTTCTGATCCTGTTGTATATCGTTCATGTGGAGGCGGTCGCGGGATCCTGTTTCACATCAGCGTCTGATCTGCACGTAGTCCTGAATGAAGGAGTATTAATACCCTCTGTGCAGACCTCTAACCGTCAGACCACAATCCCCAGATCTGTATTTGTATCGTTTTGGTCCCAAACCATGTTTTCATCCTCTGCGTGGTGAAATTGAGGTTGACTTCTCTCCGCGTTTAGATCCGATTCCAGAGCGTCAGACAGGAAGCATGCTTTATCCAAAGTGCTTAGCATGCCTGCATCCAGAGCGTCAGACAGGAAGCGTGCGTTATCCAAACTGCTGAGCATATTTGTATCCATACTCAATAAATTTGGATTTATCGTACGTTCCAGACTTGGATCCGACTCCAGAGCGTGGGGCAGGTAACATGCTCTTCCCAAACTGTCCAACATATTTTTATCCATGGAGTCTGCCACTCCTTGGCCGGAACCTGATGCCGAAAGGGCCTGCAGCCTTTCTGCAGAGTTAAAGTTGATGGTGACTGGCTGTGCTTCACTTGACCCTTCAGGCCTTGGAGGCATGCTTGGCAGATGGAAAGAATGTCGCAAATGATCCGTCGACCATGCGTCGATACCAGTGTTTTCGACAGGCCTCATAGCATTTGGTGTTGGAGCATCGTCGGGAGTGACAGCCTCGGGAGTCTCAGTCATGCGAGACTTTCCAAATTCATCAAATGTGGCTTCGACATCGTTGCGGTACGATGGGGGCAAGTCACCAACTTGAGCCAAATTAGCACCAACATTGGTAGTCGTTGAACTTTGATTGATCTTGTCTGTGTTGCAACGTTCCATGTTTTCGCCAGTCCCGGTGGAATATGCCTGCTGGAATGTCGATGGTGTTGGCGGGGGCGACAAGCTAAGAGTACTTGAGATGTTTCCTGATCCCACTTGGGCTGGCAAAGCACTCAAGTCCTTCACTCGATGGGAGAGAGTAGCCATATTAGGAAGCAGGAATGTCGACCTTTCGGCCTCGATTGTGTCACTGTCCATGGCTAACGGGAGCCATATCGCGTTGCAGATTTCTTCATAGCTTGAGGGGTGTTATTTCATGTCTGGTATCAGAGAGTTCAAAATCATACCTTATATTGTGGATCATGCCACTGAGCACTCTTGCGGGATTGAAAAGAGGGACACCCTCAATCTCACTCGGAAAAGTGAGGCGATCCAATGCATTCGCAATTCCCGAAGCAAATTTCTGCCGCTTTTCTTCTGACAGACGAGCGACAGAACTCAATATATTCCCTTTCACTACATCAGTGTTAGCAATTGTATGGCCAATCGGAGGAACTTCTATTATACCAGCAAATACATGGTAGAGGAGGTAAGCCTTGTCCTTCCATGTCGGCAACATCAAATTTACGATTGAGTTAACAATGTGGACCAACCCACGCCAATTATGGATGTTTTGTCGGTGACCCTTTTTCACGGAGAAGGCTCCTAGGAGTGAGGAACAAGCGGCGGTATATCGCATAGACCAGACGACGCTTGCCGCTGCATTCTCTATATCCTCTGCCAGCTTCCACAATTGATCTGCCAAAGAAGACGCCTTGTCCTTTAGGTCAGAGGGCGAAAGGATGGAGAGAGTAGGCAGCGTCGGAAGAGTCTTCTTGGACAAGTTTTCCAACCCGTCCTTCAACCAAACGGTGGTGCTCTCAACAAGCTGAGCAACCAGTGCATCCGTCTTGTCTATACGCTGCTTCTTTGGGGGCGGTAGCCTAATCAGCTCTCCACTTGGTTCAGCCGTAATTGTTCTCTTGTGGCTGGCAGGTGGTACCAGCTGGTCGTTTGCTGAACAACTTCTACCGTCGAGCGCATTCTGGTTGTCGATGCTGTTGAGTTGAGCTGCAGGAAAGTGAGCCTCGATGTGGGACTCTGTATAAGCTTTGAATCTGGACTTCGCAACCGCAATGCATTGCTCGATATCGGAATTGGTAGGATGGTCCAAAGTGCAACTGCTTTCATGTTAGATGGTTCCCCTGGCCGGGCGCTGACTGACTCATGACTTGAAGAGTAGTTCCAACAAACTGATCGGTAGGAAGAATCGATGACTCTCTGGACTGTATTCTTGACAATGTCCGAGGTGTTTTTATGGTCAATGTCGCAACAACAAGGCCCGTAATGAAGTTGGGACGAGAAAAATATTTGTCCAGGAAATTTTTCGAGCGAGAATGGACTTATTGTGACCCGGACAGCGACCCAATGCCTGCAGTGTACTGGAACGACCATGCAAATGTACGTATTGCCACGACGAGAAATTTCCCGCTGGGAGATTTTATGTCGTGTTGAATCCTCTCTCTGCTCGGCGAGTGTATAGTAGGATACCGGTCCTTTGCACATCGACGAAAGCACTTGATCCTCCATGGTGGGAGGGGAATTGAGCGAGAAAGGCCGGGAAACTGGGAGTCTTGAAGCGCAGGAGTGGTTTGCAGGGGGTGTAAACATTGTTTACACCCCCTGTCCGCCTAGATTGCGAACCACCCGCGCTAGCCAGTTTGCTTTTCCGAATGAGGGCTAACTCGACAACGCCACGACACTGATTCGATTATGTTGCTACTGGTCAAAATATCTTGTGGAGACTGCTCGTGTTATTGGTTTAAATCATATTTCTAAATCAGGAACGAGAAATGCGAACGATATATAAGAAGCTGGAGAACCTGCAGGTGGCCCTCCTCACTCCGCCATTCATCGATCAGGGCTGTCTGGTGGTACCTGCATTGCTTCTCCTTATTTCTATCCTAACCACTCGTCGTTGTATCTGCCTCACTTCATCCTCTCACAAGACGAGGCATCTGAATTCTGCCCTCTCACCTGCAAGTTGCCCTCATCCATCACTTCGCCTTACTTTCTCGTGCATCCTCACCCTTGACTGTGCATCTCCGCCTTGCGGTCATGGATCCCCCAATGGACTACCTCGCCTCGGAGACGCCGACCCACGGAAGCGCTCTCCACTGGGAGGACGAGGCTTGCGAAATCCTTCAAGACTCCACGACAGCCAAAGACATCCTGCTTGTCTGTTCCTATTTCCCATTCCCAGATCCCGACATTCCCTTGGCCATATTATCCCGCCGAAGGATAGAGAACTCCTTGACGGACGTCGATATACTTGGATTGTGCAAAGCGGAGGAGACTCTTAGAAGAGTAGTAACAGAATGTAATTCTTGCAGCTGGAATCAACAATGGAGTCCCCCTTTCGCGTCTTCGGCAATGGGACCTACCAGAGCCGCCAACGACACGGACAAGGATTTGTTTACATTCGCCTCCAGGGTGACTTTCATGGCGCTGGAAAGAAAAGCTTGCGGCCTTTCATCAAGGGCGGTGGAAGATATCTTTGATGGTCTCACTCAGGGCCGGCTTCTACTCGAATATCGGTTCAACGAGCTAGGTATATCAAAGGAGGAGTATGAAAAAGTCGAGAAAGTATGAGCTGTCAAGAACATGAAAGAACAACTTGCTAATTGCTTTACTAGGAGTTGAAGAACCCCTTGGCTCGCTGGATCTTCTCAACCGGCTTACGGAGCACCGGCGGGTCACCTTGTGCCTCTGATGCCTTCGCACCTATTCTACACCCAATCAAAGAACTGTTTGAGAATCGAGAGCTACCGCTCATGTCAGTGCTTCAGCGCCTGAAGGTTTTGGACATTCTACATCAAGATATTCTGGACGGACTTGACCCAAGATGGGATGGCCTCAGCGAAGAAGATTTCTGCTTCCTCGAAGACGTTACCAACCACAAACCTCGGGAACTGGCGGGCCTATTGATTGAAAAAGACCTCTCTTGCTCGCAGAAGTTCTACCCCAATGATTTTCTCCGCCCCGCAGAGTTACGAAGCAAATCCCCACAGTGGTCAAGCCTGATTCATACTGTAAGGGTGTGCGCAAAGGCTCATCCTGACTTGGGTCGGCGTATCGATGAAGCTGCAAAGGTAGGTTCAATCTCTCTCCTGATCTTTCTTCGCTAAACTAGTCTCGAATAGATTCTACTCTATCACGGAAACTTCTTTTCCGGAATGGCTCTAGTCTACGGCCTTTGCGAAGCAAATCATCCTCCTGCAAAACCGTGGTGGAATCGTATGGCTTACCGGGTAAGTGGTTGGTTACTGGGATTACCTCAACGCATTGAAGACGACGCTGGTAACAAGCCAACCGGAGCTGAGAACAAGAGTGCGCGATCTTGTATGGGGGACTTGCTGGGAACTCTGGTTGGGATGCAACAGAACATGGCCGGCCGCCCACACACCTCGGGTACGCCGCCTGTCAACAACCCGGGTCACGCAGACGACCACGACCATGCAGAGACTGCCATCGGCCCAGATGCTTATGTCGTAAGGCGTTACCCTAATTTTTTTTTTTCTCTCTCAAATGTTTGTACCGAGGTTGACTTGTTCAGGATTCCGATTTGGATTCCGCTGTAGAGCTCGATCGCAGGTACGTGGCAACTTCAATATCAAACAGTATCTAACTGACGATCCAGTTCAACGACGACTTTGTCATCAGCAGTCTTCGAGTCCGACGAAAGGTATGGCCGCGGCTATCGTAAAGGGAGTGAGTGCAATTTGTTTGATTTTATTTGAAAACGTTGTTAACCACGCATGAAGAATACCTACTGCCGAATGATGAGCAGGAGCAGAAAAGACTTGGTTAGCATTCACCTCATCGCGCTACTCATGTTACTTATTAGTGCTACAGATCTTCAGGATGATCTCTTTTCCCTTACTTTAAGTGGAAGGTTACACTTGGTCCGACTTCCGGCGACATATCGAGCCCTTGACATATGCACCGGCACTGGTATTTGGTCAGTGAATTTCGGTAAGTAATTCCTTTTCCTCGACAGCTCTATGCTAAACCTTGACCCTAGCAAACGAACATCCTGATGTCGGTGTTTATGGGGTAGATTTAAGCTCAATACAGCCAACGTGGTGCGCTTGCTCTCTATTATTATTTTCGAATAAGCTAATAGTCTTCAGGATACCACGGAATTGTATGTTCCAGATCTATGATCTCTCACTTCCGTGGACCTTTGAGTTTCTTTTTGACTTTATTCACGGTCGGATGTTGTTCTGCTCTTTCTCCGACCCACTTCACGTTTTCAGGGAAGCCTTTAAAGCACTGACAGCTGGAGGAGTCATCGAGATGCAAGACCTCATCTTTGAATTTCGAAGTTTTGACGGCTCATTAGAAGGAAGTACGTTGGAAACGTGGGCGAAGAAAGTGAAGGAGGCATTTGGATCCAAAGGAATCGACTTGACTTCTGCATCAAGGTATAGGAACTACCTCGAGGCTGTGGGATTTGAGGACATTCAACAACAGGAATTCTTTTGGCCAGTGGGCACATGGCCAAATAATCAAGACTTCAAGACTTTGGACACATGGTCAAATGATCAAGTCAAGACTTTGGGCTCGTTGTGTCGGGCGAACATCTTGGACATGCTCTTTGCAATCTCGATCGTCCCGTTAACCGAACATCAACCCGAACATCAACAGCACAGTATGTCTGAAGAAGAGGTCCAGTTGCTCCTAGCACGGGTACAGGAGGACCTCCTTGATCCAAAAATCCATGCTTATCTCCAAATGTAAGTACGTTTACTATGTGTGAATTGTGGGTTCCGGCTAACACAAAACTATAGTGTTGTTGTCCACGGCCGAAAGCCAAGACCGAATATGTTTCTTGCATTGTAGGTTTAGGGGTTGAGATATGACAGATGATCGAGTGCAAATAGCACCACAATATCTTGTCTAATAATGTAAAATATACTTTTCATATGAGATTGATGTTTATCGCGTTCTCTGTTCGTGCGATCTGAGGAAGGAAAGAGAGGCCAGGCGTCGGAACCTTCATTAGGTGTTTTGCTGCCGAGAGGGGAATAGGAGCCATGTTAACCAGGCCAATGGGAACTGCGGGGTTGTGATTCTGATTTCTAGTACGTTTTGTGGCGCTGGTGGCTTCCAAGGGTCGGATAGGTATCATCAGCCTTGCCTTACTGGCCGTTTGCCTTCTCTGAAGGCTTAAATGAAGCCCTTACTCCCTGCGTCAAAAAGTCTGCTTGAACCATCCATCTTTCTCTCTTCTCCTTTCCAGATGTTTCCGCCGGCTATTATCTAACATGGGAAAGTGCTTCGACTTCATTGCTGCTGGATTTTTCAGCCTCTGCTCCTAAGCTTCGAGTCCTCGGAATATTCGGTAATATGGTGATGGTTTTCCCCTAAAGATGACTAGCTGTTTTACAGCAGCTCCAGGCTGTGCTCTAGTTAGATAATGAAGGGTGTAAATAGTAGGTCAATCCCCTATGGCTTAGCGCTTCTTATCCCATTCTCTCGCGCAAGGCTCGGTCGAGTCTTATGTGCTTGATAAGTCGGCATGCCTCCCCTCATCAAGAGACGAAGTGTCGCCCACAATGGAGTCTCCGTATCTGTTGTTCACTTCTACCAACTTCAAGAATGTTAAGCTTGCTGAAATTTCTCTCAAATCTTTCGAAAACAGTCCTCTTGTTTGCCTTACATATCCTCAAGGCGTTTCCAAAGATGTGATAGACTACCATCATAAAAGCCATATCCAGTTCACTAAAGAAGAAGAGGTGGAGTTGATTATAGTTGTGGCAAACAACGAACCTGGCAAGCCAATTGCAGGTTTTGGAATGCTTTTCCATGGGCCAAAACCGCCAAAGAAAGAGCTGAGGGTTCCCGCCGATGCGGATTTCAGGTTCCTAGATAAGCTCAAAGAGCAAACAAAGCGACATATGGAAGAGTTTTATCGTAAAGATAAGCATATGCGTTAGTTTTGTGACCTACATCTAGAATTACAGCTAATAGATTCGTAAAGTGTTACACCTTACGTGTGTATTAAAAGAGCATCGGGAAAAGGGGGTCGGCCGGATGATAGGGGAATATGGATTGAGCCAAGCAAAGCAAAGACAGAAGGGAGTGTTTTTACAGGCTACTCCTGAGGGTAAACCTCTATACTCGAAGCTTGGATTTGGGTTAAAAGCAGAAGCAAGTGTTGATCTAAATGAATTTGGGAAGGAAGGAACATATGTTCAAAGCACTATGATTTGGGATCCAAATGAGCCACAAAGAGGGGATGCCGGTATTGACGGGGTTTGAGGCGGGTCGATCGCATGGTCAATGGTCCGTATCAATTTGATCGTTTCCGTGATTCGAGGCTCCAATCAACTCCCCTTACCAAGGTCCTCTCACATTTATATCTCTTTTCACACCGGCACTAATGGGAGATCACATATACCCCTCCTACAACGTACTTAAAGAACCTCACCGTCTCCCCAAGGCCCGAGTTTCATCCTTCATTCACAAGCAAAATGTGCGACTACACACAAGTCGAGTATAGGTGCGGCCATCGTCGTTATACCGTTAGAGCATGGTGCACTAATTACGAGACGACACATCGGCGGTGTCCACCATCCGTAGTAGCCGTCGAATACAGGTAAGTTGTTCAAGAACGCTAGTGACCTATATATACTAACGATCTTCCTAGACTCGATGAAAGATGTGGTGAGTTTACTTTGGCAAACCTGTTTTTATCGCTTGCTGATTCTTTCTGCCGTAGGGGACTGTCGTGCCCCAGCAATAGAACCGAGCTGGATGAACAAGGCTTGACTTATAATACCGAATATGGGAAGAATTTTGCGAGGGGGGGGGGGACAGTCATGGGCTGGTTTCCATTTACATATTTCTCCCTCCAGTTACGTTAAAGAGGAGATGGAGAAAAGAAGGATCTCGAATTATCGTCAAGTAGCATCTGAGAGGGTAGAAGATCGATATCTAAGTTGTATATAGCATCTACGTATGCGGTACCATCTGATGTAGCCAATACAGTCTTCTGCGACCTTGCTGCTTCGTGATGGTGATAGTCTAGGGGAGGTCATTGGAAACCAGAAGCCGCACGGAGTTACATGTGGAGCTTCGGGGATTACTAAAATCTCCCATACGTTAATGCAATTGAACACCATTCCTCGCCCCTTAATCGCATTCGACATAATAATTGGGGATTTTTCCTCGTGTCCTTTAAGCTTCTGTCAAACCCGAGTCTCACCAAATTTTTTTTCCTGCTTCTTCAAAGTCAATAACGTGTAATAGCTCTAGAATGTTTTCCTTCTAGAAGCTAGAGACGGGCGCGGGAATCTGCACATAAACCTCACCAAGAACCGCCACTCGCTCACATTGTCGTTCATCTAGCTTTTTCAACGTGCATCCGAGCGACTGGAGCCCGCGCCAGTGTTTGCGTTGCCCACCTTCTATATAACCTTCGGCTATTTTATCTTTCTTACGTTAAATCACCAAACATTTATTGCTACCCCCCTCAGTCTCCTTGATGTCGATGCATTCTACAGATGTAATGCAAGGAAGTCGTCGCGCCGAACCTCGTTTGCCTTTCATAGCTCCAAGGCAGCAGGTTCCGCCATCTTCTCTTCAGCCTGGGCTTGCATCATCAAACAATCCTCCTCCAGAAAGTCGAAGAAGTAGGATCCCTCCACGATCTAAAAGTGGTTGCTGGTATGTACTAGTGCCGCCCGGTTTGACACTTCCGCTGACTAGAAATTTCTAGGACCTGCCGAACTCGCAGTACTTCCCTCCCGTCCTCCTCTAAACTTCTACAATGTCTAATACTACCGGTAGAGGTGAAATGCGACGAAACAAGACCAGCATGTGGAGTACGTCGATATTCGATTAACATATGGGTGTTTGAACTGACTAGGTCATAGCAATGCGTGCGCCTTGGTCACACCTGGTAACTCTCTCGTGTTTTTACACGTCTTTAAAGACGCTGACAGATTCACAAGTGACTACAACCCAAGAGTTTCTTTCAAAGACGATACACCCAGAATTCTGGAACGAACAAAGCAAGTTTCTATAACTGGCAGTTATGTTTGGGATCGTACGTGATTTCTTCTTTGCTTTATAGACACGCCAAAGCTAATTAACGCAGCAAATGTACAGGACCAGGAACCAAAAGCCCGAGCACTAGAAGATACGCTGCCTCTATTTTCAACACTGACAACCGATGATGAGCGAGAGAGAAAAGCAGAGTCGCAAGATCCTGGAACATTCGTGGTCGTTGCAAACTTGACAAGCTTCGCGGATTTGCCTGAATATCGAGATGAAAGCATAGAGAGTATACGACGAGGATCTGGGTATTCGGAACATGATGGCGATAATGATGAGCAAAATTCGCTATCTAGCAGCCTAGTCGAAGAGGCAGATGATCCGAACGTGAGTCTTGCCTGCACTTGAATCTGTGTGAGGTGCACTCTGGACATGTAATATCTTGTGGATTCTCAGATACATCGAATAGGTAACTCGTACTGACATTCCAACCGATAGGTGGTAATACTCAAGACTTTTGAAGATCCCATTCGAACTGCACCTACGCAAGTCCCTTTTCGACCGGCTGTAATACCAATAGCACCTGCGCAAGTCCCTTTTCGACCGGTTGTAATACCAATAGCACCTGCGCAAGTCCCTTTTCGACCGGCTGTAATACCAATAGCACCTGCAAAGTCGAATTTGTCTAGCGACCGACAACAGCTACTAAGACAAGACAGTTCACATTCTGATTCTAATACGGTATCTCTTCTCGATGCTGCTCGTCAGGGAGGGAAAAACGCCGAGCTGCTACATTATTACCGAACGACAATTTCACCACAGATTATCAGGATCGGCAAGTCTCAAGGAGACGATGATATTTTTGAGGTCCAGGCTCGAGAATACCCGCCAGTCAGTTATAGTCTGCATTCTAAGAGACAAATAACTAATACTAGGCAGCTTTTCCACGCAATAATGGCACTCTCCGCTCTAAGTATAGCGCAAAAGAAAGGTTCTTATGATGCTAAGGCGTTAGAGCATTATCAGCAGGCTATTCCAGCTTTACAAACGACAGTTCAAAGCTCTCAAGATTCCTACGTAAGTGCAAATCCCCTCTACGCGGTCCTGTAGCTATAGAGATGCTCTATACTCAAAATAAACCTTTAAGGTACAACTTTATAAATAGTTTATCTATGTTCTCTCGGATCAAAGGAAACTAATACTAATTTTTCTCTAGTCTGACGGTGCTCTGTTAACACATCTAGTCTTGCTTTTCTACGAGATCGCTGCACAGGAGTCTAACATGTGGCAACACCACTATGACCAACTTCTAAGGATAATTTCTATGCGACGACAAGTACATAGCGCTGATCGCCTCGACTTCGTTATCTGGATAATCTACTGTATCGATGTCTATGCACTTTTAAGTACGACTGGAACGGGAATGATTGCCGAGGTCGTTCTCAAGCAAAATATGCTGCCATTACCAGAGCGATACTTACTACCCGAGAGGGCCGGGCAGCCTCAAGTAATATGCCCCGAAGAACAGGCATACTTTCTTAGAATCATCGCTATTAATCAAGAGATTGTCCTAATCGCACTTCGAGTTGGTCGCCTAGGCAAAGCTCTGAGAGCGGAAGCCAGTCAAAGACGTTTTGAGGGTTCCGCCCATGTCCTCGACGGCACACATAACATGGAACGACGTAACCGTATTCAAAAACTCCGCCAACTAATACTCGATTCGAGAACGAAATCTCAATCTCCTGATTATCGCACTCCGGACAACCTTCCACCCAGAGTCTTCGAGTGGGTAGAACATGTACGTTATAATCTTCTCAGATTCGAAGAATTTACTAATAAGTGCAGTCATACCTGCTATTCAGCGTCTGTATACTCTACACATATACTAGTATGTATTCAGGGCAGTTACACGACCCAGAGCCCGACACCAAAGCCCAGATCGAGGTATGCTGCGCTGAAATCCTCTACGCTGTCAACACAATACTATCCAAAGAACGATTTGACCCGCGGTACATCGTGTTCCCGCTATTTCTAGCCGGCTTTTGTACACGGAATTCAACAGAGAAAGATACGGCTCTGAGGTTTATGATTAAAGTCGAGAAAATTGAGTATGGAGGGGCTACTAATAAGGTGCGGAGGCTCTTGCAGACTATCTACGGAAAGCAGAGTGTTGCCATTGCAGAGACGGGAAATGCGAATTCTGTGGATTGGGTAGATGAGATGGAACAGAGCGGGCAACAGCTCATTATGTACGGCTTATGAGGGCAGTTTGTGGGATATGTGCGTGGGGAATCATGGAGTACCTTAGTAACCAGGTTTCGGGAAAGACCGAGAAAGAGGCTAATTAGCCGTTCAAATTTAGGGGCAGACGAAGATTGATCTCCATCTCTTGAACATTCAGTTCACAGCTAGAGGAACAGCTGCCTCTTTTGGTTTTAGGGTTCTCTAAGGATTTAAGGTCGTTGAGGTGCTGTATGTTGATGTTTGGCTCGAGGTTTAATGATATGGTATCGTTGTTATTGCTGTGATTTCCTTTTGCTTTATTACTATTATTATAAATGAAGTTGTTTCTCTTATAGAAGAGCTTAAGCTTGTTGTTAGCAAAAGTTCGTCTAAGCCAAGGGCCATTATCACCGAGTTCTTTGAGCTTGTAATAGCCTTTGTTGGTATAGGTTTTCGCCACCTAAAGTCGAGTGCATACCGGCACGTGATCACATCACGGCTGCCTTCCGGGGATGTTTTGGGCTAAGTTGGCTGCATTGTGGAAGCCGTATGTGAAGATTCTAGAGTGGTTTGGTTCCCGGAATAGCTGCTCATTATATAGCGTTTACTCTTAGTGCTGAGAAGTCCAATCAACGGCAAGGCTGTGACACGTCAACAAATCTGCTCTCTCCAGCCACACAGCACCAGCCACAGAATAGGCCCTGGCTACAGAGCCATCACAGCCTCAGCTTCACACATGCAGAAGCCGGTGATGCTAGGTCGGCATCCAGCCATTCGTCATAACCGGCCACTCTAACCGTCCAACCTTCCATACATTCCACAACAACACGACCGCCATACTTGCAGAGATCACTTCGCAGATCTTGGGTTATATCGTCGCGGACGCTCGACCACCACCCAGTCGCACCAGTCTCGAGGCATTCCGTTCGATCTACTGTGGGAGGGACGAACCCCAATCCACACCAACAAGAGGGTAGCATGCAGCGAGCCACCGGAGGAGCTCCTAGGTTTAGGAAGTAACAGAATAATCAAATCTAAAGATACCACATATCTGAAGAGTACGAATTGGCAAAGAAGGGGAGGGAAAAGGTTCTAATAAATAGAATATATGTGGTGTTTCGTTCTTGACGTTCAGTGATCAAGTGTTGGCTCCTTTTATGTGCGAGGGACCAGCGCAGTCATGTGACAAAAGAAATCGGGGCTGTCCCCACCACATGCGTCCCCCCCCTTCAAAGATTCTGCTCGCCCTCGAGCAATATATACCAAAAAGAAGTAAACAACCAATCAGAGCGTCTCAAATCGTCAGCAGGATGCTATGCAGCCAGTACATGCAAAGTCCCGTGATAGTTGACCTGTCACCTTTGAAGCAAACAATCGTCTCGCTTAGCACCTTCCTGCCCCCCTACCTAAGGTCGACTCTCCCCCACCAGCTTTCCAACTTCAAATCTCCAATTACAACAACCTTTCCTCAACACCTTGCTTTCCATAAAGCACCTCAACGCGTCTCGATCTCTTCCCTCCTTCTTTCATCAATCAAGCAACACCTTCTGCACCTTCACTCGTTACAACACCTCCAAAGAAAGCAAACTTCCCCGCCAAGCTCATATCAATGCTTCAACGACGACGCCAAGGTTATGGTGAAGGCGAGGATCACGGCCATGGAGGTACCGAATGGCGAGACGACAGCGGTGAAGTGACTTGTGAGGATGCTGAAGTCGTGGTTAGCTGAGGTTATCTTTGAGTGCGGGGAGATCTTACTTTGGTGGTGAGAAAAGTGAGGGTGAAGTTAACAACACCTTCAACTTCGCTGTTGCCTAGTCGCAGAGGTGACGTAGTCGAGAGCTTTCCTAGCCTGCTTTCTTCTTGCCAAACAACTCCTTCCGCAACACCTGCGTTGACCTATGTGCAGTCTCTCTTCAACTTCCATGATCTTGCCAAGACGCTCTCTCACCCTCGATCTCCAAACAACAACTTCAGCATGAAGTCAAGTCGCCTCAACATAGTAAGTTGACCTTCCACAACACCAACTGAGCTCTACTAACTTGTCGTAGGCCTTCAAGAAGAGTTCTTCGTTGTCAGCCACCTCGGAGGTGCCATCAAGATCGGTTCGCTCCATCTCAGCCCAAGCGCTCTCAGCTTCAACACCAAAGGTCAACACCATAGAGGTCTCAACGCGCCTCAACTTCGTGAGTTATGCCCCCATATATTTCCTTGTACTTGACTGGCCATTTACAGATCATGCCAACACCTTTCCTGCGGCGATTTGAGGCACCACTACGGTCTTCAATCCTCAACTCATGTTTGAGAAATGACCAAAGTGAACTCCAGGACCTCACCTTGACGTCATCCAAGCTGAGTATTAAACTGTTCAACCTCTTTGCAGCACCGGTGCTTACATTCTCTTCACAAGTCAAGGAAACGATGCCATCTGTCTTCTTCAGGCTCGTAAACCTAATGGGAATCAAGGCCACCTCGTGCGACTACCCGCATCAAACTCCACCCCTTGGGCTAAGAACGTGCGTGTCGCGCCGTACTGATCTTCCCTTAGTAATGGGTCACTGAGTAGCTTTCGGGTCCCTCCACAGATACGCTCTTGTGCACCTGCGCAAGTCACACTGCTGAAGATAGGTGACATCATTCCGCCAGTCTCTCATCAATTGGTTGGTTGGATGGGGTGGAGGCTGGATCCGCCAACTTCGAAGGTTTATGGCAGAAAGCCGGGAGGAATGGGCAAACTAACGATCGTAATGCGTCGAGCAGGGTTGGGAGGCTACAATAGGTTTTTGGTGTGGTGGAAATGGCCCTTCCCTTCAACAAGTAAGTCGCCTCTTGTTGTTGAGGCTGACAGAGGGTCTTTGAAACAGCTGAGCTTTCTGGGGCAAAAGAGTTTGGTCAACTCAAGCACTGTTGGGCTGGCAGTAGCTAAGCACGGGATGGCATGCTGTGGGGTCGAATCGTGGCAACGTGGGGTCTTGTTGGCTAGAGCTTTGCCGGAACGGCGGTTCAACAAAAGTTGAGGCCTCTTGATTACTCCAATTCTTTGATGGGGGTTGAAGAACTTGTTGTTGATCTTGAGGCCGAAGCTTGACTTGACTCCTGGCCGGTTGCTCTGTGGGTTGTTGGCTATGTTCCTGTCCGCTTTGTCCCTGTCCGTTCTACCTAACGACACTTCTCGGAATGATGTAGTAGGTGTTGAGGAAGACTTCATGAGAACCACTGGGGTAGCTCTGCAGAGCTACTCAAAGACTTGATTGATTCTAGTACTCTTCACTGAACCAGGCCGGAAGTCGAGGGTTATGAAGTCTTTGTTGCTTCAGCGACATTGATGCGAGCCTGGAATGGCGGCACTCCTGCTTGCAGGTTTGTCATGGTCACAGAACCATTGTACCATACTTGAAAGTTGTCCATAACTTGCAGTCTCCTGTCAGCACTTAGGTTGCGAAGTATGCTACCTCTTGTCTATTAGCACTGGTGAAAAGCAAGAGAAGCTTTCATTTCTTTGTATTTCCGACGGGTGAGATCTTAGAGATGTGGCGTATGTGCAGAAGGGGCCCAGACCTGTCAGGCGAGAGACTTTGGATAGAGCTGATTGGGGGTAGTCGACTAACACTCGATCCCCGAAAGGTTCACCAGCTAGGGGTCGTCGGCCGATGGCATGTTCAGATCTCTAGCACGTGGGGTGGGGTTGGCGTTGGCTATATTCTGTCGCCTGTGATGAGAGATCTTCTTGGATAGATCGCGAACCTCCCCGAGACTTGCCTAGGCTTGTTAACGAGAGTGCTGACCGGCGAATTCCTAGATCTGAGGCCATTGTGGACAGTCCTTGAGGTTTTTGACTTGTGGTTGTTGGCTTGAGGTTTCAGAGAGCATGGCTCTGATTCCAAAGCGTGTTGTCGGTCCCTCGTTGAGAGATCTTCCTAAACTTCTGCCTACCTTACATAGATCTTTGATCTGCTCACCGGTTCAGGGTCAGTTTGTTGACGGTGCTCTTGGTGTCGGCCTTCATAGATCGCTGCGCGCTACTCCTGACGGGGTTGGTGGCTTTGTCCGGGAGGTGCATAACGGCAGGATCAGCTCGGTTTCATTCACTTGGCCCTGAAAACCCCCGGTGCCTATGGCTTAGTCTTTGGGAACAATGGACTTGCTTCGTTGTTTTCTCTCTTTTTATCAATTGCCGAGAGTTGGCGCCTGGGTGTGTTGCGTTTCGCATTCTTCGGGGTGTCTAGCACGTTGGACTCGAATTTCTGGCCTAGGCCACAGGTTCAACCTGCCGTTTTGGAATCTAGTCCTGCGGATCGAGCCCGACAACTGGCCCATTTCAACGAAGTTGCTTTTCTGCCGCCTAGAATATCGCCGGCTTGATGATGGCAGTCTCGTTCTAAACCTGTTGTATGTTCGCATGCGGCAGGTAGTCTATGAGGGCGCTGGTTTCTTGTTGAGCTTGCTCCGAGAGATTGGTGTTCTTGTAGCGCGGGGCCAATGTTCTCTCTGACTTGGTCAGGGCTACATAGGCTCTCCTTCGTGTGTGATATAGTGCTGAGGTGTTCTGAATCGTGGTTCTTGGCGGTATAAAGTCGTTTTGGTGACCCTTTTGATGTGCGATCATTTTGATGTGCGGCAGCATGTCGTCCCTCCCTTCAAAGACCGGAGGTGCGTCCTCGTGCCAACTCCCCAACACCAAAGCCTCGACACCAAAGTGTCAGCTTCAAGTTTCGTGTCGCGACGGTTGCTCGTGGAAGTGAGTGAGAGTTATCGGGGCCAGGTTTATATAGCTGAAGAAGTGCTGTCGGTGGCGCTAGCGTGTGGAGCACGCTGAGCGTGCATGTTTATTCCGAGTCAGACACCACTCGGCATTCACTGCGTTGTTGTTGAGATAGCTCGGGGACTCTAATCACTATCCCATCATCCCGAACACGCTGTATCGTTAGAATCTCAGGGTTCTCCCAGAACCCAGGGTCGCTAAGGCGATGTATATCGATGTCTGGCTCAAGGTGTGATAGAGCTATATTGCCGTCGTCGCTAGAGGCATCCTCCACTTCGTCGCTATCATTGTAAATAAAGTTGTTTATGGTGTTTCGTTCTTGACGTTTAGTGATCAAGTGTTGGCTCCTTTTATGTGCGAAGGACTAGCGTAGTCATGTGATAAAAGAAATCAGGGGCTGTCCCCACCACACTACCTCAACCACCCTTACTCAACTTCCACGAAAGGCAGAGAGACTACGCCAGTCAGACTCCGTATTGGCGAAGCCCTCAAGTTCAGCTGCGATATATTCCGTCGACGACCCGGGGTTGTATCACCTGAAGTCCGCAAATATCTTAAGGCGCACACACATACAAAGAAGCTGTTCCCGTGGCGCCCACTTGGCCTGGAAAATGTTAGCGGAAGAAAGTGGAGTGGTCAAATGACATGGCAGGAGCAATACCAGTTACTCGATTCTCGATACAAGTACTTGCACGACCGGGAAACCGTCACCGAAAGGTGTAAAAGGCAACGGAATGCTCACCACAAGCGGCGACGACGGTGGCCTATGTTGTCGAAACGGAGGAAGAGGGGTTGCGTCTGGCTAAGAGAATTTAGGTGAGACTATAACCTCAAAGGTTAATATGTCTGAACACGGTTTAGAAACACACGACTGATTGCTATATACACACAGTTCCTGCCCTGATCGCGAATTAAGAGCGGTCGATCTCCATCCTCATTGACATCCAAATTCGATAGTTCTGAAAACATCTTACGACATTACGCCCAAAGTCAGGATCTCTTAGGGCTATCCTTCAGCAGGCCCAGAGACATTAGCAAGCCTTTCTTGACACTGTACTGCGAATCTCGACCTATCAACCTCTTCATTGAGAACACTACTCTCCTCCAACTGCTGTACGCCTTATCCTCAGCGTCTGCCTCAAATCCCTTAAGAAAGCGCAGTCTCTCGTCCCGGTCCTCACTTGACAAGTGCGGCCGCATCGGTGGAGCGGTGAACTTCCCTGACCAAATAACTCCGTCGATGCAGTGCCAGAAGTCGACATCTCTTGACCACTTCTGCCAATCGTACATCTGACTACCGTACGTAAAGCGCTGATTTAAAGCCGCAAGTCGCGTGAGCACGAGGTCGAAGTCACGCGTCGCGAAGATTGCTCGGATTGGCTCTAGGTTGGGGGTCAGGGTGTCGAATGGGGCATGCGGCGTGCGGTGCAGACTGCTGGCAACAATCCAGTGCGCCAGCGGGTGGTGTTGCTGCTTTAGTGCCTACACTCGTTAGCATTTCACTTCGGCAGATCCGTGTCTACTCACTTTCTCGACCTTAACATAAATCTCTTGAACTTTGGGGCGATCTTGATACGCCCGACGAAGGCTGTCGCGCACATCGCACACAGCACTCAAGAGATTATTGAGAGAGGGCGCTCTCGTGCTGTATTCCAGGGCAAACTTCACAAAGTCGGAGAAGGGGATTCGGAAGATCGCCTGACATACGGTCGCGTGCAATTCGGCCGCAATTTCTGAAGGGATTCCTTCGAGTGGTGGTTGCCAGTTCCAGTTCCATGGAGCCTTGCCACACCCTGGTGGCATTCGGAGCACCTGCCAGAGTCTATTGGCCTTGAAACCGACTGTCAAAGCTTGGGGGTCCATACGTTGGTCTCCGTCGCGGTCCTGATATCCGCAATTAAGAGCAAAGAGCGTATCGAGATCGGGACGTTTCTTCAAGCAGTCCACCGGAACGGTTTCGTTCACGACAGGAATAAGCGAGCAGATGACTTTCACTTCCCACGTGTTTCCAGTCGCTAATATTCGTTGAGCTTCTACCTCCCACCACCTTGTTTCAACATGAGAGGATCCCGATCCCATATTAGCGAAGGGCAATCACGAATTAGATCCGGCAAGCGAGAATATATAGTTTTCCTGCCCAGGTAATCGACACTAGAGGAGCAAGAGATATGGAGGATGGGTGATGAGGATTGATGGCAGGAGTGGTGATGAGAGAGGACAGTCGGTGAAGAGAGGAGGCAGACCAGGCTCTCTTATACATCATTGATTCCTCGAAGCTCGCCTCCCCTGAATCGATTCGTATCTGCACAACGGAATAGGTCACCCCGAGAGCTGAGGTAGTATGCCTTGGGCGACCTGATCCTGCATCAAGACCTTACAAGGGAAACAGTGGATTCCTTGGACACGCGATTACCCTGCACCACCTGTGGAAGATGCTTCAACCGCTGCACACGGTACTCCGCTTATGCATCTGGTTCTAGTGCATGGCGGCCAATTCTGCCTTAACCTAGGTCATGATCTCAGCTGTTGTTAGCTGTGGTTCGCGTCATTGAGCTACGATCGGACATCCCCCTTTAGCATTGAGACATATAAATCACTGCAAGGAGTTAATCCAATTATCAAGTGATAAGCAAAGAAATAGATCTGTTATTTATGTTGTCTACGACATTTCGAATTCGCGAGCCTAGAAAGGGGTACATGTGACAACAAAGGATCAAGCGATCCCTTTCATGGCACTTGCAATTCTAGCATATCACCGAATGGAGATCGATGCCGGCGAGTGTCTACATTTGCATGGGTTTCTGTCATCAGCCTTTATCACTGCGTTCGAAATGACCTAGAGGTGGAGACTTCCAATCAGCCACCGGTGTTGAACCTTTCCAGGCTGTTGCCCACCTTCATAACTCTGGCAGCTGACCAAGTGGGCGGTGCTGCATGGAGGATACCGAACCCCGAGGAGTTAGCTTTCCTAGCGTGAGGGTCTAGTCATGGATAATGAAGCCTGTGGCAATACCAGAGACTCCCGCTGATCGTTCTTCCGTGGATACAGCGCTTCCAGAGCTGCTACCTCGAGTCTACTGGAACGGCGACGGCAGAGCGTTTTCCATGGCAATGCTGCGCTAAATCCATCGGATTATATACGAGTCGCGAATGCTATATCTGCTGCTCCATCAGAGGCTGGACTTGCGATTGAACGGCTGTGGTGGGGTTGCTGAGGATTGCTGTAATGCAGCAGAGGGTTTGAAGGATGGAAGTCATGCGGTGTAGTTGGGCCTCCTGGGTGGTTTGCACCAAATGCCTCGCAAGCAAGTAACTGAGAAGTGTTCCTTGCTAGCTACTGCACCCACTCCGTCTCTCGATCAAGGCGGTCCTATCGGATTTCTCCGCGTTCATGCCAGTCAAGTCTCTCTAGGCCAACATCCACGTAGAGGCAGCGAACAGGCATTGGTCGTGATACGACGCCCATCGTATCTGGTGCCACCTCTCGAAGCCGTCAGATACAGAAGCCCATGAGCGTTCATTCTAAACCCCCCACGCTGCCGAAGTTCTTCGTAAAATACAGGATGAGTCGATATCTGCCGTGGGGAGCACCAAGAGCTGGTAGCGAGCTCATCCAACTACCGTGTACGTCCTAAAGCTGATCTCGCACCTGGTCCCTGGCACGATCTGCACAGCAACAAGTATTCTTAAACTTGTATTCCTACATCCACGTCACCAAAGAGGCACCCGCTGCAGGAGTCGTCGGCGCTTCCATGAGGATAAGCTGAGGGCAGAGACGTGCGCTAGTCTCCCTCCCGTGGCATGTGATGCCATGGAACAGGGAGTATGATGCCGGAGAATAGAGACATGCAGCCACTCCTCAACCCTTGATCTAATCAAGCGGCGTGAAAGAGGCAGATTCGGTGGTGGGGAGGCCAAATTCGACACCTTACTAGCCAGTATGCACAACAATCAAGGTTGAGGCGACTAGGGAGGTACGGAACAGATAGCCACTCCTAGAACAACAAAGCAGTCTTCGCACAGGCATTTTCCAGACGCTGGTGACAAGAAATTTGTGGCAGAGACCAGCTTCCACGTGTAGCGATGTGGATTGAAGGGGGCATCACAACATGGCTAACCGAGAGCTTCAAAAGGGACGGTCACGTGCAGCACGGCAGAACTACAAGGCAGACTCGATTTCCTGTGCAACCGCTCATCATTTCATCGACAATGCCCGAGGAGCATCCTTCCGCTTACGGCCACTCCGAGTTGGAGTGTCCACCTGTGTAGTGTGGACGGGACAGTCCAATAGGGAGAAGATTCGGATTCTCCCACTGCGTAAGCCCAGATCTGCGAGTGACTTCATGCATGTCTCTCCAATAAACTGAAGGGGGGTGCAAGTCGTTGGCCATACGTCTTCAACCCCTACTTACCTATCAATTCGTTTCGTGCCAGAGATTGTTTGGTCAATGTTGGGGTCCGTTGATGATGAGTACGCATGGATCGAGCGAGCGTCAATCCTTGGTCTCCATTTCTAAGGTTCTCATCAAGACTCCAACCGCCTTGATTCCTTGCATATACGAGAAGCCCAACAGTGCCCGCTATACTAGCATCAAAATCCTAGTCGGGGAAGCTGTTCAGTGCGTTGACATGGCCGTAGGGATCTACAATATCATAACAGGGGAAAAGGTGTGGGATCGTCAGCCGGATGTGAAAGAAGTCTGCAGAAGAGGGTGGTACCTCATGGACTGCGGACCGTGGTGGCCCCGAATTGCGCAATGTAGTGTTGAGCAGGAAAGATCGGGTCCCCGACAAACCTCGCCAGCAGCCCGTTCACAAAGCGATCAGCCGTTCCAGACCACGGATAGCAAGAGATGGCCAAGCCTCCTCTCAATGAAGATTCTTGACGAGCCATTTATTTTGGCATCAGGCGTCTATCCTCGATCTTCATCCCCCAAGTCCGTAGTTGGAAGGTAGATTGTCACAAGAGGGTGTTCGGCGTTTGGTTTCAGGGCTGGAGTATCTTAGCCATAAAGTGCAAGGATAACGCGGAATCCATGTAATTTTTGAGAGGCTTTTGTATGCATCTCTATCGCACTACTAGGATGTAGAAGCGACATAGCCCCGAGCTCGAGGCACTTTCAAGCTGAAAATATCTCATGTCACACGTCAGCTCCTCGGAGGGCTTCCCCGGCAGGAGGTAAGTAGAACAGATGAGGACGGCGACCCGAGGCCTCAAGGCAGACCGGATCCACTCGGATTGGCGTTCTAGCAGCATAAAAGGTGGCGGACTCCTGTTAGCACAATGCAGTCACTGTTCCCCGCTCTAATTTTCTTCTTTCTCACCTTCCTCGACCAGCAGTATGACTTCGCCTCTCCAGCAGGAAGCTTGTGCCTTTACTGGCGGTTCCTCACCTAAATTCTCTGTCAGCGTACGAGATTGATGACTCTTCAAGGCCAAGGTTTGCGCTGACTGAATAGGATTTTGCAGCAGGCACAAGTAACAGAAGAGACCCAACTGCAGAATCTACCGTCGAATCCTCAGCAGCGTAAGTGCGCGATATTAGCTCAATGTCACACGTTTTGCTCAACTAATTATTAGGGCTGCACTCTCGGATCTTGCACAAGGGATAGAACAACCATGCGAGATTGATCTTACCGCTGAACAAGTATGTTAATAAACCGCACTGGTTCATCAATCTCAGTATTGACCAAGCGATAGGGCTCAGTATCACTGATCGGCGAAAATAATCATGTTACGCAGCTACGAGGTTTTTACTTCTCTTTTGTCGCCTTTATTGCGTGTTAACAGGTTCTAGTTGTGACAGCCCAGCTCTGTAGAAAATTACGAGAGTCCTCGAACTGGTCAACTCCACAATATACGACTCTTGAGCTTCAATTTCATACTCTAACTGGCATAGTTAGTGAGTTTTCTTGTTCCGTTCATGCACGCACAAGTAAGCCTATCTCACACTCACTGCAGAATATATGAAAGAGCAAGAGACAATGTTAAAAGTAGGGCAAGGTAAGTAATATGACTTCAGAGCCTTAATAGAAACTTACCTCAATTTATCCAGATCAAATCGGTGTGCTCAGGTCAGTCGCTGAGCTGGTTTGGATTTCGACGGAATGCTAATTATGGGTAGTGCGAGTTTTTCGGTGGCGTCTCATGCGACACACGTTCTGTAATCGTCTATTTTTACAGCTAGGCCATATAGCATCAACCTCAATCGGAGTAAAGTTTTCTTGATTCTAGCAACAAGCATGTGTATTATGTCACGCCGTACCTTGGGGGAGCCTAGGAGAGACGGCGAGAGGGGGCGGGGTACGTCCCAGCCCAGGATCCGGCGAGAGGCTTTCTACCTTCTTCCAGGTGAATTAGTCACGGGGTCTCCCCTTCTCTGCTGCGCCAACGGATCCGCTCGAGTATAAGAACCCATTGTATCCCTCCTCTGTTCCGTCTCATTTCTCTCAACCTCACCATTTTTCCTTCCTCGCCAGATTTGAAGAACCCCTTCTGTACCTACCGCCGTGGAGACTCGCCACGATGAAATCACGTTCCGTCTCAGCACATGCCTTTAGAAACCAGGAAGCTAATGTTGATCTGGCTCCTGTCTCGAAGTCCAAGAAAAGGAAGGCATGCCGACAGGATGGTTCCCGAGGTAAGACCTCCAGAAAGTGCATCGTCACGTCTCGCTTATGAGTAAACAGACCGACCAATAATAAATGGCTCTGATTCGCCGAAGCGAGAGCCTGCTAAGCGAAGGCAACTCGGACATCAGCGAAGAATCCAGCACACCGAGGGGCCGATTCGAATCCCAACACCAGCGGATACCTTCATCCGGGTGAAGGAGCTCTTACGGTCGAGCAGAAAAGTCGTTGTTATCAGTGGAGCGGGCATATCGGCCAACGCAGGCTGTGGGTAGATCCCGTGAATACTTTTATTAATGCTAATTTAACCTAGTTCCTACTTTTCAGCAGATACGGAAATCCAAACAGACCTCCTTCGACCGATCCCTCTATTCTTCGTCAGTCGAGGCGACCCAGTTCCATTCCACGGTGTGTAGCATGTTTGCCCACACCAAGTCAGACTCGTGTCAGCCTACACCATTCCACAAGACTATGGCCACCCTGGCCCACGAACACCGGCTTCTACTCCACATTACACAAAACATAGATTGTGTCGAGCAGCGACTACCGGATCTTGATGCTAAGACCATTCGTCTCCACGGCCGAGTTGACCAGATGAGGTGCCAGAAGTGCAACTGGGTTGGTACGTTTCAACCTCGCCTTTTCCAAGGTGCTAAATTACCAAACTGTCCGAGGTGTGTGGAAAGAAATCAGGCCCGGGCATCGCAAGGCAAACGAATACTGAGTCTTGGGAGACTCAGACCTGACGTGCTATTGTATGGCGAGCCTCACCCTGATGACACGGGCATCTTGCAAACTATCCAGAGTGGTCTAGAGACAGGACCAGACCTGGTACTCGTCGTTGGCACCACGTTGAAGGTGCCTGGATCCTTATCAATAGCGACAAATTTCTGCCGCGCCACTCAGAGCAGGGGCGGAGTTGCTGTCTGGATTAGCAAGGAGGCGCCTCTATTAAGAGTACGGCATCTGTTTGATTACGTGTTTCGGGGAGACTGTGACGACCTAGCCTGTAAGTATCTCTCTCACTTATCCCACCTTCCCAGGCAAGTACTTACATGGCACATTAGAATCCATACGTCATCGAAACTCCGAGAAGGGTCATTATACCCAACTAACCTCGCTCTACAATTTGCTTGGAACAGATGGTTCAGGGCTCGCTTATGCCATGTTTCTTCGGCACCGGAAAATTAATGCTCCAGCCTCGCTTCATCGTTCACATGTAAATAAACCTTTCATTTGATCAATTACATATACAACCACCAGGGCAGAAGATGTTATCTGATTCCACCGACAAAAAGACTCTTCCACTTGGAGCGGATCAAACCAAGATTTTACGAGTTCTAATCTCGAAGCCCTTTTTTGAGACGAATCTTTCCCATTGATAATCCAAGAGAGACACAAGATAGAGCATAAATTTTGCGGCGGAATCCTTCGAAATAAACCTATACAGGCTAATGTTGGCACTATCCCTTACCCTGGAAAAGTTAAGTGTGCGGCGCAGAAACTAGCAGGAGCATTTACGACCAGCGACAACTATTCCTCTAGTTACGTAATGAGATAATCGTCCGTAGACGCGACCCTGCCCGCCCCCACCTTCCTTATCCGACTCTGTAAATATGCTTCATGTGATTGGAAGCAGCAGACAGTATCTCTCCCCGATCTCATTCAATTTCCTTACCCATGCTATGTTCTCAAGCGACATCTCCCATCTCTTTTCCTCAAAATCCTCGCTCCCGTGACCTTCAGGAAGCGTGATCCAAATATCATCTGAAAAGTATGGTGACTCATTGTAGGAGCCTATTTTACATCCTCTGATAAACCCTTGAGATCCGAGATCTATCAAGTACAGGCACCCTTTCGAACTGCTTGGGAAAGGCTCCCTATCAAGCTCGTCCACAAAAACCAGTTTCTGTAGATCTTCGGCTTGCCTTAAAAACCTTGGAAATCCCCAGAACAGATGAGTTCTTACACGCACCGCGAGAGTCTGGACGGGTCGAAGGATGGCACCGAGTTGAGTCATGATGTCGTCCACATCCGCTGATCCAGGTTCGTCAGGAAGGTCCAGAAATATCGTGTCTCGGGCCCAGTTGACAAACGTGAAGCCGCTGTTATTACCCTGTAACCTTATCTGACTGTAATTCCCCAAGACTTCGGATCGAGCCTCGTGATTGACGTATAACAGCTCAATCTGTGGTGCCTCCACTTTGACTTCACAGCTTGCCACTGTCCGGTCGAAATTCGAAGTTACCGTGATGAGACGGGGGAGTAACGCCAAGTTCCAGATTTTGACTCGGACTTCAGGCGGAAGTTTTGGGAAGCAGTCGAAAGCAAGTGTATCATCCTCCATTACTTGACGAATCTGGAACGGGCGTTTGTTATATCCTCGACATGCTTGCGGAAGTTTCAAGAGTCGCTGGTGAGCAGGAGATAGCGGACGCGCGGGGAGAAGCAGCATCTTTGATTCAGTAGTGAGACGGCGGAGCGTAGGGCTTAAAAGTGATAATTGGGTCCGCTTCGCATGCTATAATGGCTGTCGCTAAAATTGGGGTCGCCTAAACAGGTGGCTTGCTTGACGGAGGCTGGAATAGGAATTCGCTAATTCGGCAGATGCTTCTTTCTGGTAACCGTCTCGCGCAACATAGCCCACTAAAACCCCGCCGCAAATATATCACTTCGACACCTACTCGTTGTACATGAATGCGACGAATAGAAACTTGTCCGAACTGCAGCGTACCTCCCAATCGACATGGACTCAATCACTGTAAGGGTTCCGCCTTGCAATTTCACGCTTCTAACTTGATTGCAGCTAGAGCCTTCCCCCACGATTGACATAGTCGACTTTGAGGAGCCACGAACGCCGACGATGACAGCCGTCAATGTGGCTGAGGTGCATGATTGGCAATCGCGCATCAAGGACGCCGAATCAGAACTTGCCACGGAGCGCAAGAGGCTCTACCATGAGAGGAAGAGGACTCGGCGACTCCAGAATGAGGTCAATACGTATCACAACAATTTGGCAATCTCGAAGCGCGTTAGTGATGAGGCAATAACCCAATGCCAGTCCTTGTTGCACACGAATGCTCTACTCGCCCAAGAAGTGCAAAAGCAGAAGACAGCGGTTGAGACTTTGGAGGCCTTGATCCAAAAGCTTTGTACTCAGCATAAAGGAGGGAGCGTATTCACACAAGTACCAGTGTGGCAGGCAGCTGGGCTCTTATCGACTGGCAGGGAGGGTATTGTTGAGGTGGATTAGATATGCCTACAAGGAAGTGGATTAAACTTTTGCCCAGCAGTAAAGTCTTTATAATATGACCGTACTGCATGATAAATAATTTGAACTCTACAGCAGAGGCATGCATCAAGTGTAGACGACTACAAGGCTTAAACTTTCACTGTTAAAATATTTCCTAACCCTAACCCTAAGCGGGGTTGCGTGGCGCGAGCTTGTCTTCTAAGGCGCGGCCAAGGAGGAGCTACAGGCTTTGTAGCCAACCCGAGGATTTGGTGCATGAATTTGCCCGGATCTTGCGTTGGGGATAGAGGTGGTGATGGAGCTTTGCGCAGCCTCTACAAGTTGGGAAAACACCGCAACGAATAAGAGAAGCGTCGCAGAATAAAGACAATTTGAAAGAGGAGAGAGAGAAGGTAGAGGGTCCTTGACGCTTAAAGAGGAGAATGGCTGTTGGTGTAGTTGGAGAGTTGAAGTCGGTGGGGGCTACCATATTCTCTGGTGGCAGAGCTAAGCGAGGAATTGTTTACTTCAAAGGTTAGGGATTCTGACCAATCAAGTGTGCCTGACGTGGCTTCAACTCCACTCCTTTGATATTTCAAAGCTCCCTCTGGGCTGTTGCACTCTATTCGACCAGTTGATTACTCGAAGAAGAGGGGGAAGGGCATGTGGCAGGGCGACTGATCTATTTGGCGACGTCACGTAACCCTATTTAACAAACTATACTCTTCTAATATGCAACTAACTATTGAGACTGTGTATGCGAAGTCACATTGGAAGGTCAATAGTAAATAGGTACACAACGAGGATTCTAATTGTGTCTAGATACAATAGGGGCTCAAGACAAAAAAAAGTAGCGCAGCGTGCCAATCTCGGGTAGGGAATGTAGTGATGTAAGAGAAGCGCAGGAGTAAGGAATTGATAGGAATAAGATCCATCGTTTTCGATGTTGGTCTGCTAAGCTGATCAGTACCCATCGACAAGAGTGTCTGATAAGGGGTTATATACCGTTGAGGACCCAGCCATTTTGGATAAGAGAAGTACTGAAGATAAAACGAAGGAGAAGAAAAGAAGAGTGAAGCATGCAGGAAGGGAACGAGAAGGAACCGGTGTTGAATAGGTTCCATCTTGCCCGGTTCTACTACGACAGTCAGTACAAAGCTACAGAGAGTAGGGTTATCTATACCATAGAAGACTCAGGTCCGACTCTGAGACTATACTCTTGCATGAGCCATCGCGTAAACCAAATTTTTGAGCTCTTCCTTGAGGTCTTGCATCTCCTTCCTCATCTCGGCAACTTCGCTCCCGAGCGCGATAGTCTTCGATACATCAGAGCGAGCGCTCGATCTGGAATTGCTTCTGCTCCCCCGTCTGGTGGTCCTTTCCCCCGTTCGATTCCTTGGTGGTACGAATAATTGTTCATGAGCGGTCTCTGGGAGTTCTCCCTTGACCCGTGCCTCTAGTCTGCGACGTCTCGCCGTAGGTTTCTCGATGACCATCTGTCTGGGCTCGATCATAGTTTCTGGTTCAATCATCCAGGCGGGGACCTTGTTATTTGCTTTCAAGACTTCTTGTATTTCAAAGTCCGCATCGATACGCCCGAGCATGCCTCGTAGAGCTGTCCTGGTCAGTATGTCCTCCGTTCCATCCGTGAATCGAACCAAGCCATAGCCAGGAGGGTGGTGAGGTCTGTCGCTCTGCCTCGTTTTGAAAGGCATCGCAGTGAAGTCAATCAAGGAATGAAATAACTCTCGGTGTTCCTCAGTGTAGCGGTCGCTTGAATAGCGAGCATCCTTGATTTGCTCCGTTGGCAAGTTCAGATATCCTTGTTTCGCCCTATCCCCAATGGATGCACCCGAGACTAATTCAATCGTGCCTTCGCTTTCGTCTTTCAGGATAAATTGATAACCATTTATGTAGGTCACGCCTTTCCTCATGACGCCATCTACCATACAAGCCCCCGTGCGTGTCTTCGGAATCATTGCTATTATCTTCTCCCCGGTCAATGTGTACCCTGGCCCCTTCCACTTCACTACGGTACTCTTTTGAGGGGAAGCCGGCTTGCGAGTCGTTGAAAAGCCGCCGCCGTGGCCTGTGTTTTGTTGGCCTGGGCTAGATGAATTGCCGCCGTTGGGTTTGAATAAAGCTTCGACTAAAGCTTCATAACACCATGCAGAATCATAATCGTTCTTTGTGATGACATTCTTGAGAGTCTTGTCGATTTCGTCCATCTTTTTCAATGCACTCTCGTCAGGGCCCTTTTTGAGCTTCTCCCAATGTGGCCTCGCAAGAAGGGCATTGCTCTCGAAGATAGTATACTGGATGAGGAATTGGCCGAGGTTCTTGTCATCTAAGCCATCCTTTTTGTTTTGGGCTTTGATTTGATCATTGAAGCTGTTTACTTGTTCCATTAGCATCGGCTTCTCCCGTGCTGAAGGTGGGTCGTCCAATATTCCTTGGATTAGTGGTGTTGCGGCCCTGTAAATGGCCTTGATGGCCTCGTTCGGCTTCAGCGTGGTTGATACCTCATCATCACTGACATCACTCAGGTCGCTACCGGAATCCTCGCCGTCAAAAGCGTTGGGGCCGAACTCCTCACCAAATGGCCTTTCGGGTGGTAAGTATCTCTCGGGTGCCTTGTCATAAGCTCTTCTCTCGCTGGGATCTGTCAGGACATCGTGAGCAGTTGAGAGCACTGCAAACAATATTAGATCAATTTGTTTAGATAGAGGCAGGCTGACATACGTTTGAATGCCAGCTCAGCATCTTCCCAATCGTTTTTGTCCGGGTGTGTGAGTTTAGAGAGTTTTTTGTATTGCTTTTTGATCTCATCAGGTGTGCAAGTCTTCTCCAGACCAAGAATGCCATAGTAATCTTTGCTGTTGGTATCCGTAATCTGTTTGATTGTACGGTAGGATTTTTCGGATCGTCTGGGGTCGTTCGGAGCTGGTGGATCTCGAGATGCATCTGGCATTTTTGTGTCTGGCATTTTTGTGTCCTCTAGTATTTTCGTGTCCTCTAACATTTCTGTATACTCTTGCGACTCATCCTGAACAAAAGGGTTTCTGCTTGTGGTTACAGGTGCCATAGCATCCTGACTAGAGGATGCCATGTTTTTTCGAATTTCGTTTGGCTGGAGCTGCTTTTGGAACGACTGTACGAGATCATCCATTTTTCCCCACCACTATAATGGATGTGGAAGTTGTGGAGGTAGCTTCCAGGTGGGTGAGGAAAGACACTTATAAGTACCTCTAGTAACATTAAGGTCAAGGCTAATACAATAATGGCATCAGGGCATCGTGAATTGCAGTATACTAGCAGATGCTTCATTTGAGACATAGCTTGTGTAAGAGTTCCATGTAATAGTGCCTCATCAGACACATGCTCTCTTCTTACCTTGCAAAACCAGGCATGAGAATCTCTAGATGTTAGGATATCAGGTGGATCTTGGCTTATTAACTTCTCAACCCTGAGATCCCAATGTGCTTTGAAGATTGTGATTCTGACTTGAAGTTAACCCAAGCTCAACATGTTTCGATTGACTCTCACAGCTTGGACACTCCTCATTCTGGGGGGCTTGGCTTTGGCCACGTCGGTCACACATGAATCCTCGGTCGGATTTCCAACAACCCCAGACCAAAGCTTCACTTCCAGTATCGTCCCCTTGGCCACTATCGTTGCTGATTCCGAACATCTCAACCACAACGGCACTACTCGAATCGGGCCAGCGACAACCGTCACAATATTGTGTCCAATGATATCAGGAGGAGCAAAGGTCTCTGTACTTTTCCCAGATCGGCCCTTGGGACCTTTCTCTTGGTCAAACCAGACTTTCCACAAAGGCAGCTCTACGCACACGAATTCCGCAACAGTATCAGTCCCACAAGCTACCGATCTCGCATCCCCGTCATCAAAGATCCAAAATTTGATCTTCGACCATGGCCCAACGCCGCCTCTTCCTTTGTCTACGTCGACAAATTCCACATTAGCCGTAGGTTCAGGGCATCGTTTGATCTATAGAGATCGACTGCTCTGGCTCTTCTTCGGAATGGTGAACATAGGAGTGATATGAAGGGTCATTTGAAACATGGCTTAACTTTAGGTGTGAGATTGAATAGTATAAGACTCAATTTTTGTCGGATGAAAAGGGCCTGTATATTAAAGAAGATTTATCTCGCATTAGCTAGCTAGTTGAAAAGTTTCCCTCCTATAGGGCTCACTCGTATACTCAAGAACTTTTTGATGTTTGATTGATGAGAAGCTATCAAGTAGTCCAAATAGTAACACTACTTCAAAACTATCCGACCCCGCTCCATTACCCTCTCCGCCGATATATTCCATGACTTTGATATCTCTTTCTCTATATATCACCCAGGTTGTGATATCACATTCGCACCACTTCCTTTACGGCCCCTTTAGCCTGCTTCAAAACAGCCGGCTCGAGTATTCTTTCTCGTAGAATATTTTCTTGTTGGAGATAAGCTGAGCGGAAGATTGGATGTAAGCCATGCGCAAATTCATGGCTATTGCCCCCGCCCTGGCGTGATTCCTCTACACTGACGATTCGTGGTCCTTCCGGCTCGGTACCGCTGGTGGATGTTTTTTTGAAATGCTTCGGTACACCAAACGCCATTCCACAACCGAAAAACATGATGATTCTAGATGATACACGTTAGTATATTACCGGTGATATGAGGGATATCGAACTAACGACGTCGAAGATAAGAGGCGAGTAGAGGTACTGGATCCGAGATGTGATGAGAATGTGTGTCGAATTCTCGTTGTGAGTCTACTAGGGCATGGAAGCCAAATACCTGATTCTTGTAACTGGTGTTTCGCCGAGTGATCAGACTGCAAGCAGTCGAGACGTCCACCGCTTCGATATCCGTATTTCAGGAGAGCATATGCTAAAAGTAGAGCATGCCAATTTGTATGCTAGGATTTAAGTCTGTTTATTTTCTTGAGCCGGGTATATTAGGAGAGCACATGAGAATTTAGGCATATGCCCTTTTAGTACGCGATGCTAGGGAAATCCTTCTTTAAGCATATGCCCTCTTGTTTATAGACTAACATATGCACGGTGTTCTTGGCAGTCAATATCAAAAGAGCACATGCTTAAATCCGAGTATGCTTGGATTTGAGTCTGCTCGATAATTTTATTTCTGTGCTAGCATTTTGAGCTATTCGAACAGCGTATTCTGGCTTATTTTAGCCTGTCAATTCTAGCCATCTGTTCTTTCACAAACTTAGAATATGCCCAGATATATGGAAATTAGACTTCAAGCTGACTCAAATTTAGGACTTATGCAACTCCGAAATGTCGTCAACTTGAGTCTTAGGGGTACCCAAGTCCGAGCAGCAGGTCCGTTGAGATGCGGGTTACCCGAGAAACCCCCAATCTAACGTATCTCACGCATGCCCGTCCTGGCCATTGCCCAGAAAGTGCTGAATCAAAGCACTGGGCAGCCGAGGTACAGTGAAAATGAGGAAATCATGCGAAACATTTCAACCTGAAGAAAGTGGTGGTAAAAAAAAATCAATTTTGATATCTAGTGAGATCCTTCACCACTCGTCTGCTTTCCTGTCCCACCCGGGTACTGTAACCAAAATGACAAACTCAGTCAATCCGGGCATACGTGCCGCCACATGCTCGCATACCGGCCTCATGTCTTGCTTCATGTAATCGAAATGCTCTTCATTACCTCGGGCAATACAATTGTTCTTTGGTAGAAGCGCATCTCTGAATGTGAAAGTCAACTCCTCGGGTCCCATACAGTTATCAAAACCCACCTCCCTTGCAAACCAGGCGAAGAATTCGGTATTCTTTACCCTGTGACTAAGCACCGACCCCGGATATGGCCCACTCATACGCCTGAATCTATCTACCTGGATGTGAACGGTGATCTGGGGAGATGTAGGATTTGGGTTTCCAGCTTCGGATCTTTGCCTTGAACCTCGCGCAATTCCCTCGACTTGTAAGGCGGTCAGAGCATGACCGCGATCCGCGGCCTCCTTCGATGTAACCAGGCTATGATGTGGCGCAAATTGCTCTCGCGACTCGAACCGAAAGTTTGGGTGCGTAGATTGAGCGGCCTTGGATGATGTCGCTTGTGTTGGGTTTGTTGACGAGGTCGGCTGAGCATTACGACCATATGTCTTGCTGGTGATAGGATCATTAGCAAGGGTAACTGTTATCCTGAATTCCTCGAGACTAGGATTTTCCGACAGGCTAGTCGCAAACGACGTGAAGGCGAATTGTTTTAAAGCTTGAAAGTTGGTGCGATCATTTGGGGCGACAATCGTTGACCAGTTGTGTCCACCTGTAATGACGTCCAGGAATTCAAACTTCAGCCCGCCGAGATACTCTTCGTTTCTGGCGAGCCCTAAGTAGTGGTTAAAGAACTCCGTCACGCTCTGTGACATTAACGTATCCACGCCGAGAACGAAGCCCCCCATAGGTTGGTTGTGCGAAGGAAATAGGATCCTTCCGATTGATTGGAATCTCTGAGAAGTGGCCGTATCATGCCCACGCCTAGACACAAGGGTGGCGACTTCGTAGGCATATGACGGGTTGGGTGCCAATGGTTTGTTGGGTGCCAATGGTTGGTTGGGTTTCCCTCTACTAGAGTACTTGGACACCGTTTGACTAGCTCCCGCCACTGAACGCCTTGATTGGCGCAGCGGAGACTGCAACCGTGGTGTCGGGGCATTCACGACTGGAGGCATACCAGAAGATTTCGTTGCTGGAGCTCCCGATGCTTGCCCGGAACTGTCTCGCCGCCTCGGGGGTGAATGTTGTCTTCGTGCATTTGGATCCTCTATTCCTCGTGCTGTTGATCGAGAGGTTGGCGACGACAGAATGCTGACCGGCGTAGGAGCCCGAGTTACAGAAACGGGGCTATTTGTCCCTAGATGTCCTGAGCTGGTTGCCTTTGGTAAGGGTACCGATAGCGTGGTATTACTGCATTTGATGACATGAGGAAGAGCGGGAGCCGTTGGCCGCACCCCATCCTGGGTGCTGGCAACCGGGGATGAGGCCCTTCCATCACATGCCGAGGGACGTTGAGATAGAGTGCCAGATACAACAGCGGGTTCCCTGATTTCATCCGGTTGCAAATCAGCTTCACCAACTGCGGAGCCAACGGTCGTGAGGGGTGTTTGGTGACCGGCCGGTGGTAAATGCGTCCCGGGGACCTCGTCGTGACTTTGTTGGGGAGTTGGCGAAAGAGAGGACTCTGAATCTTGGTTGCGCCAAACCTTCTCTTGCTCGTGATGTTTCGTTTCCAAAGAGACTGTGTCTGGCAATGCGGATGTCGAAGGACCGGATTCTGATGCTTGAAGGGCTCTTTCGTCTATGTCTACATTCAAAATATTAGCATTACTGAGAGGTTTGTTTGAAGACAGCGGTCTCACCAGAGCAGTCTGAGGAACTCGTGACCGCATTGTCTGGATCGTCTGCTCGCTGTTTCTTTGTGCTCCTACGAAGAGGTACGTCCGCTCTTCGCTATGATTAATTAGCGTATATTATAACGAAGATCCGATGGGAGATATAACCTTCTCCACTCCACCGCCAGCAGCTACGATGATAGTCATATCACAGTGGTCGACTTGGGGTAAAACTCGAAACAAAGTGGACTCCGCCTGTCGGAAGGATTCTTCATGAGCTGCCCAGGCAGCTTTCAAAAGTATATGCTTGCTGAAACCGCAACCTCTCTGTATTAGTAGACTGTCCCTTTTCCATTGCAAAGTAGATTCCCGAATCAGGGCAGAGCACTTCGAAGCCAGTGCGCTCTTGTTAGGCTCTGTTGGAGGAAGGCTCGTCCGTTGCACGAAACTGTCGATGAGGGCCGAGAAAATAACAACTCTCGACGGGCCCACATGGTAGAGGTTGTGGCGATGCATCCATCGATAGATGTAATTAAGAAGCAATGGCGGCCATGAGGCATCCTAAAGAATATGAGCAAGCTTCTCACATTGACTTCTGCACCACATACCTTCTGGAGGAAAGCGACGTCAAGACTGCGAAGCGCTGACGCCTCAGCTTGAGTTGGTTGAATGCTGTCGACATGCTGGGTATAGCGATCAGTGTTGGCCATCGTAGTTTGAGAGCTAGATTGGACTGAAAAACTGGCAGACCTTCTTCTTCGTTTAAAATAGAATTTGCAACTTGGAGACGAGACGATCGTGTCTCTGATTTAAGTCATCATGCCAACCTTGATAAGGCATTGGTAACTTTGACGGACGACGAGAATGGCGTATGCCTGGTTGGGAGCTCGAAGGATTTGACGAGAGTGGCATGCGTCCGGCGGCGAGAATGGCATATGCTTAATTAAGAAGAGCTCAAAAAATTTGACGAGAGTGGCATGCGTCCGGCGGCGAGAATGGCATATGCTTAATTAAGAAGAGCTCAAAAAATTTGACGAGAATGGCATATGCCTGAGCTCAATGATTTGACGAGAATGACGTAGCACCTAACGCCGCCAGCCTATCTCCGCTTCTCCAGGATCAGGTCAGTTACCACCCCTGCCCCTGAAAAGGTTAATTTTCCTGCTAGTTTCTGCGCACTTAACTTTTCCAGGGTAGGGAATAGTGCCAACATAAGCCCGTTTAGGTTTATTTCGAAGGATTTCGCCGATGCCGCCAAAGACCGCGTCCCTTCTCTTTAGACAATGCCAAAGTTAAGCCCTGCATGGGTTTATCTCGAAGGATCTCCGCTGGCGACGCCGAAGGACGCCGCTCGTCTTCTCAAGATGGACCCCTCGGAGACACCTAACGAGGATCTACCCAATCCATCAAACTTTCCCCGCCCATGTTCAAGCGTCTACAGTGATCACTTCGCGCTCCAGGACCTAGTTTACCAAGTGGATGACTTGATGAGAGACGGGCAGCTGGATACCATCGAGCAACTCGAGAGGGAAAACTCGATACTACAGGAGGAGGTTGCACAGTACCAACGGACTTGGGATGCAATTCTAGAAATATTTGATGAAGCATTTGATACGGCGCTCTTGCTTCGTTGTTCACTAGAGGAGTGTGAGGATGGAATATCGGTTGCGCAGGCCGATTGGCTTGCGTTATGGGGCGTCAGAGACGTAACAGAGGTGGGAAATTGGATTTGAAGAATAAACGCATTCTCGACTCTAAACCTCACTTCAAGAAATCAAATGAAGCACCGTCTTGATTCTCACCATCCCCAACTTCCATCTGTTCACCCCAGGTACTGTTCTTGTATCCTCCTGTGCCACCATTCATGTCATCCTCCGCAGACCCGTCCACAGCAACTTGAACCCAATCTCTAATAGATTTATTATTCTTATCCATTCTGGTGGGGTCAGTGCGTAATCTTGTAGTATGGAGTGGAATTCTCACGTTCTTTTGAACTTCCCTTCAAGCTTATTGAACAAATCGTCTGGATTGTCGTACCTCATGACTTTCTCCTCGATCCTACTCCACTTCTCCTCCATTTCAACCCATCTGTCCTTAGCCTCGCGGTTCTTTGCAAACTCGCCGCGGAGGAAGTTGAGATGACGGCTGAGACTATCAACTTGTCGCCGGAGGTAATCAACGTCTCGCCGGAGGTCATCGTGTGTCCCTCCTAAAGCCTGTGAAGTCGGTTGCTTGGATGCTTGGTTGTCTGCACCCCCCCACGAGTGTGGGGAATGGAGATTTCTGGTAGGATCGGAGAGGTTGGTTAGGGAACTGCCACTCCTTGCGTTAACGGCCCTATTGCCTGGCTGGTACGGCTGTGGAGCTGATCGTCCACGGTAGCCTTGTGGTCCAGAGTTCTGATGTGTTCGGATTGGAAACGAGGAGCCTTCGAATTGTTGCATATATGGCACGTCCGCATCGAGCACATCTGGCAGAAGCGCCGCATCATTCTCCGACCAGATATCGTCAGGTGGTGCTGCTTGCTGGGAAAATCCAGGACGACGTGCAGCTTGGTCTGACCATTCAGAATTCATTGTAATATGGGCAAACGAGAGAGAAAGTGAAGTGTCAGGAATTTGAGCTGAACAAATGAATACATGGCAGTAGCCAGCTTAAGACTTCATCTATCTGACCCGGTAGATTGGTAAAGGCTATAAAAAACCAACAACGAAAACCAATAGCCAAGGTGGACCCCGAGCAGACCACCCGTCTCAAAAACAGCCCGTGGAGGAGAAATGATGTAGGAATGTTGCAAGTCATAGTAACGCCTTCTTCATTTCCTTCACTGCTACCACCCGACATGCTCTACTCTGTTTCCCAGAGTTTCATATCTCTCATACTCCAAAATTGACATATGGTGATACTCAACTTCTTGGTCGCAAGTACAACAAGACAGACTCGATCCGTATAGTAGCTGGCATCGAAAAGGGTTGCACGATTCAGTGGACTCCTGGCCGCGCGGCTGATCCCTGCGCTTGTCGACTGAGATTATTGGCTGTGAGTAGAGCTCGATCACACATTCTTAGTCTCGCATTAGCGCTAGCGCGTAACTCGTGTAATATTAGCGTGTGCCGAGAACGGAATTTGCTAAGATCCTCCTAAAGTTACATGCGTAAAAAAGCCGCTCGTTAAATGTCGGCAGACCCAGGCATATGCCTAGAAGAGCGAACAACAAAGTGCGAATCTAGTCAGTCCCCACGATGGAGACGGAATTTCGCTGTGAATGGCCCGGACATAAAAGGGAAGACTGAATTGGATCGAGGCTTGAAAGACAGACTAGCTACAGCCATGGAACATCTTGACCCGTCTCTTATTAGCGAACCAAACGTTTGATCAGTCCTCCCTCTTTGGGGGCTATTGGGCTAACCTTTGTAGTTGATTTGTCTCACCTCCGAGAGCCACGCTTACCTATTCCACCATGACGAAGAGATCATCAGCAAATTCCAGGCGCAGATGGACCTAGCCAACGAACAGCTCTCCTGTCTTGAAAATAAGCTACGGGCAAGCATAGAGGACAGTGAAGCTACCCGATCGGCTCTGTATGAGAGCGAGACTGCGCGAAACAACGAGATGCAGGGGCGAATGGCATTCCAACGACATCTCCAGCTAGAGCAGCACCTTCACAGTGGATGCGCGCAGACCCGGCTATCACTTGAAGAGGAGGGCAAGAGGACCCGAATTGAGATGGACACATTGCATATGGTTAATGAGATGCTGCGAGAGGAACTTCGACGCCACGAGAGCGTGATTGAATCCATGGGTACAAAACTTTCCACCTACCAGAGTGCTGCCGAAAGCCTTGTCACGTCATCGATGGAGCGAACAAAGCTCCCAGGGGGGCATGAAATCCTCGTATCGGACGAGGCAGGAAGTCCAGACCCTTTCACATTCGTGACGATCGACAAGGGCCTCAATCCGTACCCCAATCCAACAGTCAACAATGACTCGTCTTCAGATGTGTCGATCAGCACCGCAACCCTGGTTGCACACCAGGCATGTCCTGTCATCAACCGGAAGCCTCGGAAGCTCATCAAGGAAACCGAGGGGGGAAAGAAAGCGAAAAAGTCCAAGAAGCAAAAGCCTCAGCAGGAAGGGAAGAAAGAACCCATGTAGCTTCGGTAGTCGTGCGTCAAATAGACCAAGGGCGGAATGAACCATACTCGTGCAATCATTAATCCTCTAAATCTCCCGAACTTTAATATGCCTGAATAGAGGATTCCCCCCTCTAATATAGGCACTGTCCTAAAACGATATTTCCCTGAGAGTAATCAAGCTTTAAATAACAGCTTGGAGAGTAATTCTTCTCGAGAATAAATAAAGAGTTAGAAATGCCACCTAATTCCCCGTACACAAGAACATTACATACTTATCAGAAAAGCACCGATCGTCATAATCATGCGCCGAGCCACTCGATCGTCAACGAAGACAATTGCGTTAGACAAGCCCATAGAGCCTAGCTCGGTTGATCAGAACGGCAAGATTATCGCACTAGAGGCAACCCCTGAGCTCTTAGAAGCTACGAAAAAGGAACCGATCCCGGATTTGTCACAGCGAATCGATGAACTGACCAGAGAGAATGGGCGGTTGCGATTAGAGATTAGGTATCATCAGCGGATGCAGGAGGCAATCGAAGCTTTGGAGGCAGAAGTTCAAAAGAGGTCGCAGAGGAGGACTGGTGTCGCACGTTGGGCGCAGACAGTGACTGAGGTGGAATCGGACGTGATTAAGCGAGCCTAGGGGGAACTGGCGGGGCAAGCGATACTTGCCGCAGCGCCTATTCCCAAAATGATCTCCTAACTTTTAAGCGAGAACGTTGTGGATTCGCTGTGCCGCTGCGCAACTCAGCGACCAACGGAGTTAGTTATCCTTAGCAAAATTCGCTGTGCCGCTGCGCAACTCAGCGACCGACGGAGTTAGTTATCCTTAGCAAAATTCGCCTTTCGCTTATTCCTGCAACTGCCATACCTGTGCACATGCCTAGGAGTCTGCTTGAATAGGTGTCTGCTTATATAGGCTGCTTGAATAGGAGCATGCTCGAATACATTGCGGTATCCATGCCCCCTTTGCAAGGTCGTATAGCCGAACTTAATCTGCGTGCGCGAGCTACCGATTCCATGGCTATATAAGTCAGGAGTCTTTCCAGGCATAACCGTATTAAGCTCAGCACTTGTGAGATCAGATGTCTTCAGCCAACACCTTGCGAAACATGGCTGAAGGACTCGCCAACGACATTGTCGCAGAACAGATAATGAAAACGGAACGCGCCAGTTTCCTCAAGAGAAAGTGGGGTATGCATAAAAAGATTGTGCAGCTGAAGAAAGTGTGGCCGTTTTGTGATATTGAGTTCAAGATCATAGACAATGCAAGTAGGAAGCTTTACCTGCTTCAGACGGCTGAAGGGGATCTTGATTCTATATCCTCTCTGGTACGTCCTTCCTCCCGGGTCCAGCAGCTCTTCTAATGCTTTGGCAGAAACGGAATTATCCAGAAATGATTGCAGAATCGCTCACTATGGACGACTTCATGACGGACGAGGACACAAACGAAGATGACGACGAAGATAGCGGTGGAGAGATGAAGGCAAAGAGGAGAAAAATGAAGAATATCAAGCTTCGAAAGAAACAGACAAGGGCCACTCCTACCAAAGCGAAAGTTGACAAGCATGCGGCACGTCGTTCAGCGGATCGAGTTCCACCTCCAGCGTTTATCAAAGCGCTCGTGTCAGGAAAGAAGCTGGAAAAGTTTGGCGGGAGCGCTATGCCAGCTCACAAGCAAACAAGAGCAGGGAGGTCCGGGAAGAGAATTCTGCCTCCATTTCCCATCCTCGAAAGTGGCGGCACACCGCTTGATGCCGGAACCACTTTCGATCTACCGTTTGGGCTGGACCTGAGGAAGAGCCCCCAATCTTCTAGCTTATTCTGAGGAGTGGTACTGGCAACGGACCCTGTATCGAGCCGTTGATAGAAGGTTCGCTTGAATAATAGCTTCTGAAATGTTGAAGCTTCTTTTCTCGATGAAGCTACCCCGCTTAGTGATGTGAAATTGTTGGTGCCCTAACTCGTCTTGCGTAAAATCAAAAGCTTTCGGTGTTTATTCCTTTCTCGGGATCTTCCTCACCTAGTAGGCGTTGAAGAAAACGCTTCCGATTGACATGATTAGGGACATGACATAACTTGCTGGTAGATAAATAGGATTGATCCTAATTAATAAGGGGAAGTGGCCACAAAACCTTTTGCACTTGTGTTGTTTGATTATGCCTGTTAGAGAAATTGATGTTTATGGCTCGATTCAGTATTTAATAACATCCAGCCCACCCCAAAAACCAGCTTCACAGCATCGCAAGTATGTACTTCAAGGCTTTCACGTAAGGTAAATCCTAATGACCTTGTGTGATATTCTTCTAAACCCGCTCCAGAGCAAGTCTTATAATGTTTGTGCTGAGTCGCGGCCTCCAGGCAGTTGCTCTCCTCGGAAGCCCCGCCTCTGCCATAGAGCGTTCAGATAACTCCTCCTGCGGCCAAGTCTACATTACCGGGTTTCCTGCCCCCAACTGCACCTCAGCGGAAGCAGTTGTTGCATCCATTGGATCCACGGGTGGACACATCACACCATTACCGTGGACGATTCCAGATATCAAAAGTATTAGATACTTCGGCGGGGTTGAAAATTCAACTGGCTGCTACGTCTCACTACCACATTATCCTACTCAGTATAGATTCTACGGCAGGGAAGGCCGGGATATAGGCGTGGCTTACCTCGCCCTGGGCCAAATTGGTAGAGGATGTGTTGATTTTAATAACGCTTCGGCTGTAAGCTACAAGGGAGTCAATATGCTCGTGTCGCTTCCAGATGGTCGCTCAGGTGTTGGGCAGTACAGTCGCTTACAAAATCGGCTTCCTCTCCACACTCTGCAGAAGATTCGGAGCCCCACCTAAAATGCAGGCCTAAGCGAGGCATCATGTGACTAGTGAACGCCAAGCACATCACTACATCAACAGAATGAACTTGAATCCTCTAGAATATTATAAGCATAGTATATAAGAGTCATCTCCCCCAGGCCCCCTCTTCATCAAAGTTATAAAAATATATAAGAGAAGAATTGTTTGAGCATTTTGAGATGTTAAAGCCTCAAAACTGTCGTGAACTTATACATAATCTATTATATTATGTCGTTTTTTGAATTGTTTCGTATATGGAAGGAGAAGTTGTGTTAAAGAGAATTTTTATAAATTAAAGCAACGACAGAAAATACAAAAGTGCATCTTCTGATACTATACGACTAGGATGGCTGGCAAGTAATGTCATCCTTTTAATCTCCACCACCTTCTCGAGTAACGCTACGGCCTCCTTGACCTGGCCGTTTGCTCGATATGCTCCCGCGAGTGCGTGCTGTGACGCGAGCCGGGACGGGTGCGTCTCTGGCAGCGTGGTAGCGCGGATTTCAACGACCTTCTCAAGCAGCGCCACGGCCTCCTTGACCTGGCCGTTGGCTTGATATGCTCTCGCGAGTGCGTGCTGCGACGCGAGCCGGTACGGGTGCGTCTCGGCTAGCGTGGTCTCCCAGATCTTAACCACTTGCTCAAGCAGCGCCACGGCTTCAACGACCTGCCTATTCGCCTGGTACGCTCCTGCTAAGGCGTGCTGCGACGCGAGCCGGTACGGGTGCGTCTCGGCTAGCGTAGTCTCTTGGATCTTGACCACTTGCTCGAGTAGCGCCACGGCTTTAACGACCTGCCCATTCGCCTCGTATACTACTGCTAAGGCGTGCTGCGAGTTGAGCCGGTCCGGGTGCGTCTCGGCTAGCGTAGTTTCTCGGATCTTGACTACTTGCTCAAGCAGCGCCACGGCTTCAACGACCTGCCCATTCGCCTCGTATACTACTGCTAAGACGTGCTGCGAGTTGAGCCGGTCCGGGTGCGTCTCGGCTTGCGTGGTCTCTCGGATCTTGACTACTTGCTCGAGCAGCGCCACGGCTTCAACGACCTGCCCATTCGCCTGGTACGCTCCTGCTAAGGCGTGCTGCGACGCGAGCCGGTACGGGTGCGTCTCGGCCTGCGTGGTCTCCCAGATCCTGACTACCTTCTCGAGCAGCGCCACGGCTTCAACGACCTGCCCATTCATCTGGTACGCTCCTGCTAAGGCGTGCTGCGACGCGAGCCGGTACGGGTGCGTCTCGACCTGTGTGGTTTCTCGGATCTTGACCACTTGCTCGAGCAGCGCCACGGCTTCAATGACCTGCCCATTCGCCTGGTACGCTGTTGCTAAGACCTGCTGCGACGTGAGCCGGTCCGGGTGCGTCTCGGCTTGCGTAGTTTCTCGGATCTTGACTACTTGCTCGAGCAGCGCCACGGCTTCAACGACCTGCCCATTCGCCTGGTACGCTACTGCTAAGACGTGCTGCGAGTTAAGCCGGTCCGGGTGCGTCTCGGCTAGCGTGGTTTCTCGGATCTTGACCACCTGCTCAAGCAGCGCAACGGCTTCTTTATTCTTCCCGAGATCCATTAAGCTTCTTGCCTGAAGGTCATACAGCGGCAAGAACTCTTCCGACGGCTCGGTCAGGGTTTGGCCAAGCTCGAGGAAGGTGTCTTGTATCAATCGACTAAACCTAGAGTCTTGTCGCATATTCAACAGAGCCCCGCCGCATCTAAGAACAAGCGGAGTGACAACTGCTTTCGATGCGAATCCAAATGCCTTCTTGACCTTTATATCCAAATAAGACAAGATATGCGGAAGAAGACGTCTCTCTTGTTCTTGCCACATGCGGGTGTTCGAGCGAGAAAATCCAAGAATACAACCAGCTGCGATCCATGCCACACCTTGACGCTCTGAGTCCTGTCGATCCTTAGCCCAAGCGTGAGTCAATGGGTGCATCGATAATCCGAGGTAGCTGCCTAAGTCTTGTCGAGTGATTAGGGAAAGTGATACAAGGAGAGAACTGGCCTCTGTGAGACGAAAAGGATCCCATTTGTCGTCCTCTGGGACCATAAAACTTGGCAATTGCGAAACGTGACGTTGGGTAAATTCGTCGATATCTGTAGCCTCGTCACTAGCCCGTGAGATCTCTTTGCAACCCTCCCATGCCTCCTCGAACATCTGAAGAGGAAGTACGCCAGAGTCAAGCATCGACAGGATCTCAAGTAAGCGTAAAGCGTCTTCTGCAGACTCGCTTCGGGACTGCTCCAAAACGTCTGCGGAGGCTTCGAAGGTCGCGTAAACATCACGATACCTCGACTGGGCCTGCTTCGGTCGGTACTTCAAGAGCCGCTGTCGCTGCCGTTGGTAAACCTCGGGGTATTCGTGGAGTTGGCAGTGACCTTGACTGATGTACGCCCCGGCCTGTATCAGAGCAAGCGTATGCGACCCGAGGAGGCCGACTACTTCTTTGGCTTGGTCATCATGAGATGGCCACGATTCTGGAGATAGTCCAGCTGCTTTAAGTAAAAGTTCTTTTGAATCATCCTCTCCGAGACCCTCTAGTGCCTCAAATGCGTCTGGACTATACTGTCTACATTCAGCAACACGAGATGTCATGAGAACGGCACCGTGATTTCCAGGTGGAAAATAGATTTGGTAGTCAAACTCCGGGTCATCGGCATTATCGAGGATGAGGAGCCAGCTTCGATGCGTAGTTGCAAGGACTTGGAGTGCTTCGGGGATAGTCTCAATCGAGTGCCCGAGTAGCTCTGCAACGGCGGTAAAGTCACGCTCAGCGGTGGAAGGCTTGTCGACGTCGACCCAAAATATGCCCCAGAAGCTATTTCCGTTAGCTGATATACTATAAATAGCTCCTCATAGTGAATGTACTCGTCTTTTAACAAGTTTGCAACCTGAAGACAGACCTCGCTTTTTCCCTGTCCTCCAAGTCCTGTGATCACAAACCGTCTTTGTTGTTTATCGGAAGCAGTAATGTCACTATGTAAGATCGCCTTTATTCGAACAAGTAGCTCGACACGCCCAGTGAACAGACGATTTGCAGGGCGGGGTACTTTAAAGTAGACATTTCCATGCGAATCAGCGCCATCAATAGCGGGTGGAGCATGATATTGAACTATAATTCGCATTAAATACAGACTCTTATACGCTATACTACGGTTTTGGCATACCAATGTGATTGGTACCAATGTACTGTTGACCCGAACCATACATTTGATTGCCACCGGTGTTGGTATGTTGACCAGTGATATTGTTTTGAGCGCCACTGCCATAGTGTGCGTATGTCGGCATTTGTTCGAAGCCATCAGGGAGGGAAGGTTCCATCTTAGTCACCTCCTCAACGGCCTTTGCCAGCTGTTCTTTCGTTCTTTGAGTCGTTACTTCTGGAAACCTCGTTGCCAAGAGCTGCAAGTCGTCCAGAATCCCCCCCACCAAATTCTCTACACGGCCACCTTTTCCAATAATCCGAGCAGCTTTCACATATCGATCCCACCTCGATTCACCCTCTTCTGGCATGACCTTTTCAAACAAGTCCTGGAGTTGTGTGGCTTGAGCTTTGCAGTCCTCTAAAGTAGGTGTGAATGCAGTCTCCGTCGCCTCGTCCGCTGCCGTGACGTATCTTTCCGCATCTTCGAGGAGTTTTGAGATGAGAGGGAGTTTTGTCGCCGACTTCTTAAAATTCGTTGGAAGACCCGCTTCGTCCTTGACAGCCTCGTAGACTTTACCGGTAGCATCGATGATCGAAATAATAGCAGAGATCATACCAAGCGCAAGGCCTGCTGCTTCGATGCCTGACATCCTTATCGTATGAAAGCTGGTAGTCATTAAGAACATGTACTGCAAACTTGAAGGATTCTTACAAGGTTGCTGCAAACGAGAAGAGCTCGCGCTGGATTTTGGCAGGAGTCTAGTCTCTGAGGGTTTAAAAGGTCTGAAGTAGAAAGAAACACTACGCTTATACGCGGTCACGACAATGATGACGCTGGATGTAAATTACAATGTATTGCGGTGGAGTCGACGGAGAGGATGAAGTGGTAGATAAGAGGTGGGCGACCCGCTCCTATCGTTAGCGTAGCGGGGAAGCGCAGCCTATTTTTAGGACGAGCTGGGGCTGAGAATCAGCTGATACGTGACAACACTTGACCTTTTAGACAACGAGATTCGTTCCAGTAATATCGTATCAATGAAAACGAGCGCAGATCTTATTCCTAACAGTCGCTTTCGTGATGTTGTATTATGTTACACTTAAAGTCACGTGATTGTGCACTCAGTGATCGGTGGGGTTAAGAATCTTTAGCGAGTGTGAGGGGAAGCCGATTTTGTAAGCGACTGTAGGAATAAGAAGAGGCTCCGTCATGATAAATGCTACTTCTGTGTCGAGAGCCACACATTCCCCTAAGACAAACGACGACGATTAAAGATATTGCTTTGCAAACTTAGTTTAAGTATACGTAGATTTAAGCATATGCCTCGAGACAAGCGATAGTAGGGGGTGGATGGAATAAAGGCTTTTCTGCAAAATCAAATTTCAAGCATACGCAAATATAAATATATGCCGAAATACGTCTTAGAGTGGGAATAGAAGTGCGGCCTTTTATACGAAATCAAGTTAAAGTATACGTAAGTAAAGTATATGACGTCAGTTACTTCCTATCTACGCCCAACGTGCGACACCAGTCCTCCTCTGCCACCTCTTGGGTTGTATTAAACTTGAGAATACTATTTTCCATAATTTGTATCGCAAATTTCATATCTGTCAACAAAGCTTCGATTGCCTCCTGCATCTGCTGATAATACCTGATCTCTAATCGCAACCGCCCATTCTCTCTAATTAATTCATCGATTCGTTGTGGCAAATCCGGGATTGGTTCCTTCTTCGCAGCTTCTAAGAGCTCGGGGGTTGCCTCTAATGCGACTGTCCTGCCGTTCGCTTGCCTGATCTTCCGATCAACCGGGCTAGGCTCTATAGGCTTGTCTAACGCAATTGTCTTCGTTGACGATCGAGTGGCTCGGCGCATTGTAATAATCGGTGCTCTTTTAGTAAGTATATAATGTTCTTGTGTACGGGGAATTAGGCGGCATTTCTGGCTCTTTATCTATTCTCGAGAAGAATTACTTTTTAAGCTGTTATTTAAAGCTTGATTGCTCTTAGGGAAATATCGTTTTGGAACAGCTAATTATGCTTAGAACAAGCCTATTCTGTTTATGTAGTAAACATATTGAGATGCTGCTCTATTAATAAATAAGGACAAGTTTGGGATACAAAGGTGTGTTCTCATTTAAGCCTACCGAATCAGGCATATGCCACTGTCAATGTCAGATAAGGTTACAGTATATATATGAATTCCCGCAGAATTTTCTTGCAGGTGAATTGAAGCTTAGCTATCATCAACTCACAATGTGGAGCACTTTGAAACTCCCTGCTGTTGTCGTGCTTTGTTTCGTACCGTGGTGTAGAGGGATACGAGAAGCGAAGCGGCAAGAGAATTCCAGCTGTTCCAAGTATCGCACAGCAGCTTATTACGCCAACTGGTAAGTTTGTTATTCCAATACGAACAGAAGCTAAGTATCAAGGGATATTTACCAAAGAAAATTCTTCCCCAAGGATTTACCCATTGACCAGCTTACTCATGTGCTGTATGCGTTTGCAAATATAAACCCGTTCACAGGACAAGTGTTAGATTCTCTTCAGTCCAGCAGCCTTATTCACTAATATGCGTCCAGTTATCTCTCCGATGAAGAGGCTGATACTTCCATTCAACTTGGCGACCAGACGGCAACTCAGACCGGGGCTCAGCTCTACGGGTGTCTGGGACAATTATATTCTATTAAGAAAAATCGGAACCTGAAGGTCCTTCTCTCTATCGGTGGCGCGACATACTCTCAAAACTTTGCGGGCCCTGCTTCGTCGGAACAGGGTCGGACTTTGTTCGCTTCCTCTGCGGTGGATCTCGTCAAGAACCTTGGACTTGACGGCCTGGATGTCAATTGGGAGTATCCCGTTGATGAAGCTGAGGCCGCCAACCTTGTGTTACTCTTAAAAGAGACCAGAAAACAACTCGATCAATATGGCGACTCCTTGCACACAAAGTATCACTTTGAACTTACATTCGCAGCGCCCGCAGGCCCTTCAAACTATCGAAAATTAGACTTAGCAGCCATGGACCAATATCTCGACTTTTGGAACCTGATGGCATATGATTACGCGGGGAGCTGGTTAGTTCCTAAGATCACGGGGCACCAAGCAAACCTATTCTCTGCCGGAGACGCCTCTACTCCTTTCGATACTAAGTCCAGTGTTGACTACTACACTTCTCACGGCGTGGCGTCCGACAAAATTGTCCTAGGAATGCCTATTTACGGCCGGTCATTTGCGAAGACTAAAGGACTTGGACAATCGTTCGGGGCCGTAGGGACTGGTACTTGGGAAGAGGGGGTATACGACTACAAGTCTCTGCCAATGGATGGCTCCTCTGAAATATACGATGAGAAGCTTGGAGCAAGCTATAGTTGGGATCCAACCAAGCAGGAACTGGTCAGCTATGATACCGTGGAGGCTGGTCGTCAGAAGGCCCGGTGGATCAAGAGTATGAATCTAGGAGGTGTAATGTGGTGGGAAAGCAGTGCAGACAAGAAGGGAGGGGATAGTCTAATTGAAAATGTAGTTCTGGAGCTAGGAGGCTGCATTCAACAAGCAGCGAACAATTTGGATTTCCCGGACTCTTCATACGACAACATTCGCAACCCAATTGTCTCGCAATTGCCATCGGTGACTACCTCTATCAGGTCAGTATTTCCTTCGTCCACCGAACCGCAAACGAGTTCCGACATAGTTTGCACAACACAAGTGCCTTTCGATGTGGGCACACGCCCCGCAGTTATCTCGCTACCACTTTCATGGTTAACCAAGTTATCTTCAACATCTTCAACATCTTCAACATCTTCAACATCTTCAACATCTTCAACATCTTCAACATCTCCATCTTCAGCATCTTCAACGCAAGTGCCTTTCGATGTGGACATAGGACCCGCACTTATCTCGCTACCACTTTCATGGCTATCGAAGTTATCCTCAACATCTTCAACATCTTCAACCTCACGTTCAGGAATCTGGGAACCAAATTCTTGTAGGTCTGAAGATTCCATGTCGTGTGAATCCCTCCTCACACAAACGCTTGGTCGATCTATCGTATACACAACCATAACCACGAATATTCCTATTGCCACGACAACTATAGTAACTGTTGTCTTTGCCACGCGAAGATGAATCCTTGGCAGAAGACAATTATGAGGAAGCAAGGACCGGAAGAGTTACTAGATTTATTGTTTTTTTTTTGCTTTTCTCAATAAAATATTTTGCCACTTGTGCTTACCTCCGGCTGAGAATTATTATAAAATGACAAGATTATGTTACGAATTCGAGGACAACCTTCTCTCCTTACGCTACTTGCACCAATTCCGCACCATGTATCACCTTTTAGATGGAACCATTGCTTGCAACCCGGCTACTTTTCCTGAGCAATGGCACAGACTCCTCTCACTCTGACCTAGCGTCCCTTGACCACGTCTACGATACAGTTAGCCCAGGTTCATCCCTGCGAGCCTTTCTAGAACAATCTCAAGAGTCGCAGGGCTCTCTTTTAGGATAGTGGCTGACCCCAGGCCGTCTGGATCGCTGATCAGTTGGCCTAAGACTTAAATTTGCGTACACTTAAATTTCATTTTATAAGTACGAATTTCCTTAACATTATTTATTATAAGGCATATGGTCAGTTCTGTGAATGAGGGCTTTCTCGGCGTCGTTGTCAAAATGGCGTATGTTTAAATTTGCGCATGCTCAATCGTTTGATTAAGGATTCCTCGGAGTCGCTGTCATGAAGGTACATGCTTAATTCTCGTATGTCTCATTGAGTCTGCATAAAAGGATGCCTTACCGTTGCCTGTCTCGGGGAACATGCTTAAATCTTCGTATGCCTAAAACTAAGCCGCCGAGACAAGTGCTGGGAAGGGGTGGAGGTACTTGTCTTGAGGGAATATGCGTACATCTGCGTATACTTGAGATTGATTTTGTGCACAAAGATTTCTTCGCTATCGCTTATTAAAAAACATATTAGATTTGCGGATGCTTAAAATTAAAGTCCTTCCCGTCGTTGAATAGGGGGGCATATACTTATATTTTTGTAACTTACGTTTAATTATTAAGTCTATACATAAGGATTTTCCTGTTGCTGTATATCAAGACTGCATGTGCTTTAGTTTGGATATGCTTAAAATCGAGTCGTAAATGAGGATAATCTCAACGTCGTATGTGAAGCGGGCATCTGCTTATATTTCTTAGAAAGTTGGCTCACTCTACCTACTACCTATGAATAGCCGTCATCTTAATATCTACGATAGATTCTCTCAAGGCCGGCTTCGCCTCCTTTCCCTTAATCATTCGTGAGCAGAGTGTTTGCTCCTGTGACAAGTGATGCCAGGGAATCCTCCGAGGAGATCCTTCTCGAGAGTTAGATTTGGGCATACTAGATGTAAGCTTATGCCCTCGAGACAGCCACGGTTGTGGGGAACTCTGGTGTGCAGACTCAATTTTAAGAATACGCAGATTTAAGCATACACCCCCGAGACAAGCGACGGGAGGATATTTTAGTGCAGACTTAATTCTATACATGTATAGATTTAAGTATATGCCCTTGTGACAAGTGATGCTGGGAAAGCCTGTGAGGAAATCCTTCCTCATACTGAACTTGCGTATGCCTAGAATTGATTCTGCACGAAAATATCCTCCCCATCGCTTGTCTCGGGGGTGTATGCTTAAATCTGCGTCTGCTTAAAATTGAGTCTACATAACAGGGTCCCCCGGCCCTGTCGCTTTTCTCCATGGGCATGTGCTTAAATTTACGTATGCCTAAAACTGGGTCTCGAGGAGGCTCTCCTCGGAAGTTTTCCTTGACGTCACTTCACAAGGGCAAATACTTTGCTTAAAAATTATTAAAAGAACAAAAACTATTGTAGATATTAAGGTGATTGCTGACTATGGATAACGGGTAGAGTGGGCCAACTTTCTAGGAAATATAAGCATATACCTTTTTAAAATTCGACGCTGAGAATATACTTATTTACAGACTTGATTTAAGCATACCAAAAATCTAAGTAAGTGTCCGTAAATTTAATATATTCCTTAAACAAGCGACACCGAGGAAATCTTTGTCCACAGAATCAATCTTGAGGATAAGCAGATGCAGGTATATTCCCCTGAGACAAAGTGACCGGGAGGGGGGAAGGGCGTGTTGTGTAGACTCAATTTAGGCATATGCAGTTTAGGTATATGCCCTTATGACAGGCACTAGGGGGTGGGGTGGGGGTACGGCCTTCTGTGCAGATTCAATCTTAGGCATATGCAAGTTAAGTATATACCCCCAAGACACGTCCCGAGAAGGGGGTGGAGTACGGCTCTCTTGATATTAGGCATACCTAGATTTAAACATATGCCCTTATAACAAGTACTAAGAGGGGCGGGATTTAAGGTGCGGCCTTCTTGATTTTAGGTATACACAATTTCAAGCATATGCCCCCTAAACAAGCGATGGCAAGAGGGTGAAAGGGGCGCGCCTTCTACTGACCAGTTTTAAACATACGCAGATTTAACTATAAGCCTTAAAACCAGCTTTTCGCCCTAGGACGGGGGTAAAGGTGCCGCCTTCATATGCAGATTTAAACATATGATTTAGAAGATAAGCGGCCAACTAATCCTTTTGTAGAGATTTAGTTTAGGTGGACTTAGTTTACGCAGATTTAGGTGTATGCCCTGATGACAAGTAATGCCGCATAAAAGCCTCCGAGAAATTCCTTCGCGAGACTTAGTTTTAAACATACGCAGATTTAAGCATATGCCCCGAGACAAGCGACCGCGGTGGGGGACGCTGTTGTACAGACTCAATTTAAGCATGCGCAGATTTAAGTATATGTCCCGATAACAAGTGAAGCCGGGGAAATCCGCTAGGAAATCCTTCTCGAGACCTAAGTCTGGGCATATGCGGATTTAAGCAAATGCTCTCGAGGCAAGCGACAGTGTGCCCCCGGGGGGGGGGGGGGGGTTGGGTTTCTGCAGAATCAATTTTAGGTGTACGTAGGTTAAGTATATGCCGCCGAGACAAGTGCCGGGAAGGGGGTGGGGGTACGACCTTCTTGATTTAGGGCATACGCAGATTTAAGCATATGCCCCTAAGACAAGCGACGGTGGGGGGAGCCTTTTCTACATACTCAGTTTTAGCATATGCCTCGAGACAAGCCCTGGGACGGGGGTGGGGGTGCGGCCTTTTGTGCGGACTCAGTTTTAAGCATATGCAGATTTAAGCATATGATCTGGAGGATAAGCGACCAACTTATCCTTCTGTAGAGATTCAGTTTTAGGCAGACTCAGTTAACGCAGATTTGGGTGTATATCCGTAACAAGTAATGCCGTGAAAAACCTCCGAGGAAATCCTTCCGAGACTTAGTTCGTCGCTTATCACAAGGGCATATGCAGGTTTAAGCATCCGCCCAACTGACTCTTCGCTCACCAATCACCTGACTTCCAGGGGGGGTAGGATTGAGGCTTCGTCAGATCTGCCCGGAGAAAGACAGAGACAAGAAAATATACATTGAAAACTTCTAAGCATGTCCTATCGCGCCGGGGAATCTGTGTGAAATTACTAGAGTCACTACTAGCTCAATCCAGACACGCATTCTGATGTTGGTTGATGGAGCCCGCTAGAGCACGCCAGTTGGCGTGCTGTTGGCGTGCTCTGGCGCGGTTTCAGGATCGATTATATAAGCTCCATCACTCGCCACAGCCACATTGTGGTGGCTAAAAGTTTATTCTTGGCGACTACGTTAGCACGAACCAGAAACCGTGATCTAAGGTGTCCGCCTTTCCATTTAAACCACCCTAAGGCCGAGTAAGAGCATGCCTGCCACGAGAAAGATTTCCTCGGAGGGTTTCCCCGGCGTCGCTGTCACGAGGGCATATGTTTAAATTTGCGTATGCCTAGAACTGAATCTGCACGGGAGGCAGTACCCCACCCTCCTCCCGGCGCTTGTTTCGGGGGCATATACTTAAATCTGCGTATGCCTAACTTCCCCGGCATAACTTATCACGAGGACATGTACAGTATGGCTTATGCTTAATTTGCGCATGCCTAAAATTGAGTCTGCACAAAAAGATCCCACAAATGTCGCTTGTCTCAGGAGTAGATCTGCGTATGCCTAACACTACGCCTCGAGAAGGACTTCTTCAGAGGATTTTCCGGCATCACTATCACAAGGGCATATACTTAAATCTACATATGCCTAGAATTAAGTCTGCACAAACGAATCCTCCCCGTCACTTGTCACGGGAGCCTAAGCTTAAATCTGCGTATGCTAAAACGAGTCTGCACAGAAGGATCAGCCGGCCCGGGTGCATGTTTTTAAATCTGCGTATACCTTGAATCAAGAAGGTCGTACCCCCACCCCCGGCACTTGTCTCGGGAGTATATGCTTAACTTGCGTATGCCTAAGATTGAGTCTGCACAGAATGCTGCACCCCTACCTCCACTCCTCTCCCAGGGCTTGTCTCGGGGCATATCCGTAAATCTGCGTATACCCGAAGTTGAGGCTGCACGACAGGGTCTCCCAGCGTCGCTTGTCTCGGGCGTATATGCTTAATCTGCGTATGCCTAAAATCAAGTCGGTAAAGAAGGGTTGCACCTTAATCCCTCTCCTAGTGCTTGTCTCGGGGGCATATTCTTAAATTCGCGTATGCCCAATATCAAGAAGGCCGTAACCCCTGCCCCTCCAAGTGCTTGTCTCGGGGGCATATGCTTACATCTGCGTATGCCCAAAATCAAGAAGGCCATACCCCAACCCCCCTCCGGGCGCTTGCCTCGGGGGCATATACCTAAATCTGCGTATGCCTAATAATTGAGTCTGCAGAAAAGGCCGCACGCCCACACCCACCTCCACCCCATCAGTGCTTGTCATGAGGGCATATACCTAAATCTGCGTATATCCAAAATTGAGTCTGCAGAAAAATCGTCCCCTGCCCCCGTCGCTTGTCTCGAGGGAACATGCGTACATCTGCGTATGCTCAAGATTGATTCCGTCGACAAAGATTTCTTCGGTGTCTCTTGTTAAAGGAAGATATTAAAATAAGTCTGTACGTGAGGAGGTCCTCTGTGTCGTTTATTAGGGGGCATATACTTATATTTTTGTATGCTTAATTATTAAGTCTATACATGAGGATTTCCTTGTCGTGGTATATCAGGACGGCATATGCTTTAATTTACATATGCTTAAAATTAAGTCTGTAAATGAGGATATTCTTAGCGTCGTATGTTAAGAGGGCATATGCTTATATTTACTAGAAAGTTCTCACTTTGCCCGCTACCCATGGACAGCCGTTATCTCAAAATCTACAACAGCTTTCATCAAAACCAGCTTGTTCCCTTTCGCTTGACAAATTGTGAGCAAAGTATATGCCCTTGTGATAAGTAACGCCGGAGAAACCCTCTAAGGAAATCTTTCTCGAGACTTGGTTTTAGATATACGCAGATTTAAGTATATACCCCGGAGACAAGTGACGGTGGGGGTGCCTTTTCTACAGACTTAATTTTTATTAGGTATACGCAGAATTAAGTATATGCCCCTGAGGCAATCGCCCGGAGGGGGGTTGGGGTGCGGCGTTTTTGATTTTGGGCATACGCGGATTTAAGCATATGCCCCCGAGACAAGTACCGGGACGGGGGGTGGGGGTACGGCTTTCTTGATTTTAGGCATACGCAGAATTAAGCATATGCCCCCTAGACAAGCGATGGTGGGGACCCTGTTGTGCAGCCTCAAGTTTGGGTATATGCAGATTTACGGATATACCCCGAGACAAGCGAGGGTGGAGGGCCTTTTCTGCAGAGTCAATTTTGGGCATACGCAGATTTAAATATATGCCTCGAGACAAGCCCTAAGAGGGGTACGGCCTTTTGTGCAGACTTAGTTTAAAGCATATGCACCCAGGATAAGCGACCAGGTGATACTTTTGTATAGATTTAGTTTTAGGCAGACTCAGTTTTAGGTATACGCAGATTTGGGTATATGTCCTAGTGACAAGTGATGCCGTAGAAAGCCTCCGAGGAAATCCTTCTCGAGGCTTTGGTTTTAAGCATACGCATATTTAAGCATATGCCCCCAAGACAAGCGACGGCCGTGGGGGACGCTGTTTTGCAGACTTAATTTAAGCATACGCAGATTTAAGTATATGTCCCTATGACAAGTGATACAGGGAAATCCCCTGAGGTAATCCTTCTCGAGGCTTAGTTCTAGGCATACGCAAATTCAAGCATAGGAATTTTTAATCAGGAAGTTAAGTACACACCGTAACTAGCAAAATCTGCTTCGCGGCGTTGCGCGTAAAAACAGTGTGTGATGCACAGACTACCCCGCCATTTTTGGCTGATGTTGGATCGAGCCTCGGATCGGACCGATTAACGAGATTGATTAGGGTCCTGTGAACGCTCCCCCCCCCCCGCCCCGCATCTCATGTCGGAGCAATTGAAGCCTAATAATTCGGGCTAGGCAATTCGAGCATGGCAGAAAATTAAGGCTTGGGAATCATTCACTGTGCATTTCCCTCCACATCATGCTCAATCGAGAGTGGCTTCGAAAATCCTACATCCTCCCCTCTATGACTTCAGGAGTTTCTGCGGTAAGCCAGTGCGATTGGCAGGTCTTCCGTGGTGATGCTTGTTGGTATCATTACGGCGAGGCTGCCGCTCAGCTGAGTGCGCCAGCCTCAATGCAACGTCTTCTACAACCTTCACCTCACTCCACATCTATGCTCTACGACGGCTCAACAGCTACCGAGAAACCTTTCCTCCTGTGATCCTCGAACCTAGTCGCATAATGCGTCTGCTATACTACAACAGCGATGGCGATTTCAGCTTGGCCGAGTTCTTCAACAGGGCCATACCTGAGTATGCTGTACTTTCGCACACATGGGAGGAGGAGGAGGTCACCTTTGAGGATCTGCAGAATGGAACCGGTACGAAGAAGGCTGGTTACGAGAAGATACGGTTCTGTGCAGAACAGGCTAACCGTGATGGCTTGCAATACTTCTGGGTGGACACCTGCTGTATCGACAAATCAAACAGCGCTGAGCTTGCAGAAGCTATCAACTCTATGTTTCGCTGGTACCGCATGTCGACTAAATGCTATGTCTATCTGCCAGATGTGTCCAGAGCTACCGTCAACACTGATGAACTGGCCTGGGAATCGGCATTTCGGAAATCCAGATGGTTTACTCGAGGCTGGACTCTTCAAGAGCTTATTGCTCCGATATCAGTTGAATTCTTCTGCCGTGAATCTAAGCGGATTGGTAGTAAGAGTTCTCTAGAGCAGCAAATTCACGAGATCACAGGCATCCCTAAGTCGGCACTTCAAGGAGCCTCTTTGTCGCAGTTCAGCGATAAGGAGCGATTTTCATGGATTCAACCCCGCCAGACAAAAGTCGAAGAAGACAAAGCTTACTCGTTACTCGGCATTTTTGACGTCCAAATGCCCCTCCGTTATGGCGAAGGGATGGCGAATGCATTCAAACGGCTCGAAGAGGAAATCGACAAGTTTAACAAGTGCCTCCAAGACTTACGCCTCAGCGATCCCCGCGATGACAAGACGCGTATTGAGGACATCAAGGGTGGCTTGCTAGAGGGCTCATATCACTGGGTCCTAGAGACCTCCGACTTTCAACAGTGGCGTGACAACCAGCAAAGCCAACTGCTATGGATCAAGGGTGATCCCGGCAAGGGCAAGACAATGCTGCTCTGCGGTATCATCAACGAGCTGGAGAAATCAATGTCGAAGACAGACATACTATCCTATTTCTTTTGCCAGGCTACGGACTCGCGAATCAACGACGCCACGGCTGTCCTGCGAGGGCTGGTGTACTTGCTCGTCAATCAACAGCCATCGCTCATCTCGCACATTCAGAAGAAGCACGGTCACGCTGGTAAATCCCTCTTCGAGGATGCGAATTCCTGGATTGCGATGTCTGAGATCTTCACAAGCATCTTGCAAGACCCGAGCTTAAGAAGCACTTTCTTGATCATCGATGCGCTTGACGAATGCGTCGTAGACCGGTCGAAATTATTGGACTTTATCGTCCAGAAGTCGTCTATATCTCCTCGTGTTAAGTGGGTGATCTCTAGCCGTAACTGGCCGGACATTGAAGACCGACTAGAGCGGGCTGGACACAAGATGAGACTATGTCTCGAGCTGAACCAGAAGTCCGTCTCCGCGGCTGTTGGTACTTATGTCAAGTACAAGTCACGTCAGCTGGCGGACGAAAAGGGCTACGACGATAGAACCCGCGAAGCAGTCCTGCAGCATCTAGTATCAAATGCGGATGATACTTTCCTTTGGGTCGCTTTGGTGTACGAAAATTTGAAGAATGTGCCACGATGGAAGACTTTGGCGAAGTTGAAGGAATTTCCTCCTGGCCTTGACTTGCTTTACCAGCGGATGTTAACCCAAATTTGCGAATCAGACGATGCAGATCTCTGTAAACAGATTCTGGCTGTTGTATCAACGGTATATCGACCAATTACTCTCATGGAAACCACCTCTATCATCGAGACGCTCGTCGATATTGCCAATGACCACAAGTCTTTGGCAGCTATTATAGGATTGTGTGGCTCTTTTCTATCACTTCGCGAAGACACTGTCTCTTTCGTCCACCAGTCAGCAAAGGATTTCTTGATGAAGAAGGCGTCTAAGGAGATCTTGCCCTTAGGCATGGATGATGTACATCATACTATCTTCTCACGGTCGATGCTAGCTATGTCAAACACACTTCGACGTGATATTTACGGATTACACGCTCCCGGAATCTCTATCGACCAAGTCAAGCAGCCCGATCTTGATCCTCTCGTCGCCTTGCAGTACTCTTGTCTTTACTGGGTTGATCATCTACTCGAGTGTCAAACTAGAAACGACACAATCAAGGACCTCAAGGACAGTGGCTTAGTTTACAGTTTTCTTCACCAGTACTTCTTGTATTGGATTGAGGCGCTGAGCCTGTTGAAAAGCGTGTCAGAAGGCGTAGTTATGATTCGGAAGCTCGAGGATCTTCAGGTACGTTTTTGTGTAGTCTCATCGCTGTCGGATTATACTAATGTGAATAAGTTTGATAGAAGTCCTGATTTGCGTGCGTTTATACAAGATGCAACGCGGTTTGTCGTATCTAACCGATCAATTATTGAACAGGCGCCTCTTCAAGCATATTGTTCAGCTCTTGTTTTCGCACCAGAGAAGAGTATTGTTCGACAAACATTCGAGAAGTGTATTCCGCCTTGGATCCAGAGAAACCCTAGATTAGAAATACACTGGAATGCCTTACTCCAAACACTCGAGGGCCATACAGGTTTGGTCACCTCAGTCGCCTTCTCCCCTGACGGCAAGCAGATCGTGTCTGGGTCTGACGATGCGACGGTCCGGCGCTGGGACGCAGCCACGGGACAGCAGCTGCTGCCGGCCCTCGAGGGCCATACAGGTGAGGTCACCTCAGTCGCCTTCTCCCCTGACGGCAAGCAGATCGTGTCTGGGTCTGACGATGCGACGGTCCGGCGCTGGGACGCAGCCACGGGACAGCAGCTGCTGCCGGCCCTCGAGGGCCATACAGGTTTGGTCACCTCAGTCGCCTTCTCCCCTGACGGCAAGCAGATCGTGTCTGGGTCTCGGGATGCGACGGTCCGGCGCTGGGACGCAGCCACGGGACAGCAGCTGCTGCCGGCCCTCGAGGGCCATACACGTGAGGTCACCTCAGTCGCCTTCTCCCCTGACGGCAAGCAGATCGTGTCTGGGTCTGACGATCGGACCGTCCGGCGCTGGGACGCAGCCACGGGACAGCAGCAGCTGCCGGCCCTCGAGGACCATACAGGTTTGGTCACCTCAGTCGCCTTCTCCCCTGACGGCAAGCAGATCGTGTCTGGGTCTTGGGATACGACGGTCCGGCGCTGGGACGCAGCCACGGGACAGCAGCTGCTGCCGGCCCTCGAGGGCCATACAGATGTGGTCAACTCAGTCGCCTTCTCCCCTGACGGCAAGCAGATCGTGTCTGGGTCTTACGATCAGGCCGTCCGGCGCTGGGACGCAGCCACGGGACAGCAGCTGCTGCCGGCCCTCGAGGGCCATACACGTCCTGTCACCTCAGTCGCCTTCTCCCCTGACGGCAAGCAGATCGTGTCTGGGTCATGGGATCACACCGTCCGGCGCTGGGACGCAGCCTCGGGACAGCAGCTGCTGCCGGCCCTCGAGGGCCATACAGGTGAGGTCACCTCAGTCGCCTTCTCCCCTGACGGCAAGCAGATCGTGTCTGGGTCTGACGATGCGACGGTCCTGCGCTGGGACGCAGCCACGGGACAGCAGCTGCTGCCGGCCCTCGAGGGCCATACAGGTGAGGTCACCTCAGTCGCCTTCTCCCCTGACGGCAAGCAGATCGTGTCTGGGTCTGACGATCGGACCGTCCGGCGCTGGGACGCAGCCACGGGACAGCAGCTGCTGCCGGCCCTCGAGGGCCATACAGATGTGGTCAACTCAGTCGCCTTCTCCCCTGACGGCAAGCAGATCGTGTCTGGGTCTTACGATCAGGCCGTCCGGCGCTGGGACGCAGCCACGGGACAGCAGCTGCTGCCGGCCCTCGAGGGCCATACACGTGAGGTCACCTCAGTCGCCTTCTCCCCCGACGGCCAGCGGATGCCAAACTTACACGTTTCTGAAAACTGGCTAGCAGAAGGCACTACTAAGCTTCTCTGGCTACCCACTAATTATAGACCTACTTGTGAAGCTACATGGGGTGGAATTATCGCTTTGGGACTTTCGTCAGGAGGATTATCAGTTCTTCAAGTTCAACAAGGGCTAAAGTTTGTAACATAGAAAGTAGGACTTGTTAATAAACGATATACAAAGCTCTTAATATAATATCTCTTTGTCTCCTTTCCTCTTCTTCATCGAGGGTCCTAGGGCCCAAGAATTAATAGTAATTTGACAGTTGTTATTTACTTCTAGAATCTTCTAGAATAAGCTCGCTACTGATCAACAAGTCACGCGACGTATAGGGATGAACGAATTGGCCATTTGAGCGTTACAGTCGCTTACAAAATCGGCTTCCCCTCCACACTCGCTTGACTAAGCCCCACCTACCAAATAGAGCTTAGCGTAGCATCATATGACTAGTTAGCCACAGGCAGGCGGCGATACCATTTGAGCTGTCCCAAATACGTACTGTAAACGCTGCTCCCAAAAGAATGAACTTGAAGCCTCCAAAATAGTGTAAGAATAATATGTAAAACCCAGCTCCCCCAAGCCCCAAGAGTCACTAACACAATCGGCTTCCCCTTACACGCATTCTGAAAGCATCAGCCTCGCTGACTAGACAGGGGTGCGGGATTTTCCGCGCTCCTGGGACCAGGCCAGGCCAGGCCAACCAGCTTGAGACAAGTGTTGTTCACATTACAGTCGCTTACAAAATCGGCTTCCCCTCCACACTCGTTAGAAGATTCTTTGCCCCACCTACCAGAAGGGGCTAAGCGAAGTATCATGTGACTAGCAAGCGGCAAGCAGGTCACGACACAGTAAACTTCGACACCCGGCTTCTCCTCAAGCACTCTCTCATAAAATTCGGCCCCACTTTGGGAATTAATCCTTACATGTAGCCTTGTCGTTTTCAGTAAAGCGGGTGCACGGGTCACGCTCCGATGTGCCTCTCCGGGACGTATCGTCATGTAATCGCGTAAGGCTGAGTGGGGAAGCATGGAGCTGTCTGCGGCCTGACAGCTGGTCTGTGCGTTTAGCGCCCGAAGCAAGAGCTGATGACCATTGTTCCATGGTATTATTGTCATGATCTCCTACCAAACTCGCTCAGTGAGAAATCGTTCCACGCCTTAAGATCTCTTGATCATGATAGAGGTTGTACATTCGATTAAATCCTTTTCCAGTTACAGCTCTTGTATCGGCGACAGCCTTCTCTCTGCTTAGTGCGAATTCCAGCCAGCCCGACATTGCTTTCACGATTAAACCTTGCGATGGATCCTCCGGTAAGTATCTCGTAACTCTGTAACTCTGCTAGGGAACTGAGACTAAGGATAGTGGATACAGAATGAGGCTGCCAAAGAGGCTGCGCGACGCCAAGAGGAAACCTTGGCACGACTACGCAACGACCTGAAGAATCATCGACTCGCGATCATAACTGGTGCGGGAGTCACACTCAATGTGACGGCAGACACATCTGGGGAACCTCTCTCTCGAATCACATGGACGGGCTTGATGCGAAATGGTCTGGACTATCTGGTCAACGAGGGCTACGTGGACAGATCTAATCGGCGGACGAGTCGGGCATATGAGGCGCTTGAGGATCCAGAAACCGACGGCCTCCTAGACGCTGCAAACATTTTGAGCAGTCAAATGAAGCAGCAGGGCCAATTCCCTACGTGGTTAGAGTCGGTGTTTGGAAGTCTAAGTCAGGAAACCAGACATCCTGATCTTCTAGACATGCTCAAGGCACTACACGAAAGAGGGGCAACCCTGCTAACAACAAATTACGACGATGTTCTCGAGAAATACTGTGGACTACAACGCGTTGGTCGATCGAACCAGGATGAGGTTTCAAGGTTTCAGCGTGGAGATCTCAATGGAGTCTTCCATATACATGGGAGCTACTGTGACCCACACGAGGTCGTCCTGGACACAACAGACTACTATGACGTGAAGCATTCAGACGGGGTACAGGATGTGCTCAAGACATTCTTACAATATAAAACTATACTGTTTGTTGGTTGCGGCTCAGGGTTAGAAGATCCAAATTTCGATGCTCTCTTGAGATGGGCCAGCGAACGGCACAAGAACATCCCGCATCGGCACTGTTTGCTTATTCGAGACGGTGATAGCGTGAAGTATCAGCCGCTAGTAAGAGTGAAGTACGGTCCAACATACGAGGATCTTGTTGTGTATCTGAAGAGACTGCTAGATGATCAAACGGAGAAGCAAAGCCTGGCACCATCTGTAGGCTTAGATTTAGCAAGAGGTAAGGAGAAATGACATGGTTTATATTCTTCGTTATTACAAGACTATATTCGTGATGTGCTCTATGGATCACAGCTAACTCTAATTAGCCTCTCCAAAACCACTTAGAGTGCTACCTTTTGGTCGCAACAAAGATTTCGTTGGCCGCCAGTCTCATTTAAATCGGCTGATCACAATTCTACACGCCGAGGATACCGAGGAAGACTGTCAACGTGTAGCTCTAGTAGGCCTTGGTGGGGTTGGAAAGACCCAAATTGCTTTAGAGTGCGCTTTTCAGCTCCAGTTGATTTCTCCGACGTGCTCTGTGTTTTGGGTCCGGGCTAGTAATAGAACAAGTTTCGACAATGCGTTTCGTGATATTGGACAGCAACTCAAGATTCCGGGACTTGAGGACGATAAAGCAGACGTCAAAAGATTGGTCAAGACTAAGCTATCCCAGGAAAATGCAGGGAAATGGCTTATGATTGTGGATAACGCAGATGACTTCGAAATATTCTATCATAAAAACAGAGACGGCGGATCCGGTGCATTGTCTGAGTATCTTCCTTTCAGTACTCTTGGCGCTATCCTGTTCACAACTCGGGATCGCGAGGCTGCCACAAGATATGCATGCTCAAATGTGATTGATATAGACGAGATGGATGACAGAGAATCCAGAGAGCTTCTTCAACGAAGTCTTCAAAAGAAGCAGCTTATTAGCGATGATAGCGATATAACAAAGCTACTGGAATGGCTTGTTAATCTCCCACTCGCAATAATGCAAGCAGCCGCATACCTAAACGCTAAGGGCAGCACTATCTCCGAGTATCTTAGAATTTATGAAGAGAGCAGTGATAATGTCATTAGGCTATTAAGCAAGGACTTTGAGGACGTAAGAAGATATCCGGAGATGAAGAACCCAGTCGCTACGACGTGGCTTATCTCTTTTGAGCAAATCCAGAACCGAGATCCTTTGGCAGCGGACTACATGGCCTTTATTTCTTGTATCAAAGAACAAGATATTCCGCGGGATTTATTGCCTCCAGCTTCCGAATTCGATAAGACAGAAGCACTTGGCACCTTGAAAGCCTTTGGGTTTATTAAAGAACGCCTCGCTGGTGCATTATATGATATGCATCGGTTGGTTCACACGGCTATGCAAAATTGGTTAAAGCTTAAGGACGATGGGAAAGTTGGAACCAAACGACCCTAGAACAAATTGCGAATATTTTCCCGTGGCCCCAGCATGAGAATAGAGCTGTGTGGATGATGTACTTTCCTCATGCGCAGCATATCATTGCTGTTTTCAATATAAAGCTCAGTGAAACGAAGGAGACAAAGGAGCTGCTGGGGGGATTATTTTACAACTTAGGATGGTGTTCCCAAATCAAAGGCCAATACGCAGAGGCCGAGGCCATGTACTGGCAGACGCTGCAGCTCCAAGAGACAGTGCTCGGGAAGGAGCACCCAAGCACGCTCCTGAGTATGATGAACCTTGCATCTTCGCTTTATAGCCAGGGCAAGTACGCAGAGGCCGAGGCCATGTACCGGCAGACGCTGCAGCTCCAAGAGACAGTGCTCGGCAAGGAGCACCCAAGCACGCTCCTGAGTATGATGAACCTCGCATTATCGCTTAACAGCCAGGGCAAGTACGCAGAGGCCGAGGCCATGTACCGGCAGACGCTGCAGCTCCAAGAGACAGTGCTTGGCAAGGAGCACCCAGACACGCTTAAGAGTATGATGAACCTCGCAACTTCGCTTTACAGCCAGGGCAAGTACGCAGAGGCCGAGGCCATGTACCGGCAGACGCTGCAGCTCCAAGAGACAGTGCTCGGGAAGGAGCACCAGACACGCTCATGAGTATGATGAACCTTGCATCTTCGCTTTATAGCCAGGGCAAGTACGCAGAGGCCGAGGCCATGTACCGGCAGACGCTGCAGCTCCAAGAGACAGTGCTTGGCAAGGAGCACCCAGACACGCTTAAGAGTATGATGAACCTCGCAACTTCGCTTTACAGCCAGGGCAAGTACGCAGAGGCCGAGGCCATGCGCCGGCAGACGCTGCAGCTCCAAGAGACAGTGCTCGGGAAGGAGCACCCAGACACGCTTATGAGTATGATGAACCTCGCAACTTCGCTTTACAGCCAGGGCAAGTACGCAGAGGCCGAGGCCATGCGCCGGAAGTAGTAAGGTGAGCTTTTGACTGTAGTATGGTGGACTTTACATCACCCCTCGCTAAGATTCTCAGGAAACATTAATAGGTTTCGATGAGCGAGGACTTTATACATACTTCGAAGTAATACAGTCGCTTACAAAATCGGCTTCCCCTCCACACTCGCTAAAAGATTCTTTACCCCACCTACCGGAAGGGGCTAAGCGAACTATCACCTGACTAACAAGCGCCAAGAATACCACAATACCGATCCCCTGTACACGTACAGTAAGCTCTGTTAACCGAAAGAATAAACTTGAAGCTTCTAAAAAAAATCATAAGAATAACATATAAAATTCACCTCCCCCAAGCCTCTCTTTATCAAAGCTATAAAAATATATAAGAGAAGAATTATTCGAACACAAAGATATCAAAGCCTTTAAAAAGTCTCTTCTAATACAGATGTGTTATATTACATTTCTATATTAATTGTGTCGCATACGGAAGAAAACGAATTTCTGTAGTAATAGTTATTTATGAATTAAAGCAGTTGTAAAAAGTAAGAAAGTGCGTTCTCCGATACTACACGACTAGGATGGCTTATAGCCAATGTCAACCGTTTAATCTTGACCACCTGCTCAAGCAGCGCTACGGCTTCAATCACCTGCCCATTCGCCCGGTACGCTGTCGCTAACTCGTGCTGCGAGTTGAGCCGGTCCGGGTGCGTTTCGGGTTGCGTAGTTTCGCGAATCTTAACTACCTGCTCGAGCAGCACTACGGCTTCAATCACCTGCCCATTCGCCCGGTACGCTGTCGCTAACTCGTGCTGCGAGTTGAGCCGGTTCGGGTGCGTCTCGGGTTGCGTAGTCTCGCGAATCTTAACCACCTGCTCAAGCAGCGCTACGGCTTTAACCACCTGCCCATTCGCCTGGTACGCTATCGCCAACTCGTGCTGCGAGGTGAGCCGGTCCGGGTGCGTCTCGGGTTGCGTGGTCTCGCAGATCTTGACCACCTGCTCAAGCAGCGCCACGGCCTCCTTATTCTTCCCGAGATACCTCAAGCTTCTTCCTTGAAGGTTATACAGCGGCAAAAACTCTTCCGATGGCTCGTCGGGATTTTGTCCAAGCTCGAGGAATATATCTTCTAGCAATTGACCAAGCTTAGTATCTTGTCGCATGTCTAACAGAGCCCGACTACACTTGAGAAAGATCGAAGTGACAACTGCTTTCGATGCTAACTCGAATGCTCTCTTGACCTTTATATCTAAGTAAGACATGACATGCGGAAGTAGACGTCTTTCATATGTCTGCCACATGCGGGTGTTCGAGCAAGAGAAACCAAGAACACAGCCAGCTGCGATCCATGCCATACCTTGACGCTCGGAGTCTTGTCGATCCTTAGCCCAAGCGTGAGTCAATGGGTGCATCGATAATCCGAGGCAGTTGTTCAAGTTATGTCGAGTAACTAATGAAAGAGATACAAGGAGAGAACTGGCCTCTGTGAGACGAAAAGGATCCCATGCGTCATCCTCTGGGATCATGAAACTTGGTAATTGCGAGACGTGATCTGGGGAGAATTTGTCGATACCTCTGGCTTTGACACTGTTAGCCCGTAAGGTCTCTTTGCAACTCTTCCATCCCTCCTCGAAAATCTGAAGAGGAAGCACGTTAGAGCCAAGCATGGATAGAATCTCAAGTAGGCGAAGAGCATCGCTTGCAGACTTGCTTTGAGATTGTTCTAAGACATCTGCTGAGGCTTCGAAGGTTGCATACATATCGCGATACCTCGAATAGGCTTGCTTAGGTCGGTACTTCAAGAGTCGCTGTCGCTGCCGTTGGTAAACCTTAGGGTATTGGTGGAGTTGGCAGTGACCTTGGCTGACATATGCTCCAGCTTGTATCAAGGCAAGCGTGTGCGATCCAAGGAGGTTGACTACTTCTTTGGCTTGATCATCTTGAGATGACCACGACACTAGAGGCACTTCGGCTGCCTTGAATAAGAGGTTCTTCGAGTCTTCTTCTCCGAGACCCCCAAGTGCTTCGAAGGCATCTGGACTATATTGTTTACATTGGGCAACACGAGATGTCATGAGAACGGCACCGTGATTTCCGGATGGAAAGTAGACTTGGTAGTTGAAGTCAGGGTCGTCGGCATTGTCGAGGATGAGGAGCCAGGCTTTCTTTGTATTCGCGAGGACATGAAGCGCATCGTGAAGGCTCTCAACAGAATGCCCCATCCGCTTTGCAATAGCGACAAAGTCGCTCTCGGCGGTAGACTTCTTATCAACGTCAACCCAGAACACCCCCCAGAATCTAGCATGATTAGCTAATTTAGATGACTAACATAAGAGACGTAGAACAAACTGGTCTCGCATCTGATTTGCGACTTGTAGACAAATCTCGCTTTTGCCTTGCCCTCCAAGCCCTGTGATTATAAACCTCTTCTGCTGGTCGAAAGAGGAAGTCGAATACTGAATAGCCTCCTGTATGCGAAGTAGAAGCTCACCACGTCCGGTGAACAAGGTACTAACAGTACGTGGCACTATCCAGTGCACATTTCCAAGGTTTGCCGTGCCGGTGTCTGGAGTAAGAGTTTAGTTTTATTAATCTTGATGTCTGGTTCGAAATCTTGCCTTTCACACGGTAACGCTCAGCCACGATCGAGGGTCCATCTTTCACCATTCTTCGAATCTCGGGAAGAACTAGCTTAAAGTTGTCGTCATCTTCTCCGCCGAACTTATTAAGTCCTGAATGATCGGCATCCAAGAACATCATCCGTTTTCCAAGCAGACTAGCTGACTGCGAGTTAACCATCTGCATAATCAGCTAAACGAAACAAGATGAGAAAAACGTACAAACTTACCTGTTTCTTCACAGGGCCATACTTAGCTTTATTCTTCTCGTAATAGCAAACGAGATCCCAATCGCCATAACTGCCCCAAAAATCCCTGGAGAGTGCATAAAGGCTGGGACTCTCCTTCTCCAACAACTTTAATATCGTTGAGTCAAGCCCCGAGATCTGAGCTAGCCATGTTCCGATACTCGCGACATCGCTTCCCTGGAACGGAGCGCCGAGAAAGATAATACCTGCCACGGACAGTTGGACGTCGGTGAATTGTTGTTGATGTATTGCAATCACAAGCGCCTAAACAAGTCAGGGCTCGAGGTCTGTATTTAGTTAAGACTTGATCCGACGTACCTGCTGAATCACAAGACCTCCGAGGCTGTGTCCGACAAGTTGAGTACGACACGCTAACCCCACATGCTCTCGGAACCCCACTAACCCACTCAGCATTATCGCGGTCCAGGGTCTCGGGTCTCACGAGTTCTACACGTGGGTTAAGAAAGTGTCTTCGGAAGCTGACAAACCAAAGAGATTCAGGGACAAGGCGCGGTTTTGGAAAGGCACGAAAACACTAGACAAGGATCAGGAAGATGGCACAAAAGAAGTCATGTGGATCCGAGACTTGCTTGTGCCAAAGTTCAAGGATGCACGGATCGCCACGTACAGTTACAAGTCAGACTGGAAGGATCGCACGGTGAAAACAAGCCTACGCGAGTGCGCCAACTTGTTATTGAATGAGTTGTTACATCACCGCCAGCAAGAAGCTGTAAGTATTCTGCCAACATCTTGAATATAACAGCCCTATTACTGAAGCATCTCCTACTGGTAGGAACGTCAGAGGCCCATAGTACTCATAGGACACAGTCTTGGATGCATTGTCATCCAGCAAGTACCGTCTCCCTAATCCGAGAGCATATGTAACCTTTATTAATTATCACAGGCACTTGTACTTGCGGCCTCATCACGACATTTTCGCGACTTGGGACTTTCTGTAGCAGGTATCATCTTTCTCGGCGGCCCTTTCCAAGGAAGTGACGCAGCACTCTGGGGGACATGGATAGCTCAGGCCCTTCGATCTGATCGTACTTTGCTAGAATTACTACAGAAAGATAGCCAACCTCTGTTGGATATTACGAGAGACTTTGCAGATTGCCATATCGATTGGGATTCTGTTTGCTTTTATGAGAACCAAAGCGCTGTATACGGGCCGTTAACGATTCAAGTGAATCTCAACCTTCCTTTCTACCTCTCTCTGTTAACCAGACTTATAGACTGTCAGCCAACAGTCGGCTACACAGCTCGGAAGGCGGATGATACCCCTTGATACTGATCATTCTGGACTTAATAAGTTCAGCGGAGAGGATGACGTCAACTTCGAGCGTGTGCTACCAGAAATCCGAAGAATGGTTGAAGGAGGAGGTTCAATCGTGACTGAACGGTATCGCACAAATGGTAAGCTAGCTGCTGATTTTGAAAGCGCACTACTGCATCTATCCTTATTAGTGTCTATATTAAACCCAGACTGATCAAAAATCTTTCCAGTACCCGCGTCAGGAAAACGATCCCCAGAATCGACCGTCCCAATTTTCAGAGACAAGAAGTTTATCGAAAGACGAGATATTTTCAGAGCACTAGAACTCCAGTTCTCTCAACCCAACTGTCACAACCGGGCAGTCCTCACAGGTTTAGGTGGAGTAGGGTATGTATAAACCCATTCCACTCTCTATATCGCACGATCTGATTAAGCTATAGCAAGTCGCAAATCGCTATTGAATATTCGTATCGGCTTAGAGAGAGGGACCCTGATCTATGGGTATTCTGGGTGTATGCAAGTACTGCCGAGCGATTCGAAGGCGCTTACAGATCTATCGCTGCTACACTTGACCTGCCCGGTGCCGATGATCCCAAAACGAACGTGTTGGGTCTAGTCTCAAGATGGCTGAGCAATACTGATTACGGCCGTTGGCTTATGATTCTCGACAATGCTGACGATATCGATGTTTTCCAAAAGACACAAGAGGGATCTTCAAAAGGGTGTGGCCCGAATCTTCCATTGTCGAGTTACATCCCACAATCTATAAGTGGATCAGTGCTTATTACTACACGAGACCGAAGAGCTACATCTTGGCTCGGCACTGGGTATACAAGCGTCATCCCGGTCAACTTGATGACAGTAGAAGAAGCGGACCGATTACTTCTCGCTAAAATTCCAGAAGGTCTATCTACGGCGTTTGATCGTGCCGAGCTTGTCAAAGAGCTAGATTATCTCCCACTAGCAATCTCTCAAGCCGCTGCATATATCAGTGCGAAAGCTATTCGCATGAGTGTTTCCAAGTACTTAATGCTCTATCGTTAAGACGAAGAAAGTCAAAGCAGGCTTCTCGACGAAGATTCTGGGGATCTAAGGCGGGATCCGAGCGTCCCTAACTCTGTGATCCAGACCTGGCAAATCTCGTTCGATCTGATCAAGCAGAATAAGCCACACGCTGCTGAGCTTTTATCTCTGATGGCTATGCTAGATCGCCAAGGGATTCCCGAATTCCTCCTCAATGTCCAGTACCCCCAATCCCCTCGATCTCGAAGTCGCTCTAGGCCCTTTGGAGGAATTCTCTTTGATCACTACTGAGAAGGACGGGACAAGCTTTGGGATGCATCGGCTTGTCCAACTTGCAACACGGAAGTGGGTTGAGCAGTATGGCGATAGCAAAAGATGGTGGGGTGAGGCTATTAGAGTCGTATCAAAAGCGTTTCCAGATGGAAGCTACAGCAACTGGAAGACGTGTGGGGCTCTGTCACCACATGCTCTTCAAGTGCTGACGTATGGATTGGAGTCAAGCCAGTCTATGCTTGACCGTGCATCCCTCTTCCACAATATGGCTTGGTACAACTGGATGCAGGGTCGTTACGAAATAGCGAGAGCAGGAAGTCAAAAGTCTCTGACTATTCGCAAAGATATTCTCCCGAATGATGATATGAGGATTTATGACAGTGTCGAGATGCTTGCCTTGGTGCTCTCTTACCAGGGCAAGTACACCGACGCAGAGGCCATGAACCGCCAGGCGCTCGAGATCTCGGAAGAGGTGCTCGGCAAGACGCACCCTTCCACGCTCACGACCATGGGTAACCTCGCTCAAGTGCTCTCTAGCCAGGGCAAGTATGCGGACGCCGAGGTCATGAACCGCCAGACGCTCGAGATCAAGGAAGAGGTGCTCGGCAAGACGCACCCTTCCACGCTCACGACCATGGGTAACCTCGCTCAAGTGCTCTCTAGCCAGGGCAAGTATGTGGACGCCGAGGTCATGAACCGCCAGACGCTCGAGATCTTAGAAGAGGTGCTCGGCAAGACGCACCCTTCCACGCTCACGACTATGAGTAACCTCGCTCATGTGCTCGCCAGGCAGGGCAAGTACACCGACGCAGAGGCCATGAACCGCCAGGCGCTCGAGATCAAGGAAGAGGTGCTCGGCAAGACGCACCCAGACACGCTCACGACCATGAGTAACCTCGCCGGAGTGCTGGGTAGCCAGGGCAAGTACGTGGATGCCGAGGCCATGAACCGCCAGACGCTCGAGATCTCGGAAGAGGTGCTCGGCAAGACGCACCCCTCCACGCTCACGAGTGTTTACTGTCTTGCCTATCTTCTTCAGAATAGACACGAGTATGAGGAGGCATCGCTACTTTATCAAAGAGCATGTACTGGCTATAAGTTATCGTTAGGTCCCGAACATCCAACTACGAAGGCTTGTGTAGAACATTACTCTATTATGCTTGATAGTCTTGAAGCGGCAAAATAAATGTAATAGTAATTATAGCGCCGCTTGCTCACAATCATTTTAACTTACTATAATTCATTTACATTGTAAGTACTGTAATGTGGGAAAGACTCCTTTTCTTTTACTTATAGTAGTATCACAACAGAAAGACTTTTTTAGAGACTGTTTCTGTGTGTTCGAATTATTCTTCTCTTATATTTTTTCTACCTTTGATAGAGATGGATCTGGGGAAAGCGACTTCTATACACTAAGCTTATAATCTTCCACGACATTATAGAAGGTTCCAGTTCATTCTGTCGACGTTGTGAGCTGCTCGGCGCTTTCTGGTCACATGACACGTCGCTTAGCCCTGTAATTTAGGTGGGGCCCCGAATCTTCTCGCAAGTGCGGAGGAGGAAGCCGATTTTGTAAGCGACTGTAGTGCTTCTGCATCAGGAAACGGAGCATTGCCGCTTGTCAGCCCTACCAGAAGCAATTGCGATCCCAGTGGCGCGGCCGCTAGCACCGAAACCCTCCCCTCCAAGCTGCGAACATAATCCAGCGCGGTTTCCTACTGCCCTCGCTGCGCTTTCCTCACATCTCCTTCCCACCGTTCCCCAGCTCTGCAATCCACCCTGCCTTTGAGGACATTCCGCCAGTCATTCATCAGAACAATCTAACGCAAACGGCTTCAATATTTAGTGTGCGATATCTTGCGCTATGTCTTCCTACGAATATTCTTTGCTTCCGCTTGAGGACGACAATATTCGCCTGCTTCATCTATTGCCAAATAAAGACAAGGATGCGCCCTTGCAATGCGAGCTTCGCAACTATTCCCTACAGAAATTAGGTCCAGGAACTCATTTGTACGAGGCTTTATCCTACGTATGGGGCAAACCAGACAACCCTCTACCTATCTGCGTAGACAAAATTAAGTTTTCTGTCGGGGCAAACCTGCACGCTGCACTATCACGGCTTCGAGATCACTCTTTTGTTCGAATCATATGGGTAGATTCTATTTGCATTAACCAAAGGAGCCCAGTGGAGCAGGGTCAACAAGTTCAGATTATGGCGAAGATCTATAGCAACGCACATCGTGTTATTGTTTGGCTTGGAGATGAAACAGAAGAAATAAAGGGAGCTCTAGAGGATATACGACTTGCTGCCGATGAAGAATCTACGGAGGACTCGAAGAAAAAAATGAACAAGCAAGCAATTCTCAAACTGCTTGAACAGCAATGGTTCCAACGCATTTGGGTAAGGGAATAAACACTTAACAATAGTTACCACAAGACGCTAATCTAGTTAATCTAGGTACTTCAGGAGGTTGCTGCAGCTCGACATGTCGTGATGATGTGTGGGTCTACGCAGATTGACGGATACGCGTTCTGCTTAGGACTTAAGTCATTACGCCTCTCTCATACAGCTTCTCCGAATTTGCAAACTATCCCTTCGGTAGTTTACCTGATAGAGCGCGCTGGTCTCCGATCCAAACATACGTCAAATTTGCCGGAGAGGTTCTCCTTAAACATACGTTGTTTAGTCGAACTGATAGACATGTTCCATACCCGTAAAGCTACCGATGTCCGCGATAAAGTGTATGCTTTACTTGGTATGAGCTCTGATGATCCCGGTGGAGTTGGTTTGCGACCTGATTACGAGGTTTCTTGGAAAGACCTGTTTCGGAAACTTATCAACTTCGTTCTCGGTAAAGATGTATCCGTGGAGATTCCCGATGATTCTGACGACGATAGCCAGAGAGAGCCGATCAAGAGCAAGGGCTACATCCTTGGCCAGGTGTCCTCGGTAAGGAGTGATGGCAGACAGGATGTGAATATTACATTCACATCCAAACACGCAGCTTGGTGCTTAGGCGACGAGATAGAATGGACTCTTCGAGCGTCGGCGAAATCCATCCAAGAGCGTGACATCGTCTGCCATTTACAAGGAGCTTCAAAGCCTACGATTATCAGGCTGTACAAGGATTACTTTGCTATTATTGTGATTGCAGTTACTCCTCTAAAGGAGAGCAGAAGTCCTAAACAGCTAGAACTTTCCAAATCGATAAAACACTTTCCGCGTGACTTCCTGCTTGACTGGGACTTGGGGCAACCCCGAGAAGAGTCGCAAGGTCGAGAAGAATCAAAGAATTGGATGTCTTTCGACCAAGCGACTAGAACATGGAACGTTGCATTAATATTAGGAGATCTGGAAGAGTATGAAAAAGCAGAAAAGAGGCTTCGAGAAGCGATTAAGGGCTATGAGATAGCATTTGGAGAAGAACAGTCTATGTTGAAAAGTCAATATGGTCTGACTCCGCTATCGTGGGCTGCAGGGAACGGGTACAATGATGTAGTAAATCTACTGCTTGCAAAAGATGGTATCGATCCGGACTTGAAGGATAATCAATATAGTCGGACACCGCTGTCGTGGGCTGCTAGGATCGGGTACGAGGCTATTATCAAGCTGCTGCTCGAGACTAGCAAGGTCGAGGTTGACTCGAAGGATAACTTTAGTCGGACACCGCTGTCGTGGGCTGCTAAGACGGGGCGCGAGGCTATTATTAAGCTATTACACGAGCATGTTAACTAATCCATTATTTCATATTATATATAATTTATAACTTTGATAGAGAGGGGCCTGGGGGCAGTGTGTCAAATGATTTGATTTGATTTGAATATAATTAATTAATTTGTATAATATGCTGACTAATACAGCCTTTAGTAGTTTCGCTTAATTAAAGTTAAGGTTCACGGGATCTATACCCGTTTTAGGCATCGCTTATCCCCTTTCAGTATAGATCCCGCTCTCTTGCTTATCAAGCGAGCTAGCGATAAGGAACCTCCTAGAATTAATACATTACTTTTAATTCAATATTAATTAATAAGTCTTAGAAATAGAATATTAGCAATTAATAAATTTTAATTTTAATACTTTAAGGTACAAGGACTAAGAATTGGTAATTAAAAGGCTTAAGAATCCATTAAAAATAGTTTATTATTTATAAAGACAATCAAATCTCTCTCTAGAATCGACTTTTTATTATTTAATAAACACTTTAATAAATCAATAGCAATTATAAAAAAAGGAAAAGAATATAATGAATGAATTAAAAGTTACACTCTTAAAGATAATCGTTTTTATATAATAGAGAAGATTTAATTTGTATTTTAAATATTTACCTTGAATTAAGTCACATGTTCTTGAATAATTGAACATTATTCTATTCAAGTCTGGGAGTCATTAATCTATCTCATTCAATTTTAATTGATTAGAATAGAATATTAATTAATTAATTTGAATAATTCTTTGACACACTGCTTGGGGGAGGTGAACTTTATATACTAGTTAAGTGATTTCTAAGACGCTGGATTATATAGGCTAGAATATTCTAGAAGCTTCACTTTTACTCTTTTAGTCACTTAGTTCTAATAGACTTACTATAAAGCAGTAATTATACTATGCCTATAAGCTAAAATGTACTGATAATAGAACTAAGAAAATAGCGGGAGAGCGCGCGGATATAGTAAAGAGCACTATAGCTTCAGAAGGGGTTATCGTAAAAGCCATTTAATAATGTTGTGTGTTACGGCGCTGGGCCGGTGCCTGGCCAGCTTATCAACAGAAAAGAATGAGTCACGGGTTGCGTCACATGACCAAATTTCCTGTATATATACTCCCTCTCTCTCTCTCCTTCCCTCCTTAGCTTTAGATCCTCGTATATAGGCATTCTACTTCTTTCAAGGCTTCGACCTATTTGCTTAGCGTCTCCCCCTGAATCCTAAGTATCCGGGCCTTCACAATGTGTAGCGGTTAGTCTCTTCTGGTAAGGTGCTTATTAGTAACGTTATCCCTGTTTAGCGAGCAGGGCTGAAACTTTCACGGCAAGTTTAAGGGGAAGCCGATTTCGTTAGCGACTGTATTAAAAGGCATATACTTAGTTTCGTGAATAAGGAATTTCTTGGTGTTATTATTAAAAAGGCATATATTTAAATTTGCGTATACTTAATCTTTGAATAAAGGATTGTTTAGGGCTGGTATTATAAAGGCATATGCTTAATTTTCGTATGCTTAAAATTAAGCTTATACGGAAGGATCCTACTACTATTGTTTATCTTGAGGGTATATGCAAATCAGCGTATACTTAAAATTAAATCTCGAAAAGGTTCTCTTCGAAGGAAAGAGGGCGAAGTCGGTCTTAACGGAAACTATTGTAGACATTAAAGTAAGGGCTATTTAAAGGTAGCGGATAAAGTGAGTCAACTTTCTAAGAAATATAAGCATATATTATCTTTAATATATAACGCTAAGAACATCCTTATTTACAAACTTGATTTAAGCATACAAAAATATAAGTACATGTCCTTTACGTATGCTTAAAACTAGGAAGATTATACTTGTACCTTTTTCTTAGCTTTTGCTTCGCTTGTTTCGAAGGTATATACTTAAATTTGCGTATACTTAAAATCAAGAAGACCGTACCCTTACTCTCTTTTAAATTTTGCAAATACTTAAATTTAAGTTTGTATATAAGGATATTCTCCGCATCGTTTATAATAAGCATACGCCCTCAAAACAAGCGAAACAAGTGCCGGATATGGTGGCGGCCTTTTGTGCGAACTCAGTTTTAAGTATATAACTTAAGGATAAGCGACCTGCTACAGTCGCTTGCAAAATCGGCTTCGCGTTGTCTCGCCTAAAAATAATGTGAGCACGGACCACCACCGCCATTTTTGGCTGAAGCTGCAACGACCCAAAAAAAATTCTCGGCACGGGTGGTTTCTCGTTACGCATGGATGGACGTTACTCTAGCCTCTCACGTGATGGAACTGAGTCCTGCATTTCAGCCGCAATGGATGCAATTTTCACCTCAATCCTCAGCTGCAGAATTTCTCAATAGACCAGAATACTTTCAAAAACTCTACTTTGGACACGGGGTAAGCGCTCTATAATTTCCAGTATGCTTTGTGACGTCTGCGTCAAGACATTACATGTCCAAACTTCTCAGAGAAGACCTTCGCCTCTTACCGTCAGCAAGGACACCTGGGGCGCAACTCCCATCGAACACCATCCCGATCCAGCCAGCCTACGCCATGCTGTCGACTTCGGATGCTACATCTGCAGGATTTTCTTCCACGAGCACAAGACGGCTCTTTTGAATGGGAAATACAGTCAAGTGCAGCCGGGAAAGTCCTCTTACACTTTGATCTACCCCCACTATGCTATAAATGGAAGATGGAGTCTCTTCGTTCGGATCCACACTGTTACGAAGAGTGTATTCGTAGAGAATGCTCCTTCATCGACTTATGAACTTTTTGTGGTTCAAGGTTGGGCCTTTCATGTTTAAGAAGAACTCCGCTCACACACAGTAGAGAAAGTCCAAGCCTCAGGTTTCCTCCAGCTCATGCAGAGGAACGTCTTCACACCGGCAGATATCAGACCCCTCGGTAACCTCCCGAACGCTGGCATTGACCTCGCCAGATCGTGGCTTCAAAATTGCCTGCAAACTCACAATGTCTGCACCCCAAACTTTCCAGCAACAGACTTCGTCCCAACAAGGCTGATCGATGTCTCCTTCAACGGCAACACCTCCCAATGGCGCCTCCACATCACCTCTCCCTCTGAGCCAGTTCCCTACCTAACACTTAGTCACTGCTGGGGAACAACCCAAACGCTTCGTCTCCTGGAAGACAACCTCTCTTCCTTCACCACTGGGATGTCAGACTCTGATGTACCCATTAAATACAAGAACGCCTTCCACGTAACGCGCAGTCTAGGGCACCGCTACATCTGGGTCGACTCCCTCTGCATAATCCAAGATTCGCCCTCAGACTGGCTAAAAGAAAGCATGACCATGCACTCCATCTACGCCTCTTCTATCCTCACCCTCGCAGCCTCCAACGCGCCCAACTCGGACACACCCTTCCTGCATCAACGCACCCCCTCCTTAACACTCGCCGAAGTAATAACAATGAACTGGCAAGTCGCCCCCTCCGACAGCGCACTCTCCTTCCTCTCCTCCCCTCCCAAATCAGGCAACACGCGCTACCTAATAAACCACCACGACTTCTACCGCATGTCGCTCTCGCGCTCACCTCTCGCTTCCCGGGCGTGGTGTTTCCAGGAACTGGCCTTGAGCCCACGAGTCCTTCATTTCGAAGCCGAGCAGCTCTTCTGGGAATGTCGAAGCCTCAAATCCTGTGAAGCCCACCCGTTCATCACTATGCCCTCCGTCACGGACCTCGTCTCGCCCGTTATATCTGATCTTTTCCGGGGGATGACCGAGGCGGAGGCGCCGAGGTTGATGATCATGCGGCCTACGTCGCATTGGCATGATATTATTGAGTCGTACACGAAAGGCGGGTTGACGAAGGGAGAGGATAAGTTCATTGCGTTGGCGGGCGTGGCGAAAGCTTATGAGGAGAAGTTCGGGGGCGAGTATGTGGCTGGTCTGTGGAGGAGTGAGATGCCGTACTCGTTGCTTTGGTGGGTGGATGGGTCGAAGTTTGAGGTGCGCAAGTTTGCGGAGGAGGGGAGAGAGTTGAGGTTTGCGAGAAGAGTTAGCGGTTATAGAGCCCCGAGTTGGTCATGGGGGAGTATGGATGGGAGGGTGAGGTACCAACTTGCGCCTTTGTTGGAGAGCGGAAAGCCGGTGTTTGGGGTTCAGAAGCCACGGAGTGATGATATTTCGGTGGATTTGGTAGAGGTTGTTGATGTGAGTGTTACTACTTTCCCGGTTGGCAATCCTTTTGGGCAGGTCACCGGGGGGTACATTGATCTAATGGGGGTTTTGGTGAGAGCTACGCCGTTGAGTACGATTTCCACCACGTTGGACTTCCCAAAGACGGATAGGGAAGAGGTTACACTTGAGGTAGATTCATCAGTTGATTTAGTCACGATTTCGTATTTGCCTATTACTTTCGCACGGGGCTGGGTCTACGGACTGCTGCTTTGTCCTGCTTCGAGGGAAGGGGAGGAAGCGTATTTGCGTGTTGGAAGATTCACGTTTGGGAGCGAGAGTTGTGAGTTGTTGGGGATCGACACTAGTCAGTTGAGATTCAGATGGCCACAAGGGGCGTTGAGCCCCAGGAGAGTTAGAATTTATTAGTATATAGAGAGCAAGTCTGGGTTGCTGTATCTCTGTGAAATGTTGTTTTGGCGTAGATACTGTAAACTCTTCGTCGCAGTTTTTATGTTACACATAATTGCAAAAATCGGCTTCGCGGCGTTTCGCTTCAAAAATAACCTGAGCACAGACCACCCCTCCATTTTTGACTGATGTTGGAGCAAGCCTCGAGTCGGAGCGACTAACGAGATTTGGTTAGGGCGCCATCCCCGCATTTCAAGTCGGACGCCCTGCTAGACTAGTGGCCAGATGTCATAGAGCGTGCGGACGCGGCCCGTTGCAGCGTCAGCCAAAAATGGCTGTGGTGGTCCGTGCTCACATTATTTTTGAGCGAGATAACGCGAAGCCGATTTTGCAAGCTACTGTAATACTTCTATATGAATTTAGGTTTAAGCAAACTAAGTTTTAATATACGTAAATTTGGGTAAATGCTCTAGTAATAATGCTATAAAAGGCCTCCGAGGAAATTCTTTTTGAAACTTGGTTTTAAGTATATAAAAAACGTATTACCCTGAGACAAACGACGACGATTAAAGATATTGTTTTGCAAATTTAATTTAAGTATACGTAGATTTAAGCATATGCCTCGAGACAGGCGATAGTAGGGGTGGATGGGATAAGGGCTTTTCTGCAAAATCAAATTTTAGGCATACGCAAATATAAATATATGCCGAAATACGTCTTAGAGTGGGAATAGAAGTGCAGCCTTTTATACAAAATCAAGTTAAAGTATACGTAAGTAAAGTATATGACGTCAGTCACTTCCTGTCTGCGCCCAACGTGCGACACCAGTCCTCCTCTGCCACCTCTTGGGCTGTATTAAACTTGAGAATACTATTTTCCATAATTTGTATCGCAAATTTCACATCTGTCAGCAAAGCTTCGATTGCCTCCTGCATCTGCTGATAATACCTAATCTCTAATCGCAACCGCCCATTCTCCCTGGTCAGTTCATCGATTCGTTGTGACAAATCCGGGATCGGTTCCTTCTTCGCAGCTTCTAAGAGCTCGGGGGTTGCCTCTAATGCGACAGTCCTGCCATCCGCTTGCCTAATCTTCCGATCAACCGGGCTAGGCTTTATAGGCTTGTCTGACGCAATTGTCTTCGTTGACGATCGAGTAGCTCGGCGCATGATTGTGACGATCGGTGCTCTTCTGGTAAGTATATAATGTTCTTGTGTACGGGGAATTGGGCAGTATTTCTGGCTCTTTATCTATTCTCGAGAAGAATTACTCTTCAAGCTGTTATTTGAAGCTGGATTGCTCTCAGGAAAATATCGTTTTGGGACAGTGCCTACGGGAAAATCCTTCGGAATAATTTCTAAGTATAAGCAGATTTAAGTACATGCCCTCGTGAACAAGGAGGCCGAAGATAACCTTATATATAAACATAATTTAAAGCACACGCAAATGAGGTATATGCCTTATAACAAATAACGTGGCTAGTAGTATGGACTGTTGTTGATGTTGGCACCCTTCAAGTAAATGATTGATTAAGGGGCAGGCCGTTGAGGTGTCACTCTTGGTATGGTAAATGTATGTCACCCAACATCCAATACGACCATTAGAGATCTTCCTGCAAATTTTCAAGGAGTCACTTGCTCATGGTTATAGGAGGAGGTAATTTGGCTTAATGCTTTAGCTTTCATGAGAATTATCTATCAGTTATAACTATCAGAAACACCATCTCATCAAAAAATATGTGACGCTACCGGTTTTGTCCACGCGTAAACGGGAGGTGGTGACCGTTCTGTAGTACCCATAGTTGGTGAACGGCGACTAGATTCCGAAGCTAATTCTACGCGGGGGGTTGGAGCCTCCTCAAGAGGAGAGATGCCTTCTACACTACCACATTGACAGTGATAATAGTGATGAACGTAATGGTGAATTTCTTGGCGGGGTTGGCTGAGTTCGCCATGCCAGGTTGATGAAGCGGGGAAATGCTGTCCTGGTTCCTCGAGGAATTTCCTGACGCAGTGGGAACAAACGCCAGGTCGGGGTACTTTACCAGGGACAAGAGGATGTCGCGCCTGATACGACCGCGAGCGCGGTCTTCGACATGCCGCACAGATATGCTCCATGATATGTATGTAGATCCAAGAGCGCTGGAAATTTTAGCATGTCCCAATCGTCACAAAAGGGAAAGGGAATACTCACGTGTTTGGAGCGTCGTCGATAGTTACTCCTGCAGAGATATGCGGCGACCGATTCTATAAGACTCTTCGATATTACACGGAAAATGATTGGGCAAAGTTATTCGCATGTTCCAGTTATTGGCACTTGTTGAATAAGCGTATGCCTCAACATCATGAAAATAACAAAAAGTAAGATTATGCCTGAATTTAGACACGCTCAAATATGACTTGCCTACTCAGGTATCTGGTGTATATCCTATTAGTATAAGACAGGACACCAGCCTCCACAGTGAAGTGAACATTTCATTTCTATCCTTTCTTCGAACAGCAGCTGGCCTGCTTCACTATGAAACCGTGCAATCACAGCCACTGGCTTAGCCTGCACTCACACCACGGTGAAATCACCTTCACTCAGTCCGATCGGGCTACCACACTCCTTCATAGTCTTCTTTATCTTGAATCTCAACGGCCTAGTCTATTTGTCCTTGTCGGAAATCGGTCCAAAGCGCGTGCGCTGAGAGAGTTGGCCTCGGCCAGTACCGGAAAACGGTCAGCTGGCAAACGAGGCCACGGTGAGATTCACCTTCACCTCGATCCATCCGCTCCTTTCAGTGGCAGGCCGATTTTGTTCGCAGATGGTGATTTCCCAATCCAACGAAACATCAAGCCCTCCACGTCCGGGAAGTGTCACGACGTTACCAATATACTTCTTCCAAAACCAAGAGAGGCCCTCCCGAGCGAGGCCTTACAGGCGGCCGCAGATAAGATCTATTTTCGGCTACTGTTTCCTTTCACCGACGTCTTCTGTTTTTTTGCCCTCGACCTTGGGGGTCTACAGCCTATCGCTCGCAGGATTGCCGCCTGGTTAGACGGTGGCCACCCTCTGACCTTGCCTGTGGTCGTGCCACCACAGATTATTATCGTGACAGAAACGTCAACGCCAGAGTTTCATGAATCACAACTCTTGGAGCACTTCCTCCGATTACTGGCTCATGAGACGGGGACAGACCCCTCAACATGTTTCGCAGACATCCGCGTCGTAGCCCTGCTCCCAGATGGGCAAATATCGCCAGCGGCCCGCCATAGAAAGCTGAAAGAATCGTTGATGAATGCCTCTGACCAGGTACGACTGCAAAGACTTGAGATGGGTATGCTTTTCTCAGCACAGCATTTCGCCAATTTCTCGAGACAAGCTTGCTCCTACTTCGTAGAGGCTGTTAACGAGCCCTTTGATTTCATTCGGGCTTCACGTGTAGGCAACCCGCCGGCGCTGGATCTCAAAGAGCATCTGACTAACTTCTTAACTAAAATCAACACCATTGGGGAACTCAAAAACTTCGCTGTTCCTCTCATTGCTTCTAGCCTGTTGCTGGATGGTTACCATCCCGACACGCATCGTGAGTTCAGTGCCAGAAGGGTGAATAGATCTAACGAGAATGCAGTCTTCCGCCCTCGAGACGTTTTCCGATTGCTTTACAAAGACGCTTGCCTCCGAGCATGCAGGGATGGCGTACACTTACAAGACCCAGCAATTTTGGTCTTACCCTCAGGATCAGTGAGGATGATCGAGGATAGTTTCTCGGAGCTTTTTCTGGCGCTCAGCTCGCGACCAGCTAATATAGCAGCAGATCTCCACCACCAGTTTTTCCTCGAGCTGCACCACGACTGGAAGGCATTCCAATTGGATAACACCTGCCTTATCTGCTTACGCAGAACGCCTCGGTACCGCCTGCCCTGCGGGCACTGCATCTGCCTGAATTGCGTTCGAGATTTTGGGACACTGAATGAGCATGACCCCTGGCTCTACGAATTGAATAGCTGCGTCTTCTGTAACGTTAGCACATCCGGCATGGTCATCAAGGATCTTCCCCCCACGGCTGGAATTCGCCTCTTGACATTCGATGGGGGTGGAGTGAGGGGGCTTGCTACTCTACAATACCTGCAGCGTCTTCAGGATGAAATTGGCCTCCCTTACCCAGTACAGGATAATTTTGATGTTGTCTTTGGCACAAGTATCGGCAAGCAGCCCCCCCCCCCCCCCCCCCCCCCCCCCCCCGAGCTTCATAGCTAACCAGTTGTAGGTGGGATCATTGCGATAGGGTTATCAATATGCGGCTGGACAATCGAGCAAGCCACGGAAAATCTCGAGCGCTATGCAAAGTTGGCATTTCAACCTCGCTCGATATGGAATACCGACATCCCACTGGTCTCCCAGTTTTTACAAGTGATTGACTTCATAGTATCATACCTCGCGGACAGCCGCTACTCGGCAGATAACCTAGAATTGGCCTTACGAGAAGCATTTGGTAGCAATCGGAGCATGCTGGACTATTCCAACGCTACTAGAACCGGGACATGCGTCGGCCTCCCGGTCACAACCATTCGCGACACGTCGATATGTGTCTTTACGAACTATAACGGAGTCGGGACAAGGAGTCGCAATTGCGGTATAGTCCATGCTTGGGTTTTGTGCATCAACTGATAATAGTAGGTTACCATGTCTTCGGTCCGAGCGATGGATCGTCGCGTGTCCCTTTGTGGGAGATGTAAGTTTCCATCGATCAGATGTGAACTAGGCTGACATCAATGCAGCGCCCGGTGTGGATCTGCCGCACCTTTGTAAATATTTCCCCTCAACGAGATGTCCTCGAAGCTGACGTACCAGTTATTTCAAACCAAAACACATCACTGGACTGGGCACTTTCCAAGACGGTGGCTTGCGGGAGAACGATCCAGGAAATCTTGCCTTAGAAGAGGCGGCAGTTATACATCCGTCCATTGATGAGCCAAGTCTTGTGGTATCACTGGGAACAGGATCGCCACGCCCCAGTGAGATCCCACGCATGTCGCCATCTCGTGGTATTTTCCAGGATGGCTTTATCGCGAGATTGCTGCGCGCATTCAAATCATCTTTCGGTAGCGTACGTGGTCATAAATTCCGGAGCCGTCGACGCGAGGGCCGTAAAGAGCAATACTTTCGGTTTGACATGGAGTTTGATGGTCCGGAGCCCGCCCTAGACGACACAACGAAGATGCAGGAACTTCAGGCGGCCGCTCGAGCTGCTATCCACGGATCTAAGGAGCTGAAGCGACTTGCACGCTGTGTTGTGGCGGAGTTTTTCGTCTTCGAGCTGGACCATGAGCCGCTGAAGGAGAATGGAAAATATCTCTGTATAGGACGAGTACTGTGTCGTCTTCGTGCTAACCACCCTGCCTTTAATGTCCTGATGGAGCAGCTATCCAAGAAGTCGATGAAATTCTTCATCCAAGATCATCCAGTAGAAGGCTTGATCGACAATTCATGGTTGGATGCAAAGGGAAACTTCAACAAAAGAGTTTCTATCGAGCTCGCCGACAGGCGATCTACTTTTAGTGTTAAATTGAGGGAAGGGAATATGGACCCATGCAGTATCAGCGGTTCTCCTTTCACAATTGATGCGCTCGTATCAGCCCTAGAGTTAAGCGCACCCTTCGGAACATCGAATCATCAGAAGCGGAAGAGGGTGAGTTCAGCAGATGCTCTGTGCAGAAAGCGTCAGCGTGTGGAAGCTTAAGGAAGTATGTGTACGCATCTCGGATCCTGATCACTGGTTGTCAGTCAGATAGAATAGTGGCATACGATATCAATGGACCATCAAGAGACCGGTTCCTCTTGAAGCAAGGATGTCAATTCTTTGTCTTCTCCTAACAATCACCGTGACTGATTCTCTAGACGATCCTTAAACTTGCTTTCCACAAGCCCCCAAACTTCAAGATCGTCTTTCCACTTCTCCAAGCGTACCTTTTTTGCCTCAGCACGTGCTATTTCCTCGTCGACCTCGGTAAGTAATTGGCAAACCTGATCATATGAAATCTGCATCGTGCTTTGCTCCTTGTTCATGTGCTGCTTATGCTCCTCGACAGAGACTCTCCGCCGTTTACCTCGACCGAATTCTAGCTTTGGGGGGCTAGAATCAGGTAGTGCATGTCTGTCACTTGAGGCCGAAGGTGAACTTTGTTGACGTTTTCGTTTTGTTGGGGAATCCGAGGCAGACGTAGACGTACCTTCTGGCGAAGCAGCTAACCCCAGCACCTTGCTCACTATGTTATATCAGCGTTGATGCGACCACAGCACTGGAATACCGACCATTTGAATGCGGCAACTTGGCAAAGTGTCGATGATGCCATCGTCAGACAGCCGGTTGAGTGATTGTCCTTCCCTGCGAAGACTCTCCAGCTTCTCGCGGAGTTCCATCGCCCGCTTCTTCAAACGGTATTTCGCATCGTCGGGAATATGATCGAGCTCAAGTATAGCTGCAAGAACTTTGTAAAGTTTCCGGGCAGCTTTACTGTCATATGGTATGTGGTGCATTTCTTTCACTTTGCCGAAATACCGATCGATTGCGCGCATATTTTCCGCCTTCGCTGGCTCGTCCTTGCTGAGAAACTCTTTCTGGACCTTGTGACAGATAAAGACAACCGTCATCGTCACGCACAATTATGTCCTGTGGTCTAGGAGAAGCATATTGAAATTCAAGACGTGGCTGTGGCCACGTACGCAAAGCTAGTATCCTGAAACATATCCGACTATTCATTCCCTCCGCTTTCAAAGTGATTTTGAATAAGGTTCTTGGCTGTATTATGACCATACTTTGACGCCAATTCTAATGCTTTTCTGTATTGTGCATCACCAGATCCGCGAAGTTCAACGCCAGAATTAAGGAGCAACTTCACCATGTCTATGCGCCCGTGCTCCGCAGCTCCTTCTAGAGCTGTTCTTCCATCCACTAATGCTGCCTCTGCATTGACATACGCACCAGCATCTAGAAGTATTATAGCGACCCCAATATAGCCTTTGATTGCAGCCGCTTGAAGGGCAGTTATCCCTCTATCAAAAGCCGGTAGAGCATTGACGTCTGCACCGGCAGCGAGAAGAATTCGAACAAGCTCAACGTTTCCTTCCTCAGCTACTGCTTGGAGGGCGGTTCTTCCACTATAAGAAGCTGCAGGGGCATTGACATTTGCACCAGCAGCGAGAAGAATTTGAACAAGCTCAACGTTTCCTCCCATAATTGCTGCTTGGAGGGCAGTTATTCCCTGAGGAGAAGCAGCTGGGGCATTAACATTTGCATCGGCAGCGAGAAGAATTTGAACAAGCTCAACATTTCCTTCCTCGGCTGCTGCTTGAAGGGCGGTTCTTCCAAAAGAAGCTGCTGGAGCATTAACATCTGCACCGGCAGCGAGAAGAATTTGAACAAGTTCAACGTTTCCTTTCTTAGCTGCTATTTGAAGAGCGGTTATTCCACAAGAAGCAGCTGGGGCATTGACGTCTGCACCGGCAGCGAGGAGAATTTGAATAAGCTCAACATTTCCTTTCTCAGTTGCTGCTTGGAGGGCGGTTCTTCCACTAGAAGAAGCTGCAGGGGCATTGACATTTGCACCGACAGCGAGAAGAATTCGAACAAGCTCAACGTTTCCTTCTTCAGTTGCTGCTTGAAGGGCGGTTCTTCCATGAGAAGAAGCTGGGGCATTGACGTCTGCACCGAGAATAAGAAGAATTTGAACAAGCTCAACGTTGCCTTCCTTGGCTGCTGCTTGGAGGGCAGTTCTTCCATCAACAGAAGCTGCAGGGGCATTGATATCTGCACCAGCAGCGAAAAGAATTGCAATAAGCTCAACGTTTCCTTCCTCGGCTGCTGCTTGGATGGCGGTTCTTCCATAATAAGAAGCTGCTGGAGCATTGACATCTGCACCAGCAGCGAGAAGAATTTGAACAAGTTCAACGTTTCCTTCTTCAGTGGCTGCTTGAAGGGCGGTTCTTCCATAAGAAGAAGTTGCTGGAGCATTGATATCTGTACCAGCAGCGAGAAGAATTTGAACAAGTTCAACGTTTCCTTTCTTAGCTGCTGTTTGAAGGGGCGTTCTTCCACAAAAAGCAGCTGGGGCATTAACGTCTGCACCGACAGCGAGGAGAATTTGAATAAGCTCAACATTTCCTTTCTCAGTTGCTGCTTGGAGGGCGGTTCTTCCACTAATAGAAGCTGCTGGAGCATTAATATTTGCACCAGCAGCGAGAAGAATTTGAACAAGCTCAACGTTTCCTCTCTCGGCTGCTGCTTGGAGGGCAGTTCTTCCATCAACAGAAGCTGCAGAGGCATTGACATTTGCACCAGCAGCGAGAAGAATTCGAACCAGGTCAATATTGCCCCTTTCAACGACACAATGAAGAGGTGTCTCACTATCCCACTTATCCCATACGCTTTGGTCAATTCCAGCTTCGAGAACCTCCTTGACGATCATTTGATTTTCAGCTTTTGCCGCAGCTACGAGAAGCTTTTCTGCAAACGCATCGACTGTTGATTCCTTTACAGATAGCAGAGACTTCAGGAGTTGCCGACCTCTTTGGTGCTCAAGATACCCTACAACCTTACTCAAATCTTCATCCTCTAGCATGTTATTCGACATCAAATACATTGCCAAACTGAGATATTGAGCGTTTTCATCCAGCTTGATGAGTTCAGGCAAGTCCTCCGCGTTTGCGAGAAGTTCTCCATCGTGTTCCTCTGGGAGAATTGCGCGCAAACGGGAATGGACATTTCGGATAGAATTGGTAGGCCCAGTGGGACTTATAGTAGTGGTCCAAGAAGCCATGACTGAGATTATCTCCCCTGGTACACCGGCCGTCGATTCTGCTGAGCTAATGCTATTCAGTCTTGATGAGATAGTACCGCCTGCAGACGAGATAATCAAATTGGCAGCAGTGGCGGCTAGATCCGGATAGGGGCTACCTGGCAAAGCATTAGTACGCAATTTGGATAATTGAGAGGTGGAGTGGCATACCTCTAGGCTCTATCTTGGACTGGAATTGGAACCAAGGCAGATTTTTCAAAAGATGGTTGTTATTTAAAGAGGCTGGAGGAGTGCAAATGTAGAATCCCTCTGGCGTTTTCGGGCTTGGTTCTACGAGAATTTAATCACTCCAAACTATACCAAAAGTGACGAAAATGATTACCTTGGCCATAGGTAGGACGGTCGTGTCGCGAAGTTTCCTTGCGAATCTTCTTCGTCTCGATTAGGACACCATCGATATACACATAGCTCGGCTTGCCGCTTCGTTTTCGCTTTTCTATAATACGACCTGCCGACGCCCAGTCTGGTTGTTTCAGGTGCTTGCGGAACTTCCACTTTTTGAACTGGCGCTCATATTGCGCTTTACTATCAACGAATTCAGCTATGCGACCGTTCCGAAATCCTTGAGACTGTGAATACCTTGCATGGACCTTATCCCCCATAAGCTCCATGACTTCGTCCAACGTCTTATTCTCTGTTAGAAAGTATTTCTGCATTGTAGCCTTGTGCGGTTCCCAGCGGTGGCTTTCCATGACTTCTTCAGTTTTGGTGCAAGGAGTAAGAGCAAGGTGGAAGGAATTGGGAATGTCACAGCTTGTTTGTCAGGGTTGAGCAGAGGACATTGACGTGGATATAAATATTTCGAGACGAGGCTGTGGGGATAGTGGTGTCGTGGTTTCCTACTTTGGCTAGCAAGAACGTATCAGAGTGGGTCCGAGCTCCCAGGCAAGCACTGGCGCGAATGAACTTTCATTGGTTCAAACCAAAACCCTCATGAATCCACCTCCGCCAAGCTAGAGCTGAGCCGAACGAGGGGAGCCCGGCATCACCACATGCATTCGAGGCGGTGAGAACATAATTATGATTGGGTCATTCCAGAACCCTCATCATCCTTTTCACGACGTCCGGGCAAGCCTCTGTCGTGGTCCGCCTCGCCTGCCTCCGTACTCCGTTAAACAACTTTGATTCGCCCTTTCCAGAACCGTCTCACATGAGGGTCACCACATTCTCGGTAGAACTTCTTCGCTTTCTCTATTGGCAAAGACCAGAATCTGTCTGCATTTGCCTCACCAGTTTCGTATATATAAAGCCCTCATGGTTTCTCTGCTCCGTAAGATCCACGGTCTATAAAGGTGTGCTTCACCTTAACATACCGTAGAACAGGACCGTTTCAAAATCCATCATTTTATGCTCTAAGCCGTATCGCTGGTCGAAAAGCAGCATGTCAACCCCCGTGAGGATTTAGTGCATTGCAATGCCCGTATCAGTTGAGGCTCTCGTCGCTATTATAAGCCTGTTCGTTACTTTACCTCCTTCGCTACTTATTCTCTGGAAGATCTTCAGGCGCAGGAAACAGCACTTTATAAGCCGCAGTAAGACGACCTTTTGCATTCCTACAAGCCAGTGTCTAATGTATCTTAACCAACAGATCCAAGTCAACTTCGAAGACCGTGCAGCACTCCCTTCAGGATGACCCGACGTCAAACTTCATATGTTACAGATGTAGACATCAGGCTGGAGTTTGGGTTACCATGCTGCAACGAGGCAACTTGTACAAGCTTTGGTTCGTTGCCCGCCTCCCCGTAGTCTACAACTTCTTCTTATACGTTTAACGTGAATAGTAAACGACAGCCAGGACATACGGCACCTCCTCTCTGGTCGTGTTTCCGAGACGAGATGAGCATACTACGACTAAACTGTATTCTGAATTGGTTCAGATAAGAAATTTGATACTGACAAAAGCGTACGCTCATTGTGTCGTGGGAATAAAGGTTGTGTCTGGTTGCGGATCAATATTGGGAGAGGCCTGGAGTCCCGCTATTCGTTCAGGTGCACGCAGTGTGTTGACGAGCTCAAGTTTTAACTAGCCCATCAAACAAACGCGAACCGCTCTGGAGTTTGAACAGCAACCGTTCCACACTTTGCGCCAACCATGGATTGAGCACCATAGATTGCCTCAGAATCTCAGCTGAGAGAAAAAAATCAGTATATCTAATTTTTTAGAATGTCAATATCTTCATTTTCTTTGTGGTATTCACCATGCATCTTATCCCCCCTCCCCCATCGTCCTCACTTTGAACGCCGCTTCCCTCGACCATGCCTGCTCCCGCGTTGCGACTGACCGACAGAGGGATAACATTCCTTTGATATTCGTCCCGGCAGATAAGTAGGGACATAGAGCTTGAGCTACCGCCTGTCCACCTGCGCGAGGAAGCCTATTCGTCTCTGGGCCGAATCATGTTCCAGCGCGTGCGTATTGCAGCCGGAGTCCTGCCCGGGAACTTGGGGAAGATCCATTTCCAAGGCTTCTCCTCCTTCATGTAGGCAAGCAAGCGCTGCTCGTCTATAGGATCCCATGGAACATTCTTCCTCGTGTTTGAACGTCCCTGCTCGTCCTCAGCCGAACATTCATCATCGTCGCTGCTAGACTCGGAATCGCTGTCGCTCAAACTACCATCGTCATTGCTGCTTAACGGCGGCTCACTCCTTTGCGATGCAAGAGCCCCGGCATCAACGGCTCTGCCTTCTTTAGGCCGTGTACGCGTCGCGTCGAGGTGGTCATTACCTACCTCCGCAGTAGTCGATAGAGCCGCTCCACCGAACGAGGGCCGGGATGATACATGTCGGCTGAAGCCACTCAAGAGATACGAATGTTGCTCGATCGGCTTGATGGCGAAGTCGTCAATCTTCCCCACGTGGCCGGTATTCGCGATGAGTCGAGCTAGCTGGGCGAGAGAGACTCCTCGCCCGTCACAACCGTCCCGGATCATTGCTGTGAAGGAGTAGCAGTGTGCGGAGTGCGGACGGAACGTGATCTCTGTCAGCGTCGGTGTGGTAGCTCTGGATGGTCGGCCAAGGCTAGAGTCGCCAAGCCGCATCATTATATTTATGCTTTGTGGCATAGAAGGCGCAGGTGAAGGCAATCGGCCCGTGGCACTCGAGGTCGTAGCGACTCTTGAACACTGGTCGAGAGGGGAGTGCGACTTGGGATACTGGCGATGAGGCTCGGAGAGAGGTCTACGCTGGCGGGGAGGGCTCTCCTGAAGAGGGCGCCTGCGCTTCTTGCGTGCTGGGCCACCGTGAGATGAGGACGGCTGCTTCCGCTTGGCAGGACGTGGTTCCTTCTCATCATCTCCAGCAGAGTCGGAGCTGTTGAGCTCGTCGTCGCTGTCACGATCGCATCGGCTTCCTGCCTCGTTATGACGCGGTTCTGGAGGTGGGTCGAAGTTGGGAAGCGATTGCCATCGGTTGGCCGGTCTTGGACTTCCACCAGCCATCTCGGCCGTGGCCGCCGGTGCCACGCCATTCACCACTTGCTGCGGTCCCTCGTCCTCATCCTCACTATTGGCTTCGTCCTTCTGCTGCTCCACCTCTTGCTGCTCCCTCGCCACCCCATCAAGGGGGAAAGTGTCGAGTGTATGGTCAACCAGTCCGTGTTCGTCTGCCACGCCTCGACCGGTATGAAGATGACCCTCTTGACTGAGCTGGGTCTCTGGCGACGCTCTGCAATGGTGTAGAAGCGGGTTCGAAGAGGGGGTCGTGGCCTCGGAATCCGTACTGATGCTGTCGTGTAATGGCTCGCTCGAGAGGCGCGAAGGGGTATGAGGAGTCAGAGAGTCTGGCGTCGAAGCTCCTTGTTCCGCAAGCCGCAAGCGCGGAGCCGGCTCGGGGAAGTCATCAATATCGTGCCACCCATCGGAACTGCGAGGAGGGGCCGGAGTTGTCGAGTCGATGGCTGTCTCTGGGTTATCGAAAAGTCCAGCGCCTAGTACTGTTGCACTTTCGGCGCGAAGACTAACGTCATTGGCTTCGGCTTCGGAGGCACTCAAGTTGCCGTCGCCTAGGAGGACAATTGGATCATCTACACCGTGTCAGAAAAATTGGCCGTCCATTTCCACAATGGAGGGTGTAGTGGGCGCGGCTCACCTGGGCTCCCGCCTGAGTTATCGCTTTGCGCTGACCTGCTCTGGTCGACAGAGCCACCCGTCTCATCTGCAGCTACCTCCTCAACTCCGCCCGTCTTATCTGGGCCTCGACCCCCAGTTGTGAAGCCCTGCGCTTGTAGCTAGGTGAACAGCAATTCTTCGATTGTGGGGAGGTCTCGGTCGTCGTCGGTTTCGTCATTATTTGCTTTGTCGCTACCGCCGTAAACAGTGCCGGTGCCTAGTCAGATTCCCACAAGTCAGTCACTGTCGCTACAAGCCAACACATCTCCATCACATACCTCGAATTCCGGGCCTGTAGCCCCCGTCATCAGCTGCTGGCGCTGCTGCTGGCCGCGGGTGCTGAGTGATGCACCACTCGACATGATGTGCTGGAGCTTGTTGAGGATGCTGACCTGTTCAGGGGCAGGTCTGCGGCGGGTTGCTGTGCTCTTGGAGCGCGGAGCAGTTGGCACGTAGGTATAAGGTTTGAAGGCAAAAGTGGCCATCTCGAGCGTGTGGATATGGTTGGGAGTAGTCGAGAAGTTCTCCGCTGGCTGCTGGCTGTACAACTCAACTGCAAAAAAGATGGCAGAGACGGGGAAATCAACGGGTTCATGTAGGCTCCAGCTGTTTCTGCAAGATTGTTAGATTGAGATACAGTACTTCCGCATTACTAGTACCTCTATCGTGAGCTGTCCTCGCGAAGGCTCTACTACGGAGATTCTGCTTATCTAAACGAGGTCGCTATTCTCACTAGTAGTTGATGCCGTGCCTGCGGGCTCAGAGAAAGGTGATACGCTTGTACTGGGTTCGGTGGTCGTGACTTGGGTGAGCTGAGGGCTTGTCGGTAGTGCATGGGAATCATACGCCAGGCCGCCCGCCTGCTATGATCGATGAGCCCATGTCGATGTCTCCGTCGAAGGAGGCGTCGTCATCGGTGAGTTGTGAATTGTATTCCCTTGAGGGGTCAACTATCTCGTGTGAGGAAGTCTCCCTTCTAGGCGTAGTGAGTTTTGACATGTTCGTAGGATGACTAAAGCTGGAGGAGACTTGGGGGAGGTGTGAGGTGTGAGGGTATAATAGAAAGGGGAGAGAGTTGAGGGAAGTGTGGGATGTGAGGGTTTAAGAGAGGGAGGAGATGTTATATATCTCCGTCGTGAACGGAGGCAAATGACACGTAATCCTTCCACTATCGTATGATTTGCTTCGGCAGTGCTCTTGTTTTCATCCGACATGTGCCAACCGAATGAGAGCGATCTCAAACCCTGTACAGCTGAGCTCAAAGATCCTGTGGACTACTCGTATATGCACAGAAATATGACCCATGATCCCTTGATTTGTGATTCGGCTGCATACAGCAGTTGCCAGCCAAGAAAGGATGGCCTTGCAGCTTCTTCCGAAGTAGGCCTGTCCATTTAAACCCGGCAGTGGAGGTAGATAAGAGACTGGGCTCACATTGAACCGACAGCCATATTTCTAGGAGTTGGGATGGCCTATCATGATAACCAATAGACCTGAAAGATACTGACAGTAAGGCGATATCAAGCTCTAAGCATAAGTCCTCATTTGCACAGAAGAATGTTAGTTGGGCAGCGGAGAATGTAGTTATCATATCTGTGGCTTTGAGTGATTGAATGTGGTTTCTGCAGTAGGTCGTGCTTGAACAGAGCGTGTGACCGGATGGAATGATGCGTCCCAATCGGTAGTGCATGACCTCTGTGCAGATGAACTACCTCTTCTAGCATGCATCTCCATTACCAGGAAAGTTATTGGAGAGACCAACGGCGATGGCTTTGTACATAACCCTCTTCCTGTGTTGATTCACCTTGGCCTGCCCAGAAACATTGGTTTAGGCGGCGCAGCCGAGCAGCCTTTACGTGTCCTCGCGTTACTACGAGGAGGAGCCACCACGGTCTTAATCATCCTAGCGTGTGCATCATGAATGGACTCTTGCAAACGAGGAACGGTAAACAAGGACAAGTGAGCTTCCGAATGTTGTCATTGGCTGATTAAGCGACAAAGATGATTCCTAGTGCAGTTTGGCTTCAACCTGCCCAGGGTTCAGCAATCACCAAGTGAAGCTCCTTCCCCCTCGGACAGTGGAAGGATACGGGATTCGGAGTGTGATGGACATCTTCCTAACCTCATCGTGTCAGATCATAGTAGATGCATGCGCCGAGCTTGCTTGATACGTTGATAACCCTGAAGGCGGCCTGATCTCGGAAATAGATACTGCACCTCATCCGGCCAACCTGCCAATTATATTGCCTTGTGAGGTAGTGACACTTCGGTGTCCCATTTGCTTCTGCAGGTAGTCACATCTTCAATCCTAGGACAGACCTGCTCCGCCTTTATTGAGGACTACATTCCGGAAGTGCCTTTGTCCTTGTGGTACCAGGGTCGTAGGATGGACTAGGATTCAAGGAGCAGCGAGACCTACATATTCCGCCATAGTTTCCACGGCCAAGGCGGCTGTGCATGAATGAGCAAAAGGTGACTGCTCCTGGAAAGGTGAGTGGATACAGAAATCGAGCGGCGAAAATGATAGGCACGGGCTTGCCGTGAGAGTTTTGATGTCTAATTATGCCTGAACCAAACCCTTACAGCTGTTGCATATACGAGCTGCGTCTAATCCAATCTATCTCAGCATCAAAGCAGAAAATTCGGCACTTGTTGCTCCGTATAATCTGACAAATTTAGACTAGAAATCGCCCAGCCTGGTCTGACACCATTATCCAGGGCGATCGACTACTTGAAAGTGGATGCAAGCTGCAGCTGAGCAGGGCTATAGATCTTTCTCACTGATTCTATATTCGAGTGGCATTTGTGCGCTGAAGATGTATGCCGCCATTCATCCAAGGCCCGAGGTGAAGTCGTCACGCCTCGCTTAGCAAATAGGGGCTCGCTTAAGCACTCGAACAACAATATCCGGAAGGCCACATGCTATTGACCATATCTTTTTACTTGTACAGTCACATCTTGATGAATTGCAAAGATCCAGCAAGAGTCACTATCGGTCCCTTCATGGGACGCCCGCTCGGCGCAGTGACAATGCGAGGCCACTTGGAGGTCGTTTGGCTAGAAGACCTAGCCGGCTTCTCTATCCAAAGGAGTGAGAAAAGGATCTGCATGGAGGGCTGTGTATCAGGTCTTCAATAGTCCATCCTCCAAATATCACTGTAGATCTATTCTGAAAGAGGCCGTTCATATGGACAGAAGTCCTGCATTACTACATGAACCCAGTAATACTTCCAAAACGCCCCTGCAAGGCCCATGGGAACATTTGTAACCTCGCCACGGCGGCCTCTGTGGGTCTCCGTGGCCATTTGATAAGGTTCTATTGATCTACTAAGAGTAGCAGCTCGTAGGAAGTGGGATTCGCCTCTAGTTTGCCTTGGTAGCCGTAATGATTTGACGGTGTGATGCTTACCAGAGCGTGGGGGCGTCGGGTCCTCTTCTCAAAGTCAGCTGTATCTCCCCAATGACCTAGGTATATTACTGCCTGAGACACTGTACCGAGGACGCACTGCTGAAGGGCTGGATGTACGAGGCGATGAAGAGCTGCCTCGATACTGTCTCGGATGTAAGCTAACATGGGTAAGCGTGTTGAGCTGCGTACAACTCCGGTTCAGCCGACCAATTACGGTGTGGCCGATGCTTTGTACCAATTTTGCTGCTGATATACATCGGTCATTGGCAGGAAGCTCTTCAACGAGGAATGGTCGCGTGTTCATGCATTCCCTAGGCACAAAGTTTGAGCAGCTCAGATGGCCTCGCTGGCAACAGGCATCGTGTCTTGTTAATAATAGCAAGGCAGACTCAATCATTAACACGAGCAGATTTACTGCCATTCAGCCGGAACCAACTCGGCTGAGGCTTTTCTGAGACACGTGTGTTGCAGGCTTGAGGTATAAATACACCTACTTCAACTCTTTTTCCCCCAGATGGAAACCTGCCATTTATTCCTCCTGTCACGTTCAATTCAGCATCCACTATCACAATTCTACAATTTTCCAGCCAAGCTCATAATGCTGCCGATGATCATGGTCGTTCTGGACTTACTAGTCATTCTAGTCGAGTTCTGTAGCACCTTCATCATCGGCTTCCGGGATCTGATACTTTGTATATTATAAGACATCTCAATCAATTCTACAGAACTAACCTGCTGTGTAGCTACCCTCGGCTACAAAGCCGTGGAGGTTCGCATGAATTGCAAGAACTGCAAGACTCCTGAAGGAGGACTTCACTTCGGGTTTCACATGCGAGGTGGCATATTGTTCATCTTCCCAGTCTCTGTTGCTTCGAGTTTGGATCTATACCAGACATTATCACTATCTCATGCTTTTGTCATGAAGACCATAGATGAAACCACCCGGATCGAATATGACGAGGGCCCCTTTTGTTGCCTCAACAAGAATCGACAATGTGAGATTCTGGTGGAGCTAGTTAGGATCAGCTACCGAAAGCCTTTCATCCCAATTGCGAATGTGGGGTATATGGATGCCAACGCAGGCGAAAGATACAAGCCGGTAACGCGGAAAAGGTAAGTTATCAATAACGCTTGAATTATTCTGATCATTTCTAGTTTCTATCAGGACGACAAGATAGCGGATTTAGATGAATTCTTGGACCATATCCTTCTCGACGAAGAAATATCGACGTGGGTAGCTCGTGGGAAAGCCATGCCACAAGGCTCGTGGTGATCATGAGGGTATTATGCTTCGGACGAGGTCACTAAACTCGGGGTTTTAACTTCCCGCACCAGAGCTAGTCTATCCTAGGAAGGGGTCGATATGCTCTGAAGTCTCTTCCAACGAACCTGTAGATCTCATTTGTCAGAGGATTATTATGTTTATAGTTGTTGAAAGTCGTTCATTTTGCAAATTTTCGCCTAATCCACCACACCTCTCAGTGCATGCTGGGAGGTGCAGGCACGCATTAGCAGTTCCCGTGCCGTACTAGTTTCTCAAAGGAGGCTAATAAATCTGGAGCCACAAAGCACAAGGCTGAGAACATGTTATGCAAGTTCGAAGTTAAGTTAAATCGGTCTAACGCTAATAACAACCATACATATTTTAGGCCGCACGAGCAGATGATTCATCTATTCTTTCTACAGGTTTCTATAAAAGTTCTGCAGGAGCTGCCGAGATATCTTACTGGCTTCGCTCATGCTCGCTGCTTTGTATATACACATAGATATATTTTTGATCGTTTATAAGTCGTAATTACATCAATTCTCTAATAATTATTATAATCAGATGTAATAAAAACCTTCATTTATTTCCTGAGAGGTAATTAGCGGGTATTTTGGCTTGTTTGGTAAAGAGAGTAAGCAGCGTTGCTTAGTAAGCGCCGCTTTATTAAGCAAACTTCTGAATTAATCATCGGAGGAAGGCGATGCTGATATTCCCGTGCAGCTAATCATGTCATTTGTTCCATATTTTGCGTATGCTTAAAGTTAATTCTAAGAAGATGAGTTTTCTTGGCGTAACTTGTTACAAGGGCATATGTTTAAGTTAGCATACGCGTAAAATGAAGTTTGTAAGTAAGGTTTCCTCGGCCTTGTTTATTAAAAGGGCATGTGATTAAATTTACGTATGCTTAATCGTAGATTGGTGAGCAAGGGTCTGTTTTGGGTCGTTATTAGGAGGGTATATGCTTAAATTGATAGATGTTTGAACTAATTTTACGAACGAGGATTTCTATTATGTCTTATTAAGAGAGTATATGCCTAAGTTTGCATCTGCTTATAATTAATTTTTTGAGCAAAATTTTGTTTTACATCATTTATCATAAGGATATATATTAGACTAGTATGCTTACAATAAATTTGATATACAAAGACTCATCCTACGTTATTTATTAGGAGAGCATATGCCTAAACTAGCGTAACCTTGAAATAATTATGTTGATAAGAATTTTCTGTATCGTTTCTAAAGAAGATATATAAAGTAGCATACGCTAAGAAATTAATTCTATAGTTAAAGAGTTCTTTTGCGTCAGATGTCACAGGTTGTATGTGTAACGTTCCTGGTTCTGACTGGTACGCGGCGTACAGGCTCGTCGGTTGGTATCAACTAAGAAGTAAAGTCACAAGAGGTTCGGTTCTCAAATAGAATTGAGACGTTACAAGCAGTGGTTAAACTGCTATATGAATTTGAGCACGAAGCTCTACTACTTAGGAAACTACTCTTGTTTATATAGAACTGCAATTGGTCGGGATCCTGGATCCCGTGATTTCGATCTGCTCTTTTGACACCAAAATTGCAGTGCATCATGACTTCTGGAGGGATTATGGACTGTCTTGGCTTCACTGTGCAGCAGGCTGCCGAGCCTCAGGCCAAGACACACGTGATTCATCAGATCGTGACAGTATGCCTAAATTAGCGTCTACCTAAAAATAATTCTGCAGGTAATGGCTTATTCAATACTATTTATTAGGGAAGTACATACTTAAATTAGCATATGCATAAAATTAGTTCTGTAAGTACAGGTTTCTTTTGCATTGCTTATTACGAGGGCATATGCTTAAATTTGAGTAACCTTAAGATCCATTCTGTAAATAAGAATTTTTTCTGCGTTATTAGTTAAGAGGGTATATTTTAAATTGGCATATGCTTAAAAACTAATTCTATGAACATGGATTTTTTACACTTTATACTAAAAAAGACATATGCTTAAAATAATTGTGTGAATAAGGATTTATTCTGCGTCATTTATTAAGAGAGCATATTCCTAAATTAGCATACGCTTAAAATAATTCTGTAAGCAAGGATTTGCTTTGAGTTGTTATTAAGAAAGCATATTCTTAATTAGCATATGCCTAAATAATTAGGTGAATAAGAATTTGTTTGTATCATTTATTAAGAAGGCATATCCTTAAATTTCGCATATACCTAAAATAATTCTGTGAATAAGGATTTGTTTTGGGTAAGTTATTAATAGGGTACATTCTTAAATTAACATATGCCTAAAATAATTCTGTAATTAGGGATTCGTTTTTTATCGTTCATTAAGAAGGCATTGTGGCGGGGCCACCACTCTTTTGGTGGAGTCACGTTACCGGATACGGCCTCGGCTGGTTTTCATGAATCGGAACAAGAATTATCAACACCAGGAATATTTGGTCTATGCCATCCCTTCCTTAACTCCTATTTAACAATTCGTACTCTTTCGATATGTGATATCTTAGGGTTTCGTTGTTTTGTTCTTCCGTGTCGAAGTTACTCCTTATAACTTGAGTATTATATAGGTGCTTGGTATTTGCACCTCCACAGCATATCCTTAAATTAGCATATACTTAAAATGGTTTTGCGAATAAGTGTTCATTTTGTATCATTTGTTAAGAAAGCAATATGCTTAAATTAGTATATACTTAAAATAATTCTGTGAACATGAATTTTCTGTACTGTTTGTTACAAAGATATATGCCTAAAATAATTCTGTGAATAAGGATTTGTTTTGACTTATTTATTAGAGAGCATATTCTTAAATTAGTGTATGCTTAAAATAATTTAATAAATGAGACTTCATTCTACGTTATTTATTAAAAAGGCATATCCTTAAATTTATATATGCTTAAAATAATTCTGTGAATAAGGATTTATTTTGACTTGTTTATCAGGAGAGCATATTCTTAAATTAGCATATGCCTAAGATAATTATGTGAAAAGGGATTTGTTTGTATCATCTATTAGGAAGGCATACCCTTAAATTAGTGTATACTTAAAATAATTCTATGTATTAGGATTTATTTTGGGTTATTTATTATAGGCTATATGCCTAAATTTGAGCATGCTCAAAAATGAGAGCACGGCTGTGGTCATTCTCCCGCCAGTTGATTTTCATTCTGTTGCCACCACCCCTATTCCCTCTCATTCTTCCTCCTCTCCTATTAGCTATTTTCGCTTAAATCTCTTTTCATTTGTCTCCATCATAGATATCATCCCAGCATACGCTATCACTGCACGCGATATCGTCATTTCCTAACAATAACGACAAAGCGAATTCTTCCAGAACGTATCACTTCCCACAAGCCGCCAGTCCCAAGCTCTTCCGCAATATTTCGCTGTAATACCACTTCGGGAGAACCTATCTGGTCTTCCGATGCAGAATGCTACAATTTATATGACTTGGAGAGCATCGAAGTTCAGAAATATAAAGGATTAAAATGAATTCCGTTGAGTTTGTCCTAGAGGCTGCAATTTTCAGGCATGTTAACCGTGCCTTTGGTACCCTTCCATACAACTGACAGATAACTTGTTACTCTTTCCCACTTCGATAAGCGGTCTGATATAATCCAAGTACAGCTTCATCTTATGGTTGGTGAATAACCTCACAATCTCGTGCCTTTCTCTAATATCGTTCATCATATCCAAATCTTGACGTGCTAGTCTTTCAACTTCATAGAACTCGTCGTCGTCGTTGGTTTTTTTGATGGGTCGTTTTGCCATACAGTTTAGACATCTCTCGCAGAATGCTGCAGTGATTGTATCCGCTCCGATGCTAAAGCGAAGGAACTGCTAGATGCCGAGGGGATGGGTGCAAACCATGTCGGACTTGAGATCTTTGGGCTTTTCGCGGCCGCATTCGAGACAGATAATAGTAACGCTAATAGTGGTAAGCATAATGATTTGAGTTCAGGATGAAGACGAAAGAAACTCAACTGTAGTGGGTTTTACAATAACAGGCCCATTAATAGGAATAAGGGGGCTATGGACTCTAAAATTCCAGCTATCGGCAATAACAAAACTGGCTAGTGCAGTCCGCGCTCAGATTCTTTTTTACTTCGATTTTATTATATACTTCAATTTAGTGTACCCTTAAATTTGCTGGGTGCCTTTTTTGGCCGAAAGCTTAATAATATTAAACGTTTTATGTGCTAAATGCTGATGTCGACTGTTAAATATCCAATACTCAATTTGCTATATGATGCTAAAATTTAGTGTATGCTGATATTAGCTGATTACTGGAAATGCTTAACCCTATAAGTTAAAAGAGATCACCATTAGCACAATCAACTTTGATATCGACAATAGTACAAGAATAAGGATTTGCTCCTAGGAACCGCCTTGTCTCCGCCTCTTGCATCTTATCAAATTTTCAAGGAACATGCGGCAGTCTCGAGCTCGAGCTGAGGAGTCTAGACTCGACGTTGAAAGGCGTCTTAAATATCTAGGTGCTGCACGAGTCAGCCTCGATGTGCTCCGTCTCTATTGGGATGGCACAAACGTACGAAGGGAGCCAAGCAGACAGCATGTGGCGATATTGGCGGAGTGCTTTCACAAGGAAGGATGTCATCGCTTGGAACTATACAACCATGTACCCGCGAAGATCTCCCAGGAATGTCTTGCTTTGGCTTTACGCGATTCGAAAGTTTCAGCACATCAATTATTAAATGATGTCCCAGAGCTCACCTTCCCGGACGAGTACAAGCTTGATTACTTGCATGGACTACATAGAATTGAGGCTGCCCGAGAATTTCTTTCCGAAACAGACAAATGGTGGACAGTCGACCTCTACCTGTCAGGTATAGTCAAGCATGATTAACAAATGTTCAAACTAACCACAACGGGTAGACCTCGATACTAACTTGGAAACTTGCCTTATTGAAGAATACTCAAACGAGGAGAAGCCTACCGATGGTGAAGTGTATCGCAAGATACGTCAATACAAGGATAATTTTATCTTCAGGCAGCGGTGGCAAGCTCGACTAAAGGGGACCAGAGCAAAGAACATGATCACCTTACTCCGCAACGAGGAATGGACGGAAGCCTTCGACAGCTTACTGCCCATCTACGGTCTCTGGGATGGAATGAGGCTGACTACACTTCACAAGATAATGCCCATGAGATGCCCCGAAGTAAGTAAGAAGTTTAGTTTAGCATAGTAGCTAATTTACCTTAGCTAATCATGAATTACCTCGAAGGCATAAAGAAATTCTATTCTGACTTGGTCGAGGGTGATGAGCATGCAATGGAGAAGATTGACCCGGCGACGGTGAAGGCCATAGAGCTGAGAGCGCCGCGAGCATCGACGATGGATGCAAAGTTTCTCTCCAGTGAGATATACGGCGGCAAGATATTCAGTGCCTTCAGCGGTCCTGAACGTGAAGAGATCTGGAGACGACTACAAATGATCGAGGGACTTGTGCCGTCCCTACGCACGTTTTTTTGTGATGTGGTATATTTGGAGCTCCTCACAAACTCAGTGAGGCGGTTGACACAAGTTCCAAAGAACAAAAGTCTCATCGAAGCTCTTCGGAAGCGGTTCACTGGTGTCAACCAGGAGGATGGTCTTGTCAGAATCCAAATAGCAGAAGACACTTTCATTCGTAGGGGAGGCAGCCGCACCGACCAGATCGAGCATGGAATCCGACATTTATTCGCCTTCGCCATGCGCGAATACCCTTTCATACCGCGGGAACCTGAGAAGGAGAATTTGGTGCAAAAACCAAGGGCACATGCGGTCCCCGCTGTGTTGCGCTGCCTTGCTGATCTTGCAAGTGAGTTAGGATTTGAATCCGATGAAATCAAGGCTATGAAAAAGCTAGGCACAGACGCTAGGCAAACATACCCGCAATCAAGGCCTATTCTAGTGACTTCTGGGCCTGGTGTTGCACTGGCTGACAGGTGTGGGACCCCTCGGGTCCAGTCTCATGAAGCAGATCGCAACTTATTGTTTGTCGATCACCTCCACGACACACGACAAGATCAGGGAGATGGCATAACGTCCTTCTTCGTTCGGAAATCTGTATACCTTGCATTCTTTGGTAGGCCGTCTAGGATGGGAAATGCCGAAAACATAGACGAGGATACGGAAGATGAGGAAAGTGTGCTGTCTTATTACCATAGGCAAGATAGAGGTCAATCTCAAGAGACCTCTGGGGTAAATCAGACTGGCGGTCAATCGCAGGCCACGAGTGCGCAGGAAGAGAGAAGGCAAGAGCAACGCAGGCAAGAACAAGAGAGAGTGGACCAGGAGAGATTGCAGCGGGAGAGGTGGGAGAAGTTGCAACAAGAGTTGAAGCAGGAGATATTGGACAGGGAGAGAAGATTGGAGCGGGAGAGATTGGAACAAGAGGGATTTGGGCCGGCGGGGTTGGAAAGGGCCAAGATACATGAGAGGTTGAGACGGGAGAAAGAACGACAGAGACAAGAACGGCTCAGGCAAGAAGAGGAATTACAGAGGAGGCCAGAGGAGGAACGGCTACAGCGGGAAAGGTTGGGGCGAGAAAGACTGGTACAGGATCAATACGAGCAAGAGAAGGTCGAGATCCACTTCAAGGCCTGGATGGAACATAATTGGAAAGAGTTGCGATCAATCTATGCTCATCCAACAGACTCATTCAGAGTCGAACAAATTGCGAAGAGGTACATGAGGAACAAGTTCCGGATTTTCAACACGGAATTACAGATGCTTGATCTACGAGATTGTTTCCAGGCGGTAATAGATGATCGGACACATACAATATTGCTAGTCCCACAGGACAATCTTCGTACTGATGAGATGGAGGAATCTGCTAAGAGACTGCGCGACGATGCGTTGAGGATTCTCGAGTTGAAGCGTACCGCCACAGAAGACATATCTAGACTCCACCGTCCAAGGAAGGTTCGATAATAGATTTAAGCGCGCATTGCAACCACATGAGTACATAGTCAACTGCTGAGGGTAATGGCCGTCCCAAGTACCGTTGATGGTAGTGGTAATCAAGAGCATCCTAAATAAGCCCCAGCCACGCTTCTTGAGCACGAAATTCTGGGGCTATCAGTGCATATATTGCTTAAATAGGCTATTGCAATGACGGCTCAAGCTTAATTAACCTCTTTGCAGCTTTCAGAAGTCAGATTGGTGGTACTTAAAGGGGACGGCCACCCACTTGGGCTTGCCTCTCTAGCATCAACTATGAACAAAATGCCGGGCTCTTTCTCTCGCTCCGACTCTCCGCACCCTTTCCGCCTTCAGCGACCTCCACCTCCAAGGGCCAACAAGGCCAAGACGACCACGACCGATGAGGAGGCGCCCCAAGAAAAGCCTTCAATCGCCCCAAATCCACCGTTGAAAACAAGATACATCGATATGCTCCTACAGTTGGACACGGTTCCGAAGTGGCACAACATCCTCGCAGGTGTCTTCAGTTGGCTGCTACTCGCTGGATACCTCGTCTTGCCAGGAACCTTCACATCAATCCGGAATTCTCGTACGCTTTCTGAGGGGGCAGGTAAGGCGGGTAAGGTCGTTGTCAAAGCTGCACAGAACCTGCCGCTACTGTGGTTGGCCGGATTCTGCTGTGGCGTTGCTTCAGTAGGGATGCTCTTCTTGTGCAGGATCTGGTACAGTAACTACAAGTGGATGCTTGATCGAATTATTTGGTACGTTAGATAACCGCGACGATGCTTAAGGGGGGTAACTAAATTGTTTATGAGGCCCAGCTTGACCAATTCAGCAATTGGGTTCCTCACGACAATCATCAACATCTACACGGCTCGAGGTGGGCACTGGTCAGTTACTGCTATCGTCACAGCGGCTGTCACAGGGGGCTACACTACTATTATGCTAGTACTATTACTAGCATTTGATATATGGGGTATGAGGAAGATCATGAAGGAGCACAATGATGAGAAGGAAAAGGCAGAGGAGAAGGAAGCTATGAGAGCGAGTCGTGGGCGGGGGAAGCATGATTAAGCTATAAATGGTTCCTTAACATCGGTGGTCGTGAAGATATTTGGGCGAGAAGATATGCGATGTTGGCATGAGAATAAACAGTGGTACCTTTGCAATTATTAGGCTAGCATTCCGCTTTAGTAATAAAGATTGTTTACAGAATTCTTCAATGCTTTCCTCAACGACCGATCCAAGCTAATCATGCGTAAATAACCGAGAAGCGAGGTATGCTGTCTATGAACAAGCCTAAGGCTAATTTCTCCGAAGCAGAGTAGATCCTCTAAGCTGAGGCGATAAAAGAGCATCGTCAGTTGGAAAGCACTGCGATTTCGATCGTCGTGCGAAAGATGATTCTTCGAATGCTGGGAGTAGCATCTTGCCTCTCTGCCTCGTGTGACGTGTTGCTTGGGACTTAGCATCTGTCAGAGTTTGCATCAGTAATCTATCATGTCAAGCATGAACCTATGTATGCATCGGCTTTTAGAAGCCTCGTAGAAGAAGTTCCCGTTTAGGAAACAGATGGTATGACTACGCCTATTTAACACAGCCGGCTATTGATGTCATGACATGGATGGATCTGGCATATTCTGATTTAAGCTTAAGTCTTGGTTTGCAACCCCAACCCACTCACCCCTTCCTACAAAAACGTCGTAGAATGAAGTCCTTCTACATACATTAAATTTAAGATACTATTACCCAGTCCTTCATAATACGTCTGATGTCTCCAGAAATGCGCAAAGCGGCGAAACGAAGAAACGAGAGGGTGAGAAGGAAAGAGGATACTTTGCTTATTAATACATACCGTTTAAGCGAGGAGCCTGGGGTCAAAGCAGCGGTGATAGTCCTACGGGGCGGGAGATACAGTGTCTACAGCAGCCCCGACTGGTGGCCACCTTCTAAAAAGGAAATTGTAAGAAATCTGATGCCACGCGATCAATTTTACTAACCTGAACAGGCGGGAACCTATCCACTTCCTAAGATTCTACAATCACAAGAATTGGAGGGGAAAATAGCCGCAAGATCACTGCATGTTAAGAAATGTAATCGATTGTAGCCTATCGAGCAATGTCAGGGAATCACTAACGCAATCTGTCCCGCCCCCTGGCAGGCAACATGTATATAACCTCCTCCTCCCTCACCCTCCTCTTCCCTGCTTTGTAGTCAATCCAGTCTTTACCATGTCAAACCGACCTCGATCGTTTGCTTTCCTTGACAAGCAAGTCCGTTGGGTGTATAGAGATTGGAAGAGAAGGCTTGCTAGATTGGTGTTCAGTCATATTATCATCAAGACATCCAGTTGAACTCGACATGGACAGTAAATTCCAGAATAAAGTCAAGCCGGGAAATATAAGAGTCAATCGTTGCAAAAGCAAATATTAAGCATGATAGATTTCATATGACACTTATTGATCATTATCCGAACTATCACTATCCAAAGTAAAAAAATGCTCAAAGACTTGATCGAGAACCTCCCGAAGATTTCGAGCATTATCCCTCGCCCTTAAAAAAAGAAGCTGAGTTGCGCGGGTCTCCTTGTTGGTACCGAGTCCGTAAACTATATCAAGAGCTCCCTCGACTTCTTCCTCGATAGAGTTTAGCTTGTCCGATGCTCGACAAGAGTTCTCAGATAAGTTCAAGGGGAATATGCGGCGCCTTTTGGACATGTTCTTGCCGCTTTTGCGGCCGAATTTAGCCCTCCCGTCTGTCACATCATCCTTCGCTCCAACATCCGTATGTCCGAGTTTGTCGTAGGTTGGCTGCTGATTATCTTCCTTCGCCATATGTTTCCTCTTCTGGGGTCCGGAGACAGTTGGCTTCGAAGATGTCTCTTCTATCTTGATTGGTTGTTCTAGTCAAACATTAGCATGGGCTAGAGAACGGTCTTTGTAGCGAGCTACCTTGAGAATCATCCAGAACCTGAACTTCACTCGATTCTAACGAGGACATGTACCGATCGCCGGTTGGCTGGGTAAGATTCTCCCGCGGGAGGGGGGTTGCGTTGTTGCATGAGCCCGATATTTGGCTTGCGCTCGACTTCGTCATGATCGCGGTGATATTATGAAAGATAATGTGGAAGAAGTTGGAACTCAAAAAGAGAAAAGGAGGGAGGACTCACCTTCTTATACCTGTCTCCTGGGGCGCAGCCTCCGAGGGTATGCAGGATGATAGCCCTGGATACGTGGAAATGCGTGGAATTGACCGGCTTGAGCGACACCGGGGTCAGGAGCGGATGCAAACTACTTGCAAGGGACGATTTGGAGTACGGTTACTCTGATCAATGCCGACTTGAATAGACCAATGCATGATGAAACGCCAGCACGCCAACCACAGTCCCACTTGACGCATGTTTTATTATTTGTACCAGTATCTAAGTATTCCAACTATTCCATACGTCACATAACATCCACCCTGCCGGATACAGACTCTCTATTCATATTCAACAGGTCTATCCTTGATGCCTCAATGGCGAATCGTACCCTTGGCGCAAGCTTGCTTGCGGCCCTAGCATTGGCGAGGAAAGGATGCTGTCTTGTCAGTGATAACTCCAGTCGCTGGGCATATTACTTACTCTCATCAAGCTTTGGATTGAACCAGTCAAGCAACACGAGAGGAAATCAATCACCCTTTCGGGCCAAACCTCCTTCTCATATCTCAACAGCAACATCTCTTCCACTATGTGTGCGATGAATGGTAGATCGAGGAGGGCATGCGCGAATCGTGTACTTTCATCCGATGCTTTCCGCCCGTACTGCTCCAAATCTAGAACTAGACCCCGGTCAGTGAGTCTGAGCACATACCCAAGGTCGCTCTTACCGATCTTGATTTTCCCCTCTGCTGATATTCGAATATCAGACATGGACAGCTCCTTGCAAGATATCCCTCTTAACAAAAGGTAACCCGAGCCGCTCAAGACCTGTTTCTGTTAGTAGGTACTTCCAAAAATTGCGGTTGATCTACCTCTGTGAGGATCGTGGCGACCTCCCACTCGTCGAACGGGAAGGATAAAAAGTTGGTGTCAGCTAGAGAAAGTTCGAGGTATTCCGAAGCGGTAAATATCTTATCGCCGTGGCAATACACATCATATATTTCAGCGATATTAGGATGTTCAATTCCTGAGAGTGCTTGAAGAAGTTCCATGCCCCCCGGATTCGGAAACTCGCGGATTGTGGCTCGGGAGAAGTACTTTCCTGGGCAGCTGGCTAGGGAAGGTTCCACAGGTCCGGATCTAATAAGAGTATAATCATCCCAGGGGGATCTCAACCACATTCTGAGAAGCTTCCCCGGCGATCGCACACTTTCGGGGTAAGGCGATGATGGGCCCTGAAGTACGTGAGAGAGCTCGTCTTTCGAAAACTCATCCACAAGATCAGTGTAGATGCGTTTCACGCGGCGGAGCCCCCAACGGGGTGGTACCGAAGGTCGGTCAGATCCGTCAAACATCCTGGGTTGTCCGAAATGGAAATATTAGGAGGGAGGTCCAGTGAGTTTGGAGTAGAAAAGAGGTCATCATGGCAACAACCTTCATAAATGGTTCAGTCGGTTCAATTAACGTTTTGGCGTGTGCTCCTTTGAGTTATCTAAGCAATAAGACATCACAAATCTGGGATGTAACAAATCTTTGGAGACGCTTTATCTTAGGTAGATGCTCGATGAGGAGATGACCGTTTTAAGCGAGAGCTTAAATAAGATAACGCTTGATCATGGGAAATTCTGATTTCCGACGGTGATGCCTGAGACCCTTAATATTCGTCATTGAAATAAGCAGATGTCAAATAAGCAAAACACTTAACGGCAAAGCAGGGGTGCAGTTCAAGAGCTTTTTCACTTTAGAATGGCCCGTTCGAGTGGAACCATACAGCTCGGTTACATGGCTTGTAAAATCAGCCCAGTTCTCTCTGTCCAGATTCTTAAAGTGGAGTCGTCTGCAGGTTATACGTAGTTAGAGGTCTTTCATCGACTGATCTGATAGAGGATGAGACTTGTATTGCCTGGTTTGGCGAACTGGCCTTCCCCCTCCTGCTCCGCCCTTTCGCTCCGCCGTTCTTGCTCCGCCTTTCTTGCTTCGCCCTCTTGCTCCGCCCTCCTGCGCCGCCCTGCTGCGCCTCGCTGTGAGGATATAATACTGGACGTCTTCTCTCCTTATACAACAAAGCATTCACAACATGAGGGCAAAGTCATTCGAATCATCCAGAACGCTTTGCAGCGATGCTATAAACACTACAACCTGGGAACCTGGGCAGCTCGTCTACCAGCATCGAAGCAAACAATCCGTAGGTTCTACTTCCAATCCTTGATTGCATGTGACTGACATTTAGTCAGACTGCAAAACCAGTTCTAGAGAAGCTACTCAACGGCGATTCAAGATTCGAAGACTACATGGAGTGGATTATAGAGAACAATATTCCTCAGGTAATAGTATTCTTCTTTTCAACTAGAAAGCTGTTAATTTATACCCCTTGTAGGGAAAATTCAATGGTCAGGTCTGGGACTTAAAAGGCCCCTTTGCCCGCCTTTTTCTTGGGCCGGACACAAAGCACAAGTATGGTATCAATACAGAGTATTTTATACTATGCAAGAAGAACGGTCAAACGAGGAATGATGTTTATCTCGTTGAGAGAGCATCATTTTTCTTCGATAAGTTTAGCGTAGGCCGTCTTCTGGGATCTATAGTTCTCAACCCGATCTCTTGGATTGTAGGCTTTGGATGGGAAAGAATCAAGGGGGTTGATCGAAGGCAGTCAGATATGGAGGTCTCATATTTCCAAGCTACCAAGTCGGGCAATGGTGAGCAGTATACGATAGAACAGATTCCAGATCTCCCGGGTGATTATAACGATTACTTATGTTAATTAGAATAAGGATATTTACTAAAATCCTAACTGAGCAGAGTAGGCATTTGGTGCCCTGCATTGCCTGAAGTTCCTCCAGCTCCGTTTTCCAGATCTGGATCATGCTCTGCTCGCAAATTTTGGAAGTTGCTCATTCTCTAATGGGCTATTTTCCTTCTCCGTGAACAGTAGTAACATGTTCGAAGGCGAGGCTAGCTCCAACATCTGCAAGTCTTCGACAGGCAGTGCCCGTTAGTAGTGGTAACGAGCATTTAAGGTGACTGCTATGCGGCTGTGTGATTCAATCGAAGCCATTTACTCCTTATACCTATGATTTAGGTCAGCGCTGGCGCTTAAAGCCCAACTAGGAAGTGTGCCTACACCCGTCCAGCCGTATTAAGATCACCAAAACGGCCATCATTACTAGCCCCGTCCTTCGTCATTACCCCAACCCGTGATCTTTTTCACGAAGCCTGGAAGTCGCGCGCCCAAAATCCAATAATGAGTGATGAAGTATGCTCCGAGAAGGACTCCAGCAATAATAACAACGATCAGGACTGCACCTGTAGTGGCACTGGTAATGCGCATCGTGTTTCTTGGCAAAGGTAGGCCAGTGGTCCAACAGCAGGGGTCGCAAACTGACGATAATCTGATCAGTTGACAGGAATTTCCTTGGGGCTAGCTCCTGGGCAGTCTGAGTTTAACGGACAATAAGCTGCGTGGGCTTCTCTCATTTCAGCTGCGACTGCCTCCAAGCGCTCCTGAAATTTCAACTCGGTGTGCTTTATTTTTAAGTTGACGCATTCCTATTGGCACACAAATTTCTCTGAATCCGTGAATTCGTTCGTGTTGTATATAAATGGGGAATATGCTTAAATTTGCATATCCCTAAAGTAACTCTATTGATAATTGTCCACAGAATGAATCTTGAGCATAAGAAGATTTAGGCATGAGACAAGCGACGGTGGGGGGACCCTTTTTAGTGCAGACTCAATTTTAGGCATACGCAAATTTAAGCATACGCCCTCGTGACAACGACGCCGAGGAAATCCTTAACTAGTCACAAAGTTAACCATACGCAAATTTAAGTACATACCCCCGAGATAGGGGTGCGGCCTTCTGTGCAGGTTCGGTTTTGGTCATGCGCAGATTTAAGCATATGCTCCCGAGACAAGCGAGCCGGCTGATCCTTCTGTGCAGACTCAATTTAGGTATATGCCCTCGTGACAAGTGACACTGGGGAAATCCTTCGGGGAGATCCTACTTACATACGCAGATTTAAGCATATACCCTCCGCTATTAGAGATTCACCCGAGATACAGTAAGGGAAAGAGCCAAGAATTGGCGTCAAGCTGCTAGGGTTGGTCGAGATCGCCCCCTGCATCATGACCGTACCCATGACCGTGGAGTACTATATATAAGGGCATCTAAGAATTATGTTCTGCAAAACCCCCCAAGTTGTTTGCTATATCCTTTTGAGTTGCTACTCCGCTTTCTGCACATCCTTCCTTATACAATGCCTCGAGCGTATAAAAATTCTCTCTTTTCTTGCTTCAAACCTCTGGATCTTAGATCGTTCGGTCTTTGTAGGTCATTACTAACACACTATATTTTGAAGCTCACAGTTGTCAGGTCTGGAAGCGTGTTGCTTGCCTTGTGTTCTATCTGGCCAAAACCATCATCGTATCGAATATGGCTACGATAAAGACTACCATGCATGTAATAGTTGGTGTGTGTCTTGGTGCCTGCTTATGAGCTGTGGCAACTGGGGATGGGTACTTCAGATGATCGATCGTAATACTATGAGGAGGAAGTACGGTACGACATTCACTTATTAATAACAGATTGGAACCGACTAATTGCTCTCCCCAGATCTTAAAGGAAGCACCCCTGGTGCATTCTGTGCTTCTCTATGCTGCCAATGTTGCGAACTTATCCAGACCGAAAAGGAGCTTAAGCATATTCACTCGTCCCAGAGCTCTGCCGGGTACCAGGCACCAGCTAGAATGGCAGCGCAGCCAAATTGTAACATAAGCCTCACTTAAGGCTTAGGGAATACCCAAGGGGGAACGGCTGCAATTCAGCAACCCCGAAGAATAGTACAGATTGAGTGAGAGCCTCGGGAATGCCGATATTGGTTCGTCAGTAGTACTAAGTCATTTAGGACAGACAACTTCTGCAATTCGGTCCCTCCAGGAAATCGAGTGTGCCGATTGGTGTTGACATTCTCCCCGGGGACTTTGACGCCCGTAAATGCGCCTGGAAAGCAAGTTACCCGCTGAGAAACTGACTCCATAACTCTAAATAAAGTATACAGTCGCTTACAAAATCGGCTTCCCCTCCACACTCGCTAGAAGATTGGGAGCCCCACCTACCAGAATAGGCTAAGCGTGATATCATGTGATCAGCAAGCGCCAAGCATATCATTATTATTCTTATTATTATTATTCCTTTTTACATGCTATGTGAGTCTATGACTATGCAGCATGGCAGGGATTTTCTCCCTAGCTGTTTGAGCTAATTCTAGTACAGAAGAAAGCTGTGGTACAGGGTTGGGGGCTCTGTCTGATGTGTTCTAAGCGCTGGTGAGGGTCTTGCCCTATTTGTACCAAGCATATCATGATACGCCGCCGTATACAGTACAGTATGTATTGTAAGCGCTGCTGACCCAAAGAATAAACATGAGGCTTCTAGAAGATCATAAGAATAGTATATAAAACTAACCGCCCCCAAGCCCCTCTTTATCAAAGCTATAAAAATATATAAGAGAAGAATTATTCAAACACAGAAATATCGAAGCCTCTAAAAGTCTTCTGATACAGATATATCACATCACGTTTCTATATTAGTTGTGTCGCGCACAGAAGAAAAAGGGTCTTTGTAATAGTAAATTAGTTACTGTATAAATGAATTAAAGCAATTGTAAAAAGTGAGAAAGTGCGTTCTCCGATACTACACGACTAGGATGACCCATAGGCCATTTCAATCGTTTGATCTTGACCACCCGCTGGAGGAGCGCCACGGCTTCCACGACCTGCCCATTCGCCTCGTACGCTCTTGCCAACGAGTGCTGCGATGCGAGCCGGTCCGGGTGCGTCTCGGCTAATATAATATCCCGGATCTTGACTACCTGCTCGAGCAGCGCCACGGCTTCCACGACCTGCCCATTCGCCTCGTACGCTCTTGCCAATGAGTGCTGCGATGCGAGCCGGTCCGGGTGCGTTTCGACTAGCGTGGTATCCCGGATCTTGACCACCCGCTGGAGCAGCGCCATGGCTTTGATCACCTGCCCATTCGCCTGGTACGCTCTTGCCAATTCATGCTGCGACGCGAGCCGGGACGGGTGCGTTTCGACTAGTATAGTGTCCCGGATCTTAACCACCTGCTCGAGCAGCGCTATAGCTTCCACGGCCTGCCCATTCGCCTCGTATACTCTTGCTAACTCATGTTGCGACGCGAGCCGGGACGGGTGCGTCTCGGCTAGCGTGGTATCCCGGATCTTGACTACCTGCTCGAGCAGCGCCACGGCTTCCACGACCTGCCCATTCGCCTCGTATACTACCGCTAACACCTGCTGCGACGCGAGCCGGTCCGGGTGCGTTTTAGCTAGCGTGGTCGCCTCAATTTTAACCACCTGCTCGAGCAGCGCTATAGCTTCCACGACCTGCCCATTCGCCTTATATGCTACCGCCAACGAGTGCTGCGACGCGAGCCGGGACGGGTGCGTTTTAGCTAGCGTGGTCGCCTGAATCTTGACTACCTGCTCGAACAGCGCCACGGCTTCTACGACCTGCCCATTCGCCTTGTATGCTACCGCCAACGAGTGCTGCGACGCGAGCCGGTCCGGGTGCGTCTCGGCTAGCGTGGTGTCCCGGATCTTGACCACCTGCTCGAGCAGCGCCACGGCTTCCACGACCTGCCCATTCGCCTCGTATGCTATTGCTAACGAGTGCTGCGACGCGAGCCGGGACGGGTGCGTCTCAGCTAGTATAATATCCCGGATCTTGACTACCTGCTCGAGCAGCGCCACAGCTTCCACGACCTGCCCATTCGCCTCGTATGTTATTGCTAACTCGTGCTGCGACGCGAGCCGGGACGGGTGCGTCTCGGCTAGCGTGGTCGCCTCGATCTTGACTACCTGATCGAGCAGCGCCACGGCTTCCACGACCTGCCCATTCGCCTCGTATGCTCCTGCCAACTCGTGCTGCGATGCGAGCCGGGACGGGTGCGTCTCGGCTAGCGTAGTCGCCTCGATCTTGACCACCTGCTCGAGCAGCTCCACAGCGTCTTTGTTCCTCCCGAGATTCCTTAAGCTTCTTGCGTAAACGTCATACAGCGGCAAGAACTCTTCTGACGGCTCGGTGGGGCTTTGGCCAAGCTCGAGGAAAGTGTCTTTCAGCAACTGATCAAGTCTAGAGTCTTGTCGCATATGCAACAGAGCCCAGCCGCATTTGAGAATAAGCGGAGTGACAACTGCTTTTGATGCGAATCTAAATGCCCTCTTGACCTTTATATCCAAATAAGAGAAGATATGCGGAAGAAGACGTCTCTCTTGTTCTTGCCACATGCGGGCGTTCGAGCGAGAAAATCCAAGAATACAGCCAGCTGCGATCCATGCCACACCTTGACGCTCTGAGTCCTGTCGATCCTTAGCCCAAGCGTGAGTCAATGGGTGCATCGATAATCCGAGGTAGCTGTTCAAGTTATGTCGAGTAACCAGGGAGAGAGATACAAGGAGAGAACTGGCCTCTGTGAGACGAAAAGGATCCCATTCACCTTCCTCTGAGACTATAAAACTTGGTAATTGCGAGACGTGATCTCGAGTGAACTCGCTAATGTCTCTAGCCTCGTCACCAGCTTGCCAGATCCCTTTGCAGCCCTCACATGCCTCCTCGAAAATCTGACAAGGCAGTACGCTCGAGCCAAGCATCGATAAGGTCTCAAGTAAGCGAAGAGCATCGCCTGCAGACTTGCTCTGAGATTGTTCCAAGACATCAGCTGAGGCTTCGAAGGTCGTATAAACATCGAGGTACCTCGATTGGGCTTGTCTGGGTCGGTATCTCAAAAGCCGCTGTCGCTGCCGTTGGTAGATGTTAGGGTATTGGTGGAGTTGGCAGTGGCCTTGGCTGACATATGCTCCAGCTTGTACTAAGGCAAGCGTGTGAGATCCAAGGAGTTTGACTACTTCTTTGGCTTGGCTATCATAAGTTGGCCACGATTCTTGAGGCACTTCCGCTGCCTTGAGTAAGAGGTGCTTCGAGTCTTCCTCTTCCAGACCTTCAAGTGCTTCGAACGCGTCTGGACTATACTTCCTGCATTCAGCAACACGAGTTGTCATAAGAACGGCACCGTGATTTCCAGGTGGAAAGTAGACCTGGTAATCGAAGCCAGGATCGTCGGCATTGTCGAGGATGAGGAGCCAGCTTCGTCGAGTAGTCGTAAGGGCTTGAAGTGCTTCGTGGACAGTCTCAGCGGAATGGCCAAGTAGCTTTGCAACGGCGATAAAGTCACGCTCAGCGGTAGAAGGCTTGTCCACGTCGACCCAGAATATTCCCCAGAACCTATAGTATAAGCTAAAATACTTGTAAATCTTTAGAGACTATAGGAAGGAAGTACTTCTGTTTCATTAGGTTCGCAACCTGTAAGCATATCTCGCTCTTTCCTTGTCCACCTAATCCTGTAATCACGAATCTCCTCTGTCTCTGGGGTAGAGAAATAGATTTGATTTGGAGAGCTTTTTGTATCCGAGAAAGTAGATCAGAACGCCCGGTGAACAGACTATTAATAGCCCGTGGTATCATACAGTGTACGTTGCCATGTATATTAGTACCTGTACAAAAACCAAGCATGTTAGCTAATTATAATTCCAGCTCTCATCAAATCGAGTAGTCATTATGGAATTTACTAAACTTACCTCTTGAACGTTCGCCAATCTCCCTTTCGAGCCGAATGAATGCATTTTCTCTTCCCTCGCCATAGATCAGCGGCATGTGCAGGCCAAATATTCCAAATAGAGAGTACGCCTCGTCTTCTTCACGCTTAGCAGTGCGTTTAGCTGCCCATAACATCCGCTCCTCTGTGGAAAGTTGAATAAGGGGCTTCCCTCGAAGTACCTCTACCGAAATACCTGTGATCTCGTGAAGTGATAGTTCTAGCGAGCTCTTGTCACCTAGCCGTTCCGCCTCCTGAGAGAAAAACTCGACCGACTGTGGCGCAATAAGCTCTTGAAGTGTCCAGGCTCGAGTGAACCATCGACCATGCTGGAATTCCGACTTCCACGCCGAGAACGATTCATCTGAAACACTTCTTGTGGAAACGTCGGAGAGGTAGACGTAACATTTAGCCGCATCCTGATACCAGCGAAACATAGAGTTAATAGCCTCCGAAAGCTCTGGGAAATTAGATTTGTTGATACAGCATGTGTCTACCCAGAAGTACTGCAACCCATCTCTTGCTGCTTGTTCGCCGCAAAACTTAATCTTTTTGTATCCAATCTTATCTGAGTAAGCTCCTGCTTTGAAGTCATCGAAAGTGACTTCCTCTGTATCCTTTCCCCAAGTATGAGATAGGATCGCGTATGGCGGCACATGTTTAGTGTAATCCTCGGTAAGGCTGAGGTTGCCGCTTTCAAGGTGCAAAAGACGCATTTTCAAATCAGGACTAGCTAGACAGAATTTGAGATTGTAAGAACGAGGGGCACAGAAGTCGATGCGCGACTGCCAGTGAACAAGGAGGAAACTTCATGCGCATTAGGCATTAAGCGGTCGATGTCGAAGGTCATGATGAGGCTCGCGCTTATGCCGCCAATAGGAGGGCATTACTAAGCAATGTATAACCCAGTTAGACATTCCCACGTGACCAGACAGGTACTGACAGTACCATGGTGCGTTGAAAACGTAAGGTAGGGACTATAGACTTCTCTCTTGTACAATACCCAAGGATAGGAAATTATATGGGAATTACCTTAGATCAGTTAAGTTAATTGACACGTGATGAATTTCCCGTTATCCTGGGCGACGAGATGCTTGTTAATACTTGCAATATCATTAGCCAGTTAAGCGAGAGCACCTTATCCTTTGGATATGTTCGTGGGGAAGCCGATTTTGTAAGCGACTGTAGCCTGCTTCAAATGCCAAAGAGATTGCTTCCCAACTACTGTTTAGCTGGTTGCTTTATCTGGCGCTTTATTTTTAAGTTGATGCATTCCTATTAAGACTGGTTAATTAAGGATTTCCTTCTTTGTTTGTTAGCATATGCTTAATTCGCATGTGCCTAAAGTCATACCGCAAATAGGGTTCCTAAGCGACGTTTCTTGTCGGGCACATGTTTAATTTGCATACGCTCAGAGTAATTCCGTAAATTAGGAAGCTGCCGTAGGTTGAAAATGCTTCGTGCTTAATAGGTGAGTCTGCAGCATCGAAATTTGCTGAAGGCTTAATTCTGTCGTTTGCTTCGTATCCCCGCATCGGATGCCTTCTATTGTATTCATAAGCCGCCCATAACAGCAACTTGGAGGCAGATTTAAACGTTGGAGATCGCCTGCTGGCGCCTCCTCGCCGCCTTCGCTGCCGTCCACCCCAACCTCTTCTGCTAGGAACGCCTGATATATTTCACCATGGATTGGACTCAAATATATGCAATTGTAGCGGCTGGAATCTTTTCCATGTTCGTTCTAGTCCATTTGCGCAAATATCTCAACCAATTTGTCAATTACATGTTCCTGTTATCTAGGCATCTCACATACCCCAGACTCGTTCATCGACATAGGTTTTTGGGCCCATGGAGTCCAGCCGTTGTGATTATACAGCTGATCTACATCGCAGCGAATATAGTATGCGTAACGTTTCCAGCGTCCACAATTGCCGAGATTGGCCGCCGCGCGGGGACACTCGCAGCTATAAACATGGTGCCTCTCTTCGCTGGGCCACACCTCGCATTTCTCGGAGATATTCTTGGTACTCCCTTAGGCACTATACGCCTCATTCACCGCTCTGCAGGTATCATGGCATTCTCATTAAGCATTATCCATGCCCTGGTGGTAGCTGAATCCAAGATATCCCTACCCCTAGACGTTCCCCAGAATTTGTATGCGGTTGTAGTAAGTTTTTCCATCTCGCTCTGAGCACGAAGCTGACTATTTGCATGGAGGATCATCGCTTTGTCTCCTGATTTTGCTGACAGTTCCGATTTTCCGGCGACTGTCTTACGAACTCTTCCTCCGAACACATCAAGCCCTCGCAACGGCCACTGTCTACTCCCTTTGGCGTCATCTTCCTTCAAAAGAAGCATTCCCGCTAGTATATGTCTACCTTTCAGCAGCGCTGTTTTTGGTATTGCTTCTCGCGCAGATTATTCTCATCGTACACCACAATGGCATCTTTCGGTACCACCTTTCTCGTGCTACCATCACAGACTGTCATGGCGCAGTACACTTGCGCATTCAACACCAAAAGGGACTCGAGATCGACAGTGGGCAGTACATCAATCTGTGGATTCCTTGGATGCCTTTTATCAGTTTCTGGTCCTTCTTACAAACTCATCCGTTCATGGTAATCTCGTGGACACCAGGGAAGCAAGATACTATTGAGCTCTTCGTCAAACCCCGGCGGGGTATCACGCGAAAGCTTTTGTATCATGCTGCGAATGGCCACCTCAGGAATCCCGTGGTGATGTTTAGTGGACCGCATGGTACAAGTATTGCTATGGACGAATACGAGAGCGTTTTGATGGTAGCTAGCGGGTTTGGTATCGCGGCTCACTTGTCCAGCTTGAAAAAGCTCATCTATGGCTACAACGCTCGGCTGGGTCGTACGCGACGAATTCGTTTGGTCTGGCAACTACGGAACCAAGGTGAGACGTTAAGCCATACATCCAACAGACACTGACTCAAGCAGCCGACGGTATCGGAGCTCAATCTTTTCTGAACAATGCTCTGGACGAGGACAAATTAGACGATGGACGTGTATGTAACCCTATCTCCCCAGCAGTAGATCTGACTAATATATGCCCGGGCCAGATCCTTCTCATCACGATCCATCTAGAGTCTCACGATATAGTGATCCCTTTTGGGAAGCGCGCGACTGTGTATCCAGGCCCTGCACCCCTATCCCGTATCTTTCTAGAAGAGGTATCAGGGGAAAACATAAAGCAACCCGAGAAACAAATAGTAGAACAGGACCCGAGCACAGCAGAGAGCTGGGAATCAGAAAAACTACGAGAACCACGACTCATCGAGTCCGGGAAAACGAGAGATACTGCAAGAGATGGCAATATGCTAGTAATGGGTAAGCAGCCTTGGGGTTTTGTTGGTGTAAAGTTGACGAAATGAAGTATCTGGCAACGACGATATTAGAGATCAAATGCGAACTCTGGTGCAAGGCTATATACAAGCAGGCGTGAGCTTGGTGGAGCTGGATTACCAGCCTAAGTAATGGAGTCTCAGTCTTCGGAGGACGAGGGACATGGAGGCAAATGAGTTCCACTCACTTGTATTTCTTGAGGCAAGCAGGTATATAGTGCAGAATTGATTCAATTACAAGCTCTCCTGTGCCCATTTAGATAGTGAATAACTCGGTACGGTCTGAAATGTGTCAACCAGGTGAATTGTTCCATCGACGGGAATGCCTCCGCATAAATCCCACCAATATCACTAAAGCTCACTTCGAGGTAAATCGCGGCTGTCTTTTAAGCTGGCATTAGTCCTCAGCGAATAGAACTGTTAGGAGACATCTCTAGGGAGATTATCAATCCCAGGAGAGAGACTTTACTAGGAGAATGTTCTTGGGAGGTAATACTACAAAGGAGGCGGCTCGAAGGAGACTGGCCCTCCCAGGAATTGTCTCCTATGGCGCTAGTACATCCAGGAGAATGTTTCTAGGATAATACCGCTCCTCGGAGAGTTCTAGTCCTAGGATACCGCTCCTCGGAGAGTCCGGCTCCTAGAGCACAATACATAAATAAGAAGCTGCCCCCTGGGGCTGTAAATAACATGCTTATACTGGAGTCTGTCATATGCATGATTTTTCCAAAGGTCGAAATTTTACTCTACTCAAATGTCATGAGGGTATATGGCTTAATCTGCGTATGCTTAAATTCATTTCCTCGGTAATCTAAGCATACAGTAAAGTATATAACAAAATTCGGCACATAGTATAACGTGTAGGGCAGAATTAAACGCCCGGCAGATTTACAATTTTAGTAATATGTATATGCGTGTATTTACAGATGCTTAAACTTCATTTGCTAAAAGGACATATGCCTTCATTCACGTAAACGTAAGATCAAGTTTATATGAATGGATTGCCCCGACCTTACTTTATAGGGCGTATGCCTAAATTTGCGTATACTCAAAATTGGTCTATATTAAAGGACTTCGTTTATAAAGAGGACATGTCTATTCTGTTTGTTAATGGGGCATATACTTACGAAATAGTTTAGACAAAAGGTTTTTATCTCCTAAACGCGCATATGTCTAAGTTTACATGAGTTTATAATCAAATTGATATAAAAGAATATCTCCCGGCGTCATTAATCCAGAATATACTTAAACTTGCGTGTATGTTTTTTTCTTAAGTTTAGTCCTTTCTAAAAGGGCCCCGTTTGCTAAGGGCGCATCTACTTGAACTTGCGCATGCTTTTAAAGTCCAGCAAAAACTGTGCAGTAGGGTAAATTGACACCATGAGAATGAAGCAGACAATATTTGGCACAGCAGTGTTAATCACATAGCTAAATCGAGCATATAGCAGTACCATCATCTAGCATAGAGGATCAAGCATGAATTGACTACATAGCAACACTCAGCATCTAGCACACGCAAAACTCAGCATCCTACCATATTTATGACCTTTCTGGTGCATTGTAGACTGCCTCGAGCGAGCTTTGAGGCCTTATTTACAACCTGAAGCTGAATCGAAAGTTGCTCGTTATACCATGTGCACAGAGGAAAATGGCATCGAACAGTCCCGATCGAGGTACCAAAATCAACTTAGTCGATATTCCAGAGTCTGGTTCACCACCTCCCTCACCCATCCCATCCAGCCTGTCCAGCCCTACAGCAGTCTCCAGTAGGCATGCCACACCGAATGAAAAGAGGCTGAAGGCGCCTACCGAACAATGGTCTACTGTTACAAAGCGCCAGAAGACCACGAAAGCAACCGAAAATACAACTCTCACCGGATCTGACCATAAAGCTCTTGCGATCGTCCGAGCAGCCGACCAAGGCGTCAGTGTACTTGATTCCCTTAGTATCAGATACGAGTCACCGTGGAAGAGCCTTCGAAGCGATTACGAATTGAATCTTGGTGGGTTTGTTATCATCGCGTCCGATAGAGGCAACGAACGAGATTCTTTCATCGTGAAGAGGTTCTCCGGCTCAGACATGGCTTCAAAGCTGCGAATGTTACAAAGAATTCGCCACGTCAATTTTCTCTCCGTATTACAACGGTTCAGCTTTGAAGATTCGTACTATGCGGTTTTCGACCATACATCTATCTCACTAGCACATATCGTGACTTCCCCACCTTACCTCAGGATATGCGAGCTAGCAGCTATTCTTTTTCAAGTGCGTTTCCAAAGATTGCTGCCTAGTCTTTGCTGATGTATGTAGATCCTGGAAGCCGTATCATATCTCGACAAGCAAAACCTAGAACATGGCTCTCTGAATTGCTCCAACATCCTACTTACCCCCCAGGGGGTTATTAAGATTAGTAAGCTAAGGACCGGCAGAGCTCTATTGTGTTTGTACTTACCCCATCGTAGCCTACCAAGAGACTTGCCGCGACATCACACGGAGCCAACCACGTCTGGCGGACGTGAAGGCGATAGGCTACATCGCAATGGAACTGATGCAGAAATATCATAAAGACGATGGCGCCATTGGCTTAGAAGACTTTAGCAGGTACCCATCTGACAGTGATGCGGTCGACTTTCTTGCCGCCACCACATCCGCTACCTCAGCAGAGGAGCTCCTTCGGGTGAGCAGCCCCTCAACCAGGACTGTCTTGCATTTCCGCTCACATATTCTAGCATAAGCTTTTACGGAATAATGTTCAAAAGGAACAGCTCAAATGGCTTGTTGGAATCGCAACTACTGCCCGCATTGGATTCAGGTATGACGAAGGGAGGTGGGAAGCTTAGAGTTTCATAAGGAGTAATTTATTCTTTGAGGCAATTGAGGAAAGGGTAGGGTTTGTGAAATATGATTAGGATTAGAAAATTCAACATGTATCTCCACATAACGCCGCTGCTGTTGACACATTTATTCTGCGTGAGAGAGATATGTAATTGGAGATCATATGACTTAGTCAACCTCTCTGAAAACAACCCAAATCGCGAGAATTCGTAGTGCTTGGATGCGGCATGATAGGGGCTTTGATTGGATGTTAAGTGATAGCTTATTTCCCATTGGCCTACCTCCCGAGCATGGAATCGGTCTAATGTGCGCTCTACTGGAAAGTATTCGTCCTTCGTAGCCAAAGAGGCGATGCCCTAATTAGGAAATGGGACCTCGCTTAAATAGGGGTTCGCTTAGGCCAGGCCTTGGATGCTCCGGGAGCATATTCCCCGGACAAACATATAGGCATGTGCCTCACAAAGAAAGGTTGCCCTAAGATCTCCTCAATAACCTAAGGTAGGCAGTATCCTAACCAAGGAAATTCTTCGCGACCCTGTCATCTTCAGTAATATATCTTTGGCATTTGAAGCACGCTCTTCCTCAGGTTGATCATGCAAAACACTTGCTTTAACCTTAACTAAGTTCGCAAGCCTACTCAAAACATGTTATCACCATCCGCAGACAGCCTACTTGGTGGACAGCCGCCACCCGCGAGACGCAACCTACCATTTCTCCTGAGCGAAGCCCGTGATCGTTCCGTGAGCACTGATTTTGTCGCTTCTACGCTGCCAGTGTTTCCCGGATTTCGGAAACTTCCCCTCGAACTACGAAATAAAATCTGGAACATGGCCATACCCTGCCGTCTGATTACCATTACCCCCGAACTAGACCCGGAAAATTTCACTGGCGAGGTGGAAATCCAAACGGAGTCAATCACAATTCGAAGCGTGTGTCAAGAGTCTCGAAGGGAAGCTTTAAGAGGATATGAGGCAGTCACCTTCTCTGATGAGAACATCACCTCTACTTATATCGACTGGTCTCGAGACACCATTTTTCTGGATCTTCCTGAGGAGTGTATAGATATCGACAGGATGGTAGGCGTCCTCGGCACATCTTTTCGATCGGTACAAACTCTTGCAATCAGGATGAGAGCACATTGTTTCTGGGGCCTCGCTACGTTCTTGAGGCAGTCCAACAAGCTTCAAAAGCTGATTTTTGTGGACGAACCCGAGAACCCACCTTTCTTGCATAATGGGAATGCGAGCTTGTATCTGGTAGATCTTGGCTCATGGGGTTTTATCAAAGGAAATCTGACGGACTTCTCTGAAAGCCATCAATTTTTTGAAGAAGGGACTTGGATCAAGTTAGCGGAATCACATGAGCTTGACTCGATTGGAGCTAGGCAATGGGAAATGTCAATCGAAAACATTTCTATGGTTAGACGATTGATAGAGCGGGGAGAAAAGTACTTTTTGTTACTTCCTCTTGCTTGAGCTGTTAATTCGACTTCTCAACTATCAGCCTTGGTCAATGTATTCATCTTCACGAGAACATACAATTGAAACAGAAGACGTGAACAAGTAAGAACGAAATCTGGAGACAGCCATATTCCCAAAACCATGGCCAGTAGACTCTGCACATAACATGGCCGGACGCCTCGGCAATGACCTCCGTGGTTTCGCTTATGTAATCATGGCCAAGCGCATGGCTCTCCCTATACTTCTTAACTCTGGATGATCTGATCGCTAATCGTTTGTTACCTTGTTACAGGGCCATTGCTCCTCCGATGAAATAGGCTCATTTGAGAAGGTCTCAGTATGAGGATATGTGGGGGAGGTGCTGGGACTTCGGCAGGGTTGGCACACCAACTGTTCTAGCCCATGTGCCTAGCCTTCACTAGTAGCTAAAGAAGTTTGTTACGAAAAGCCCCCTGTGCCGAGGAAAACGATTGTGACTTTGACTGCAAGCAACTCAGATGCTGTGCACACGTAGACATATCCCTTTCAAATTATAATTACATAGACTCATAGACTCGTTGGTGATAAAGCCCCCCTTCATTTCCTGAAAGGTGAGCAGTGGAGGAACTGGCACCATCGTTTAGTAAGCACGTAAATTTGTGTCTGCATAAAATTAATTCTTATGAGTAAGGAATTGCGACAAGGACATATGCTTAAAATAAATTCTACGGGAAGGAAACTTCCTCGGCATTGATTGCCAAAGTCGTATACTTAAATCTGCGTATTTCCTCGGCGTTTGTTGTTACGAAGGCATATGCTTAAATCTGCGTATGCCTAAAATTGAGTCTCGAGGAAGATTTCTTCGGAGGAATTCCCTGGCATCACGAGGTCATAAACCTTACATGGGTGCTCGCCAGCGGCTCACACGAAGCCTTCGAAATTGAAACACCGAGTAAAACGCGAACGTCCTTCGATTGAACCCCGACTAGATCCTCAGGCAGAAATCACGGGACTAACGAATTTTACGGCGATTCGGGGTTATTGTTTTTCCGAGCCCGCCCCCTCTCTTCTTGTCGAAGAACCTTCTCTCTGAGCTTATCAGCTCATTTCGAAGGCAAATCTGTGCATACCTAAAATTGAATCTGCACAAAAGGATCCCCCTGGCATCTATCTAAATCTGCGTATACATAGAATTGAGCCTCTACAGCTTAAATCTGAGTATGCTCAAGATTGATTCTGTTGTGGAACTGCGTATGCTTAAAATTAAGTCTGTAAATGATGATGTTCTCAGCGTCATTTGTCAAGACGACATATTCCTGTATTTGATAGAGATGCCCCGCTTTGCCCACTTCACAGTCTGCGATGTCTCTGTCCCGTATACTCCTTTTGGACATCAGGAAGCTCCTCGATGTTGACGAGCAAACCTGCGCTTGTGGCGGCGTATTCCTTGGTCGTTTTGCAAGTGTTGACGCATTAACACCAAGGCGACTCAAAACTACAGCGGTCATGGCGGGATTGGAGCCATCAATTGTGGGAGGCATTTTGGGGTCCATCAAGTTTTGGTGGTATCAATTTTCGCATCCATCAACTTTGGGAGCTATCAGTTGTGAGCCATCCATTTTAGGACACATCCATCTTTGGCCACCTATTGATGACTAGGTAATATAAGTCCCTAGTTCTAGGAGGGACGTTCTCGAATTCCCAAGTTTCAGAGCATGAGTCTATTACCATGAGTTCGTCTCAAATTCAAGCGGAAGGTTCAAGGCTTGAGGCAGAGAGACGGCGGACGTTCAGAGGATCCGCCCGCGTCAGTCTGGATGCACTTCACTTCCAGCAGTACAAGCACCGAGATCTCGATACGAAGCATATAGAGTATCTGAAAGGGTGTTTTCGAAAAGATAGATGTCGCCGATCAGAGGTGCGAAATCATATCGAGGCGGAAGTCGATCAACAAATTCTCGATGTTGCCCTTCGTGACTCGAACGTCACAGCTCGTGAACTCCTGACTAATCAGCCGAACGGATCCCCGCAATTGTTCTTCCCGCAAGGCTTTCAACTCGACTGTCTCAATGGACAGCACAGAATTCAAGCTGCGCGAGAGTTCCTCCTCCCGACTGACAAGTGGTGGACGGTCGATCTCTATACCTCTGGTGAGCAGGTTACTCTCCCTGCCTTGAATGAAAGCTGATCTCCGCCAGATATTAACGAGGACCTAAAACAATGTCTCAACGAGCAGCATTCCAACGAAGACGGACCAACCGATGGCGAGGCATATTGCAAGATACGGTACTACCACTTTCAACGCGACACGAAGGCCGAGTTGCGATGGAAGGCTTGCCTGCGGGGTTGTAGGCTGACGCACTTGAAGGGACTTCTCTTGGATGAGAAGTTCACGGCTGGGTTTGACGCCTTATTGGATATTCCAGGCGTCTGGGACGGCATGAGGATGACAACTCTAAATAAGATGATGGCCATGGGTTGCAGAGACGTGAGCCGACCCTCTCCTTCTATGGCATGTACTAATCGTTGCGCACAGGAATGTTTGAATTACCTTCGCCGTATCAAGGAGGTGTTTACAGGTTTGGTGGGGAAAGATGCTCTGGGGAGGATCGATACAGCGACAGTGAAAGCCCTGGAAGGGAGAGCGCCGGGTGCATCAACAAAGGATCTCAGTGAGCTGCGAGGAGGGAAGATATTCAGCGCATTCAGCGACCGCGAACGCGACACGATCTGTGAAAAATTGAAGATGATTGATGGCCTCGTGCCATCCCTCTTCACCTTTTTCAGGGATATCCAATATCTGAAGCTCTGTATCAATTGCCTCAAGCGTCTGGTAGTTGTCCCTAAACGTGAGAGTGTCTGCGAGACTCTTGCGCGCACCTACTCCGGTAAGAACCAGAGGAAAGGCCACGTTAAAATCCAAATCACGGAGGACTCCTTCCTAGACCGGGCTGGAACGCCCGCGGACTGCGTAGACTTGGGAATTCGACAACTCGTTGCCCTGGCCATGCGCGACTACCCTGCCATGCCCGCAGACCGTGTCCAGGAAGATCCTGTTCAGACAGCGCCCACCAAGGAAGCAGACCCCGCTGTGCTGCGTAGCCTTGCCGATCTCGCATATGAATTAGGATTCGATACTCCTCAAATCCGTGCCTTGAAGGAGTATCCGAGGCTGAGGACTGCGCGTCTTGATAGCCCACCATCACCGCCTCTCCATGTCACGTCTGGAGACGGTGTGGCAATGCCTGCTAGATCTGGCATCCCCCGCACAGAGGCGTACAAAGAGGACCGGGACTCCTTATTTGTCACTCACCTTCACAGCGAACAGCAGCATCAGGGTGAGGGCATCACATCTTTCTTTGTCCGAAAATCAGTCTATCTTGCCTTCTTTGGTAGACCAATCAGCACAAATGGTGGAAATGATGGCTCGGTGCGAGGAACTAGTCCCAACGACTCTTATGTTCCTGAACGACCTGATGATAGTAGTTCTCCCGGAAGTCCTGAACGCAGGGAGGATATTGATGATTTTTTGTCCGCTTACACTAACATGGTGATGATGATTGGGCACAAACTTCTGCGAATTCTGTTGAAGATGCTAGTGAAAGGCCAAATTTATCAGCTACAGATGCCACCTTGGACAGGCCAGGAGAGTGGGAGTGGGTGAGCGCGAGGGCGAGAGAGAAAGCGAGGGAGCGGGATAGGGAGAGGGAAGAGCGGGAGAGGCGGGAGCAAGCGAGGTTAGCACAGGCGGAACAAGTCCAAGGGTCGACTTGGATCACCATGGTCAGGAGGTACTTCTAGCTGTGCCCAATTTGAGCTGAGGATTGCCTGAATGAGATGGTAACCGCAATTGCAGGGTTATGAACGACTTTTGTTGAGGTTCCTGATAGATGTTTTATTTAGGGTAATTCAGTATTCGGAACCAACCGCAGTTCTGTATCTTCCGCCGTTTGGTTTGACACGTTGAATGAAGCCTTGAAGCGGCTAGGCGATTGGTTTCTCGAAGGAGGTTAATAAATCTGGAGCCACAAGGCACAAGGCTGAGAACATATTATGCAACTTCGAAGTTAAGTTACAGTCGCTTGTAAAACCGGCTTCCCTTTCCTGGGTAATCGCAAAGACTCTTCGCTTACTCTGCTGCCGTACTGGCAGGCGGTGGACTGAGCTCGCGGAGTCATCTCTTCTGTTGGTTTTCATCCTTCCTCAAATGGCGGAGACCATCGTGTACGTACAACCCTTCTCCATTCCTCGTTGAGACTGATCGCCTCAAAGGCAGAACAATTCTATTACCGACTCGACAGTCAAAGATATCGCACATCGAATCCAGCTCCATCACCCAGAACTTACCAAAGCTCTAGTAAGTATTGGCGAGTGTGCAGGCTTGGCTCCTTCAAATATGGTACCTGTGGCTTCAATAAAAGATGCCGTGCTGAGAACTACTCAAGAATTGAGTCCAATTTTGGAGAGAATGTCGGAGGATACTTGAATTTTTGCGGTAATGCGAGTGGATTGAGGGGTAGAGCCAAGAGCAGATGACATAGAAAAGATACGAGCAGTTTTTCATTCACCTTCAATTTCTACATTTGCCCCTCACATCTTAGGAAATACATCGCCCTTAGAGTTGATTGGTGATAACGATTTCCATCCCAGACTTATTCCTTGACTCGTCCATTGTTTGCGTCCACCTGGAAAGCACCGAATCACTTTGGCTCAGGTGAATGCTACGATCGGCTAGCCCAATCCATCCACATGCTTGATACCTTTCGCGCAATTGACTTGCCATACTTCTCAGAGGAAGTGAGGAGATGATTCGAGCCTCACTTCAATCATATGCGTAACAAATTCGGCTAGTCATCTACACCGCCCTTGTAGACTAGCTTATATAATCATTGTCAGCCGCAGGGCTCTTCCAGGATGGCTGACCCGAGGATCAACTCTGGATGGTCTGTTCCGTACAGCCATCTGGATCGCTGATCAGTTGTTACAGAACCTAAATTTGCGTATGCTTAAAATTCATTCTGAGTAAGAATTTACTTAACGTTATTTATTACAAGATATATGCTCAATTCTGTGAATAAGGATTTTCTCGGCATTCATTGTTACAAGGGCGTATGCTTAACTTTTTGATTGAGCATTTCCTCGGCGTCGCTGTCATGAAGGCATAGGTGCTTAATTTGTGTATGCCTAAAATTGAGTCTGCACAGCTGGTCGCTTGGCCAAGGTGCATATTCTTAAATCTGCGTAGAAGTATGCCTAAAATTAAGTCTGCACGGAATGCCGCACCCCCACCTCCACCACCCCAGGGCTTGCTTGCTCGGGGGCATATGCTTAAATCTGCGTATGCCTAAATTGAGTCTGCACAGAAAGATCCCCCCACCGTCGCTTGTCTCGGGGCATATCCGTAAATTTGCGTATACCCACAATTGAGTCTGCACAGAAGGCTGCATCCCTACTCTCCTCCCGGCGCTTGTCTCAGGGGCATATGCTTAAATCTACGTATGCCTAAAATCAAGAAGGCCGTACCCTTACCCCCTTCCCAGCACTTGTCACGAGGGCATATACCTAAATCTGCGTATGCCTAAAATTGAGCCTGCACAACAGGGTCCCCCCACCGTCGCTTGTCTCGGGGGGATATGCTTACTTAGTCGCTGGCGAATCTGATGCCGCCAAGCTTCCTGGAGCGTTCTCTTTTGCAAGGGTGAACGAGCCAATAGGAGCCTCTTGAATCCGAGAGTTATTTGATAAGAAGCAAAGCTCTATCTCGCTCCTGGCGCAACTGTTTCCCCTATTACGAAGTCAATCTGCGTATGCCTAAAATTAAGAAGGCCGCCCCCTCCCGGTGCTTGTCTCGGGGGCATATCTTCAAATCCGCGTATGCCCCAAACTAAGTCTCGAGAAGGATTTCCTCGGAGGGTTCCCCGGCATCAATTGTCACAAGGGCATATACTCTGCTCACACTTTGTCAAGCGAAAGGGGGTGAAGCCGGTTTTGATGGAAACTGTTGTAGATTTTGAGATGACGGCTGTCCATGGGCAGCGGGCAAAGTGAGGCAACTTTCTATTAAATATAAGCATATGCCATCGTAGCATACGACGCTCATAATATCCTCATTTACAGACTTAATTTTAAGCGTATGTAAATTAAAGCCCATGCCCTCCTGATATACGACGACAAGGAAATCCTCATGTATAGACTTAATAATTAAGTATACAAAAATATAAGTATATGCCCCTCTAATAAACGACGCGGAGAACATCCTCACGGACAAACTTAATTTTAAGCTTGGGCATACGCAGATGTAAGCATATGTCCCCGAGGCAAGCGACGGTGGGGGGACCCTGTTGTGCAGACTCAATTTTAGGCATACACAGATTTTCCCTCGTGACAAGCAGTGGGTGGGGGTGCGGCCATCTTGATTTTAGGCATACGCAAATTTAAGCATATCCCTGGGGCGCGGGGAGGTGGGGGTGCGGCCTTCTGTGCAGACTCAATTTTAAGCATATGCAGATTTAAAGATATGCCTCGAGCCCAGCCCTGGGAGGGGGGCTGGGGGTGCGGCCTTCTGTGCAGACTCAATTTTAGGCATATGCAGATTTGAAGATATGCCGTACATGCCCTCGTGATCAGTTATGCCGGGGAAATTTTAGGCATACGCAGATTTCCGGTTTAGGTATACGCATATGTAAGGATATGCCCCGGAACGAGCGCCGGGAGGAGGGTGGAGTACTGCCTCCCTTGCAGACTCAGTTTAGACATACGCAAATTTAAGCATACGCCCTCGATGACAGCAACGTCAGGGAAACCCTCCGAGGAAATTTTTCTCGCGCCGGGCATGCTCTTACTCTACCCTGGGTTGGTTTAAGTGGAAAGGCGGACACCTTAGATCACGGTTTGTGGTTCGTGCTAACGTAGTCGCCAAGAATAAACTCTTCTTCTCCGTATTGTGGCTGTGGCGAGTGATGGAGCTTATATAATCGATCCTGGAACTGCGCCAGAGCACGCCAACAGCACGCCAACTGGCGTGCTCTGGCGGGCTCCATTAACCAGCATCAGAATGCTTGTCTGGATTGAGCTGGTGGTATCTCTAGTGATTTCACGCAGATTCCCCGGCGCGATGGGACATGCTTGGATGCTTTCAATGTATACTTTCTTGTCTCAGTCTATCTCCGGGCAGATCTGACGAAGCCTCAGTCCTACCTCCCCATGGAAGTCGGGTGGTTGGTGAGAGAGTCAGTTGGGCGGATGCGGGTAGACCCTCGCCTATTGAGCAGAGCCGCTAGGAGGGTTAGCCTGGCTGGTTCGCATGCATGATGAGTGACAGCGTCTGCACCACGATCACTCGAGAAAGATTTCCTCGGAAGGTTTCGCCGGCGTCGCTGTCATGAGGGCATATGCTTAAATTTATGTATGCCTAATTGAGTCTGCACAAAAGGCCGCACCCTATCCGCTTCCCGGTGCTTTTTCTCGGGGGCATATGCTTAAACCTGCGTATGCACCTTCCTCCCGGCGCTTGTTTCGGGGGCATATCCTTAAATCTGCGTAGGCCTAGAACTAAGCCTCGAGAAAGATTTCTTCGGAGGATTCCCCCGGCGTCACTTGTCATGAGGGCATATACCTGAATCTGTGTATACGCAAAATTGAGTCTGATAAACGATCCCTACCGTCGCTTATCTCGGGGGGCATAGGAGGGCATATGCTTAAATCTGCGTATGCCCTGAATCAAGACCGCCACACCCCAACCCCCCTCCAGGCGCTTGCCTCGGCGGCATATGCTTGAATCTGCGTATGCCCAAAACCAAGAACGCCGCACCTCAAACCCCGCCCCTCCCAGTACTTATTATAAGGGCATATGCTTAAATCTGCGTATGCCTCAGATCAAAACGACCGTACCCCCGCACTCTTGCCGGTAATTATCTCGGGGGTATATGCTTAACTTGCGTATGCCTAAGATTGAGTGCGCAAAAGGGCGCAATCCGTGCTTGTCACGGGGGCAGATACATAAATCAGCGGACGCCTAAAATTAAGTCGGCATAACACAGGGTCCCTTACCGTCGCTTGTCTCGGTGGAATATGCTTAGGAGGGCATATGTTTATATTACTAGAAAGTGGCTCACTTTGCCCGTGACGTATGGACAGCCGTCAACTCAAAATCTACAACAGCTTCCATCAAAACCCGATTCGTCCCCGTTCGCTTGACACATTGTTAGCAGAAAAAAATACCCTTGTAACAACGGAGCTGGGGAAACCCTCCGAGGACATCCTCCGAGGAATCCTCTCGAGACTTAGCTTTGGCGTACGCAGATATAAGCGTATACTCCCAAGACAAGCGACTGCGAGGGCCGTTTCTGCAGAGTCAATTTCCGGCATACGCGGATTTCAGTATATGCCCCCCAGACAAAGCACCAGAAGGGTGATGGGGGAAAGAGGGGGGGCCTTCTGTGCAGACTTAATTTTATGCACACGCGGATTTGGGTATATGCCCTCGTGACAAGTGCTGGGAAGGGGGTAAGGGGATAGCATTCTGTGCCGACTTAATTTTCGGCATACGCAGATTTAAGCATATGTCCTCACGGCAAGCGACAGGGAGGATTCTTCTGTCAGACCTAATTCTAGGCATATATAGATTTAAGACAACCCATTCAATTCGCCGACGCCGTATTGTTTTTTTGACATCCCCACGACCAGCACAGCACCTGGGCACTTCTAGTAAAGCTTGCTCCTTGACTCCCAGGCACTTCACCCTCTTCACCCTCTTCACTTGAGACCTGGAAAGCTAGCACCTCCTTGACCTCTCGAATTTCGCCTTACAGTACGTTGGGCTGTTCGTGACAACAACATGGTTTCCCCATATTGGTTCTCTCCAGAGATCTGGACTATGGTCTTCCAGATGATTTCTGAAGACTACCACTACGACATCATGAACGTGCGACTCACGTGTAAGATATTCGAAAACCTTGCAACTCCTTTCCTCCTCCTGCCTCGCATAATTTGTGCCCCATCGTCAAGTTCGCTGGCTACACTTACGGCCGTGTCGCGTCATCCTGTTTTAAGCAGGTCTGTCAGGGAAATTGTCTGTAATTGCAGCCGGTTTCAATCTATTAAAACACTTCCAGAGTACAAAGAGGCATTGCGCAGGGCATATCGATTCCATGGATTCGACGAACCGAGATCTGAAGAGGAGGATCTGCGTCTGAATACAGCGTTTTCTGATTACAGTCAGTACTACAACAACCAGGCCGCGATGGAAAGCTCTGGCGAGGTCATAGCTTGTCTTTGCTCCTCTCTAATGCGGATGCCAAATATCGAGAGAATTACGATCTCGCCGAACTTCGAATACGAGTTGGACGACGAGCTGGACGACGAGCGGAACAATGAGCTGGACAGTTACCACTACCTGAAATACTTCCTGGATCCCAATCCAGCATATAACGAAGCATTCCTTCTTATGGCACGCGTTTTGTCACTCACAGGTGCGAATATCCGAGAACTCGAGATCGAAAGCGATGATGATGGTCGCGGACACGGTGTGGATGGAGCGCTCTTTCGAGGAATGTCACGGCTCAATTTGAGTCACTGCTGTGATGCCTTTCGCGGCCTTCGCAATATCAAGATCGCTGCCAACGAAGCCGACATCAACAACGGCTGGAGGACAGGAAATTTGGCCAGAATCTTATCAGGGGCGACAGATTTAGAAACGTTATGTATACGCTGCAGTAACGGGATGTTTCACATATCCACAAGATATATCCTAGGCACTGCAGTGTGGAGTCGTCTAACCTCTCTGGAATTCTTTGGGACGATTATTGATCAAGGAGATTTCCTGGATGTCCTGAGAAGACACTCTGGCACCTTGAAGGATATCGACCTCTTTTGTGTCCGCCTTACGAATGGTTCGTGGAAAATTCTTCTAGAAGGGATGAAATCCTCTCTTTCCCTTCAGCATATTACGATTGAAGATCCGTACGAAGATAGCCACGAGGAGATCTACTTGCATGGCCATGCATTAAGGAACTATCTTCTCGGCGATGGACCCAACCCGCTCTCGATTGAGTATCTTCTGAACTTACAGGAAGAGAGTGTTCTTTAGACCCACCCTCCTCCAGCATCACCATAGCTACCCCAGTCATCTTCCAAGGGGCCTCGCGAATACACGCGAACCAGGTGAATTGAAGAGGCTGAGGAAGATCGCCCGAGCTATGCTCAGTACATCAAGACCATCCACATTGGGGATCCACATTGGGGATCCACGGCAGGCTCGACGAGGTTATGATGAAAAGCAACAGTATTATTGCGAGCATGATGCTGACGTCTTCGGCGATGAGGAGGATTCCGATGACGACGAGGAGCTCTTTGTAGATCCGATTGCAGAATTCGGGTCGTCCGTGCTAGATTTGCTCTACCGGTTGAGGGAAAACGGCTTGGAGGGGTTTCAGTGAGTCTCTCTTCCTGCAGCCCTTCATGTTGTTCTAATCCACATGTAGTTGGCACCTGGGCTCGTGCACCCCAGCAAGCTTGCTAGGCGAAAACGCATATCTACCGTTGAAGCAAAGTCGTATGAAGTCACTCTCTATCACAACAGATCCATCTTGCTGGCACTCCAACAGAGAGTCTCTAGATCTGTGGAGGTTCCGAGATCTCCGATCTGTATCCTGGACGGGACTTAGCCGCGCGAGTGATTTTGCAAAAGTCTGTGGAATGCTACTGCGCAATAGAAAGCATCTTCAGGATCTGGAGCTCGATGTAGAAGAGTCGCAGGAATCGTCTTTAATCCGGAGCCCTACCACTAGGCAGTCATCACCTCCTAAGATACCCAACATGCTCTAATCTTTAAGAAATCTCTACCTAACGGGAGTAGTCTTTAGATCCGTCGATTCAGACGCGATCTTAGCTTTGAACATAAGCAAACTAACATCATTGACTCTTAACGAGTGTCCCGAAGTGGGAGAATTTTTGACAACAGGCACCAATGTCGCACAGCCGACGCTCAAATCATTCGAGCTTGTCACGTACAGAGAACCGCTTGGATCTCCTTCTATCCTAGATGCATTTCTTCGGGGGTTTCAGTCGTTGAAACCTCTCTATCTCTCTGTCAATGCTCGCTCCCTTGATCTGAATACCATTTGGACGTCTGTTGCTCACCATCAATCTACACTAAAGGAGCTTGTACTCAACTCCAATCCGACGACTTTCGATGGAACGTTCGATGGTCTTTCTCCACGTTGTTTAGACACACCAGGTGTGTATCAACTAGACCTTGACTTCTTCGGTCTGAATTGCCGGTTGACAGACGCAAAGTCTCGATACCATCTGATGCCAGGGGGACAGCGCCTTAAAATCCTTCACATCAGAAGAGGTCCTCGTGATGGATGCCTCGATCTTATGAATGACAAGTATAATGTGGCTCGTGATCTCGACGAGCTTTGCAATTGCGTGTTCGGACCCAAAGGCTTGCCCAAACTTAACTTTGTAGCTTACGGAGACTTCACGACCTCATCTCAATGGCGTCGATCTCGTAAGGTTTTCCGAAGGGTCCGCCAACCTCCGGTAGCTTTCTCTGGCCACCATGGGGCGCCGCAAGTGAAATATGAGAATATAGCAGACGAAGAGATTGATTCCTTACCTGATCTGAGCTGCTTTCTCACATCATTGGAAGCTTGTCATCTTCGCGAGTAGTATCGGGTAGTGCAACCAGATGAGAGAGGATAGTCGGATATAATGTCGGAGGCTTATTGAATAATTGAGGTAGTGCGAGTGGATTGAGGTTAGAGCTCAAGAAAGATGACTTGGAATTGATGCGAGGCAGTTTTCATTTATCTAAATTCTCTAGCTTTTGGCCCTCACATCGGAGGAAATACATCGCCCTTGTCCTGTGACCCTTTGAGGCCTCCAACTGGTAACTCCAGCTCTCCGCTGGCTGCATCACAAAAAAGGTAATCGAGCGCCGTTTATATACTGGGTAAATTTGCTAATATGGAGTGAAGATTTGTATAAGAGAGTTGCCTCACCTTGCCCGCCATCCATAGACAGCCGCCATCTTCACAGTCTGCGACAGTTTCCATCCCGCATACTCCTTTTGAACATCAGGAAGCTCCTCAACGCTGACAGGCCAACCCGCTTCGTCTTGTCCTAGCCTGCGCTCAGCATAAAATGCCATCTGCGCTTTATCATCTGACGTATCATTCGTGATGTCTCGAACCACGATCGTCTCCTTCAGGTTTGTCATAGCCCTCATTGCATTCTTCAGACCTGCAAACGTCGAATAATGGGCCAGTCCGTCCCCTAGATACGCTTCATCGATCGCGGCATATTTCAGGCGAGCCAGCTTAGTCTCCTTCAAAATTCTAAAGAGCCGATACAGGCTATCCTCCTCCTGACTGATGTCTAAATAAAGGACATCGAGATCGAAATTGAATCGCACCCTGTCAGGCTGTAGGAATGATCCGAAGCAGAGGGGGTAGAGTGCCTCGACCGCCTGCCTCGATTCCCGACATACGTGCAGCGCAGCTGGGAGTGTAGCTTACGAATAGAAGCCCGTGGTATAGTGGTCAGACGTAAGGATCTCCACGATACGGGGGAAGAGAGTAAATCGCCATATAATGAAGAGGAAGTTCGAGAGGAAGGCGTGTGAATAAAGTAAACCGTTGAAGGCCAACTAACGAAACCGCAAGGACAGTTAATGCCATCGTGTAACTGTGGCTAGTACAATAACCGGGAAGTTGTCGATATCGTTCTCGAGAATAACGGTTGGATGGTGGGATTTTCTCCAGGTGAAATCAGAAGATATATATGCTCGAATTCTTCTCCTTCCTACCTGCAGCGATACGCCAGCAAACCGCCGACCACTCACTTCTGCCCCATAAGCGCCGGCGTGAAATTCCTATTTATAATTGACTCGCCTTTTGCGGGGGATTACGCAAAAATAGTTGACGCTGATCAGTGGAGCTAACTTAGTGAAGAACTTTGGGAAGGCGGGGTAAAAGAGGCGAGGAAGCAGTCGAGGGAGGAATAAATAGAAGCCGGAGAATTGGCAGACTAACTTATTTTAAATTACCACAGCCTACATGCTGAAAGATCGCCTCTATTCGCAACTAATAGAACAGAAATTGAAACCTAGAATGTACAGTATTGTGTTCACCCGCACCTCAATTACCTGACGTTTCTCTTGTTGAATGGCGAGATTAACGCTTCGTGCTTCACCTGCTTGAATCGTGGCACAAGTCAAGATCAAGGAGGCTATTTGCCCCAGAAAAATCCCCTTATGCAAATTAATGTCTCCCTCGTCGTCCTCTCGTCTGGCGTCTCTGTCGGCCAGATGGGGTGTTAAGCAGGCCTTCTACGGACAAGTCTAGATACTCAGAGACTACGAACACCTGATCTTTAGCATAGTATAGCTCATAAATTTCCGTGAAATTTGGATGATGAATTAGTGGAAGACTGAAACCACGCCCATCGGAGGCCACAGAGTAAGTCGTTATCATTCGAACTTCAGACCTTTCATTGCACAGCACAAGGAGACACCTGAGCTGCACTCCGCAAACAGTTCGTAGAAGTCCCAGGGGTTGCAGCTGTAGGATGGAATATCCCTCTTTCCTGCGACCCAGAATGCTTTCACTGGCTCTCTGAAAATTGGTCGTGGATGTTTGGGACTCTGTGATAGAGAGGGAGAGCGGTGTTTCCGGATGGCTGTTGATTGTGACATGGCATAATGATCATCAGTGGGTGCCATTTCTAAGTTTACCCCAAATTGTGGCCAAGTAAATATCATTGGTATCAGGTCTCAAAGCAGGCTTCGTCACAGGCGATTCATATAGAGGCGATCAAGCATATCCAAATAGCTACGCGCCAAACGACGGCTCTGGAGCAGATTGTGGATCTGGTGGGTGAAGTTGTTGGGTGACTAGCATATGTGGATGCTTCTTAGAGACGGCGTCGAGGGTGTTCCCGTAGCGAAACGGCTTTTGGACTCCCCTCGGTCCTTTCGAGGCGTGAAGTTGACAAACCCAGAACTGCAGCCATATTTGGCTGACTGCGTCGCCAAGAACAGGTGCCAGTATTTCAAATCCAATTCGAAAGCCCAAGATGGCTGCTTCCACGGAGAAGATGAGTAAGTTAACTAATGTCGCAGACCAAGTTACTGCGATGAATCCGTGTGGCCTGTGCTCTGAGGCAAAACAGGCGAACAGAGGTGGTTTGCCTTGCATTTATAAGAAGTGAGCGCAAATTAGGAGATCAGGGGACACGTTCGATCAACCTTTGAAGATGCGATCAGGCCATGCATATCCAAGTAAATCACAAAGGCTCGCTAGAGCAGTCCTTTCACTAGGTGTTTCGTTGACTGGCTCTGCTAGGCAAACACGTGGCTTAAATATCAAAAGCGTGACTTAAAGCAAAAACCCCCTCATTCCATTCATTGCACTCTCCCAAACTCCCAACAGACAATAGACATGGCTGTGCCGAGAGGAAACACGACGCCTTCTTCTCGAGAAGCCGGTGGGAAATTACTCCCTCAAGTCTCGCCTCCTCGAAACTGGTTTTCATCGCGCTACGAGTACTCCATCCGTTGTTGCGCCTTCATTCCAGTCAGCGTTCAACTGGGACGTCTGGAGTGTTTCCACACTACTCCGTCTACGACAACATCAAACTCCGCTCTCCCCTTATCGGTTTCAGCTCACAGGACTCTCCAACACTTTCGTCACTCTCTTCATCGACGTTCAATGACAAAACCCGTCCGATATCATGACCTCCTTCAGTGTCGTCCACCTCCGAATTCTTTCGCACGCAAGTTTCAAACCACCAACGCCGACAAGACAATCTAGTGCGAGGAACTCAAGGTTGGGTGAGCCAAGCAGCATCCCAAGATCTGCCTGAGATCGCCCATTCACAATATATGCATCGCTTATTATGTTCAGTTGAGAGAGCAGTGAAAGGATTTAACTCTGTCCTCAGGCAACGGACGGCGGACTGCAGCATTCAAGGCCACAGCCAAAGAACTCTCGCTCCAACTAAATGAATAAGGGGGTGAACTATTGCTGTTAGCTCGGCGTGGTAGCCAGGATCACTTCTTCTATTGGCAAGCGCGCACGTACCCTGTAAGTGAACAGTGCACCATCCAGCAGGCAAACCTACTGACTGGCAACCGGGCCGGGAAAAAGGATATCGTGAGCGAAGATGTACCGCATTTACTGCAGTTTCGCAGGGAGCATATGCCAGCCCTCGACGTCGAAGCTCGCAGGCTCAATGACCCTGCCATCGAAATCATTTCTAGATACATTGTCGCCCAGCGTTGGAAGGGCCTCTAGCTCATAGCTCGTCTAAGCTCTGAGCTACTTGAGAAAAGCGAGACGAACCTGTGGCTCACCTCCGTGCCCACAAGAGAACATACGGCAGAGCTCTCTTCATGCCAGCGAAAGAGGCGGCAGTCTACCCAACTAGATCGGCCATCCAAGCGCTCGGCACATGGATTGTCTGAGGACCTGGGGTTGATGCAGCTGCTGTTGAGCAGCAGCAAGAGGTCGTCGACACCAAGGACAGGCTTCTCCTTGACCGTGATATCGAGATCGAAGTCCCTTGCCAAGGTACCGTAGATGTACTAAACAAACGGTAACATCCTTGGGTTAGGTTGAAGATCAAAGACAGGTGCCTATACCGAGAGAGCCTCTTTTGCATCATTGGTATATATGTGGCGGCCGTTCTCTCGATTGAAGAGCATCTTGAACCGCAGATGATATTGGTAGACCGTACTCCTCTTCTTCACCCGATCAACCTCGCAGATGTGGATGAGGAACGCTATCGTGGTCCCTTTAGAGCAATGAGGATTATCGTGCGCTAGTGTGGAGCCTTGGGTAGATGGGCACAGAACCTAGTTTGAAGGTTAGTCAAACTACGTACTTCACGTCGTCGATCAAGTATTTGCTCTCTTACCTGCTGAACTTGTCGATGATGTCCTGAAGGTGTCTTTCGTAGAATCGGCATAGTTGAGTTTGGCCGTCGTCTCGTAGTGTTGGTCGATCAGATTCTGGTAATATTCGGGAGGGTGTGGTTGGATCTTCCTAAACCGCGTTCAACAAGAGCATTTAGGCATGCGAGATTGTCGTGCCAGGTGTTGAGTCGAGAGGTGGGAGATGGGGGGATGAGGAGGGTATGTGACCACGAACGATGGGTGATGCCATGGTGACCGACTAAAGGCCCCCCCAAAACGGTGGGGTACGGATTTCTTCTGCTTGTGTATATGGCAGACTCAACGGTCGTTCCCGTGGTAGATAAATGCAAAGAGCAATGTACTCAGACAAGTTCGAGTAGCGATTATCTCTTTTCTAAACTATCCGTTCTTCGGCTACTACGCTGTGGGGAATAGTCTCGACTGAAGGCGTACGCCTGCGCTAAAGTGCTTTCAAACGCAGATTTTGACTTCAGTTACATCAAACGCCCTGAAGTTCTCGAAATGGCAAGCGCATCGTCGAACGATCTTGTCGCATTTACCCTAGGCACTAGAGTGGCGTTCTCACAGTACCTGAGTGAGAATCCGAACAACCGCCGCGTGTCTCAAAACGACAAAGAGATGCTAATCGAATGGTTGACAAATCCGGACAGACGACCTCAATCACAGGAGGAATTTAGCAGACGTAACTACGTCCGGAAGACCTTCATTTGGGATGAGAAAAGCCAAATTCTGCTAGCAGTTGCAAAGAAGGATGGAGACAAGAGCCGTAAAGTGATTACTACAGACATGATTGCGGACATAGTGGAAACGGTCCATAAAGATAACAACCATGCCGGGTGGGATGCAACGTGGAAGGATGTTAGCACTTCATACTACGGTATTCTACGAGCAGACGTCATCTTTCTACTCAAACAATGCCAAAACCAGCACTGCTCCCAAAACCCATCCAAACGTCCCAAGGGTTCCACACCAACAGCAATCCAGTCCCAGCAAAGCGACCACGAATTCATTGACTTCCTGAGTCACCACCAAGAGGACGACATGTACGGCGGTGGAAACCCTGATTGGAGAACTGATTCTGCATGCTGAATTGGAATGTGATGGTGGATGGAAAGAACAGGGTTTAGCATTATGATGTCCTATCGTACTGGAATAGGCGCTTGTTATTCGGATTCTCCCGCACATAATTCAAGAACGCCACCTTATACTTGTAGAAGCGTTCAGAGTTTGGTTTGATGTAGCGCCCTTCATGGTCCAATGAGAGTTGCAGGGGAGAGAGTTGGAGCAGACGTTGGATATCGTTACCGCAGGCGTACGCACCTAGTCGAGGCTGACCTTCGACCGGAGGAGATACGAGAGGGATAGATCGTGCAAAGCGTTGATGGATTTAGATGGTGTTAAACTCGAAAAATCTTCTCTCTAAAAGTTCTACTTCTGAATGTTCCCATCGTACATCAAATTGCTGTCATGTTAGTCCTCTCCATTGACCATCTACAGGTATCGAGCTCTGACTTCTTAGCATCAACGCAACTTTACGAGCAAGTCGAATTAGAGTAACCGAAGAGATCCAACAGGATGTCGTACTTTGAATATCGGCCGCTGACACCGCACAAGGCGAGAATTCGTCTTCTTGATGTTCTACCGGAAACGCATCACCAATCAGTGGAAAGTCCTTTGGACCAACATCATGGTGATCGAGCTCTTTCCGAGTCAAGCAACCCCGTATCCTGCACACTCTCTCATGTTTCTCTCGAGGCTGCACCTGCATACACCGCACTCTCCTACAATTGGGGAGATACAGCTCAAAGAGTTGGGATTCTCGTGAATGGGGCTACAATTATGGTCACTCTGAATCTCGAAGCGGCGCTTCGTCATTTGAGGTTACCAGATAAGCCTCTTACCCTTTGGGTCGATTTTCTATGCATTGATCAAAGCGATAAGGTAGAGAAAAGTGAGCAGCTGGAGCAAATGCGACAGATATATGTACAAGCTCTTTCAGTCGTTGCTTGGTTGGGCCCGGCTGAAAGCAATAGCGATGCTGCTTTACATTGGATCCAGCAATATGGTGGGCGGTCGTTGGATTTGGGCATTGGGACGAAACCGGAGCTTCGCCTACGTTACCTCTTGGAAGCACTTGAGGCAAACGGGAAAGGCCTCGTCGATGCAAGGCTCAAGAAATTTGCCGAAGACCTAAAGGAAGGCTTGTCTCCCACAAACCTTGAGAATGCGGATATCATTACTGCGCTATCAAGATTATTCAAGCGTCCATATTGGAGTCGTATCTGGATAATTCAAGAGCTAAGCAGCGCATCGAGATTGATCTTTATGTGTGGCAATAGGATGGTGAAGGACGACCATCTTAACCATGCCGTAAGGTTACTGAGGAATTTCGGTCATTATCAGCACTTACAACGGACCCACGACTCGCCAATCGCTCATTCGCCGGGAGTTTCTGTTAATTCAATTGATACACATGATCCAATCAGTCTGATAAAGTTACGAAGAGCTGCTGTACCGTCTCCACTCATCCATCTTATGCGCTCCTTTCGTCACTTTCAAGCCACAGACCCGAGAGATAAGGTATTCGCGTTACTAGGGATTTCTAAAGACACCGAAGCCCTACGTCTTCATCCGGATTACCGCAAGTCCTGCCAGGAAGTCTACAGTAATCTCGCTCGAACACTTATTCGAAATGGATATGTTGAGGTCCTGTCTCTCTGCGAGTTCCCAAAACAAATCGACGGACTTCCTTCGTGGGTCCACGACTGGTCGGCCAAGAGCTATCGATCTCCTCTACAACAAAGATCGCTTGATAGAAGGGCACGGCCTATCACAAGTATCTTAGAGCCCAAATTCTCAGCATCTGGGACCAACCAGACTATAAGTCTAGAAGGCGGGCACACGACAAGTTGGAGAATGCCGTTGTTGCTTCGTGCTACGTTTTTGGGCGAAGTTCAGCAAGTAGGCATGAGTTGGGAACGCAATGCCTTTGGAAGATGGCTACACGATTTACAGAAACTCTCTAGCCTAATTCCTGACACATCTATATTGTCCGGCGGAGGAGCCCACGCTGTCTGGCGCACAGCAGTAGCTGACCAGGAGATTCGACAGGGGATAGGGAAGCCTAGACTCTCAGAGGAAAAGGTTCGCATTGTACATGAGTTATTGAAGGGCGTGGATATGAGCCTCATGGATGCGCAGAAATTCCTCCGTGCAGGTTTAAGTGATTACTGCGAACAGCTACGGGTTGTTGCTCAGGGCCGTCGGCCTCTACTTGCGTCCGGCAACTACTTAGGCATTGGGCCTCGCGAAACAGAACAGGGAGATCTTGTCTTCATTCTCCTTGGAGCCGACACCCCATATATCCTGCGTCGGCGTAGTCAGGATGAGACATTACATCTTATTGGAGAGGCATATATGTATGGTGTTATGGATGGCGAAGCAATGGAGGGAAGTCCAGTTATTGAGGAAATTGCAATTGGCTAAGCGCATTATTGCTCCCCTACGCCATATCTATCGTTGGTTTCAAAGCCACCCACCAATTAATGCTTTGAAGTTTTTGGGCTCAATTTCAGAACATGGAGAGCGTTGACCAATATTGGATTGTTTCTTTCTCTCCGCATCTCGTCTTTTGGTAGCTATGTTCGTACCAATTGAGTAAATTATTGCCAATTCCTTACTGGTAGCCATATGAATGACCAGGGGGTAAAAATCCTGTTGTTTCTGTTTTATTTTTAATAGGCTGATGCTGGATTGCTCGTGGTGTTGGCAGCACGCATATGGGATGTGGCGGTATATGGAACACGAGGAAGGCAACCCGTAGCAAGGAGCTCATTTTTGATGGGGGGGGGGGGGGAATTACTAGATCTGTGCATCTCCGCCAGTGGTCAAAAGTCATGAAGGGCTCACTGTGTCGCACATTCCAATGACCTAATTATATTGGTATTGACATGTGTTGACAGGATATTCCAATCATCACGTGAGATGGAGCCTAGTTATGACTGGTTGATCTAGGCAGTACTGCTGGAGCCTATTGGGCTGTATCACAGTAGGGGCTATAAGTAAGGCAGCATGTTACCCTAGATTAGAGAATCAACAGTTCTAGTCAACAGGTTATGAGCCCCGGTTGTGCTTCCGTTTCCTGCGATAATTATCACTTGCTCTTGCTAGTCAACTAGCTGTTCAATACAATGGGCGTACCAAAGTATGCAGGTACAGTCTACGACTCCCAAGACACTTTTCGGCGATGGAAAGTCAATATCGATGACTTCCTTTACACCCATGACCTCTTTGGATTCGCTGACGGTACTGAAACCGAGCCAGAGAAGCCTTCACTATCGAAAAGCATCACTACCTACACGGCTACAGTTCTACCTCCTCGAGCAACTCCTCCAACTGAAGGAGAGACATCAACCACACCAAGTTCGAGCATCGAAGACCTTACAACTTACAAAGTTGAAATTCAAGCCTGGGAAAAGGCCACGAAGAAATTCAAGCAGAATCGATACGTGACGATGATGAACCTTCGACAGAGTGTTACCGATACAAGACAAGACACTGTATTGTACCTGAATGATCCGAAGCAGATATATGACACCCTGGTGGCTAGTGGTACCGATTCCAACACCCAGACCTTGATGCAATTGATGAGAGCACTCTTCAATTTAAAAGATCAGAAGCTGCAGTCCTGGGAGTGGAAAAAGCAGAAGCTTGTCGACTTGAAGACCCAGATCAACGACATCGAATCCCGTATCAACTTGCCCAATATCTTTCTCGCTTACATTCTTGTAATGGCAATCCCGAACGACGATTACAACGCCTCAGTTGACATCCTCCTCGAAAAGCCTGCCCTCGACCTCGATACGGTGTACAACATGTTCCGACGCAAGGAACGCGAGTTGGATGATCCCGATGTTCTCAAGGGAGAAGGTCCCCATAAGGGAGACTCTGTGTTAGCAGTCAGAGATAATAGTGGAGGTGGCGGAAGTCGTTCCAATTGGAGGGCCAGCTCTCGAGCACCACCTGGTCCCGACAATAAGTGTAGCCAATGTCAGTCGCCTGACCACTTCAAGAAGAGTTGCCCCGAGTTCTTGGCAACGAAGGAAGGAAATGCTTGGTCTAAAACAGGGGAGGGTGTTGAGTACGGAAAGAAATTCGGGCCGAAGAAGGAAGTCAAGAAGAAGGGGGAGGCAAAGACTGTGAGGACTTACGAGGAGAATACGTCCAGCGGGAGCGAATCAGAAACATATTCATCTTGTTCTTTACGTCCTCGTGAACGTGCCATGGGGGCCTCAGTGAAGTCAAATCCCAAATCCTTCAACTTTAGGGATCCATCGAAAGGGTTCAATCCAAAGCATTGGTTGATCGACAGCGCCTGCTCGCATCACATTTCCCCGCGGAAGGACCTCTTTATTGAGGGATCCTTGAAGGCCTGTGACGTCGAAGTTACAGTAGCAAACGACGATACCGAAGTTGCCAAATCCTGTGGGGATGTGAGGATCCCTTGGTCGTATCAAGGAGTTGCCAGAACATCGATCTTGCGTGACGTTTATTATATCCCGGGGATCAATTCAAATTTGGTGTCACTTGGTCAATTCGATACGAATGGAGGAGATTTCAGAAAGGTCCCTGGAGTTGGAATACGTCTTGAGAACAGCAAGGGAGAGCTCTTCCTTGACGCAGTGAAGAAAGACAACCTCTACAGAGTCAAGATTCGAAAGGAGAGTGTATCCAAGACTAAGGCAAGGACGAACCCGAGGTTCACGAAAAGTCAACGACTCCATGCAAGACTTGGCCATCCTGGCAGAAATAGACTCTCTGACTTCGAGAAGATGGTCAATGGTGTAGAAGAAGGTGCTCTCAGAGATCAGTTTTGTGAACACTGTGAAGTTGGAAAGAGTCATCGTCGCCCAAGCAAAACCCCGATGAGGGTAGTGTCCGCACTCCTTGAGTGTCTTCATATTGATGTGTATGGTCCAACAGAGAAATCGATTCTAGGCAACCGCTACATGATGACGATTACAGATCAACACTCGAAGATGATATGGGTGTTCTTTGCAAAGGACAAGAAGGGGTTTATCGAGATGTTTGAAGCCTGGCTAATCGCGAGAGAGCACGAATGCGCCCATCGCCACAACAACGAGAGACTCCAGAGAATACGATTGGATAGAGGAAGAGAGATCTGGAACAACAAACTCATCAGACTTGGTGAGAAGAGAGGCTTCCAGGTCGAACCGACAGTTGGCTACAACCCTGGTGCCAATGGGATGTCGGAGATCGCAAACAAGATTATCATGTTAAGGGCCAATGTCATAAGACAAAGTGCAGGCCTTGGAGATGAGTTTTGGGATCTTTCAGCGGAGACTGCGTGTTATCTCCGCAACAGAGGACCTGTTTCAAAGCGCGATATCTCCCCGTGGGAGATTTGGAACAAGGAGCGACCCGGAGTCCAGGGACTCCGGATATTCGGGTGCCCAGCGTACGTGCACATTCCGAAGGAAACGAGAAAGAACAAGCTCGATGTGAGAGCTTGGAAGGGAGTGTTCGTAGGATACGACCCCCTGACTGAAAAGATCTGGAAGGTCTTGGACGTTAAGATGAAGACAGTGCATCGAGTTGCCCACTTAGTTTGGGATGAGGACTTTACCAACCAAACCTTCGACCAGCTCTTCGGCGGCGATGAGCATGAGTCCGACAAGGGGGAGGGAGAACAGAAAGAAGTCCTATCAGATGCAACTAATGGCGAAGAAACTGATAGCGACGCAGAAAGCGATAATCTGGATAGAGGCTTGATCCCGATATCAAGAAAGGATACTATTGTGGAAGGGCTCGCGGCCTCGGATAGCAACGCAAATAATCACGCACCAGACCGCCATGATCGAGGGGAAGGTCTATCGTCTAGAGTAGTCGGTTCGGGACGATTCGAGGACGTGACGAACGAAGAAAACGACGTTCACCAAAACTTCGATGAAGAGAATTTTACGCTTGGCCAGAGTGATGGCGAATCGGATGTACTTGATTGTATTGAGGTTTTGATGCCAGGAGAAGACAGTTCATCCGCAGGAACACTTGGAATCCAAAACACTTTATCGCCACACTTAGAGAATCAGTTGACACTTGCCGACCTTGATCAGATGACGCTGTCGGACCTCAATAAGTTCTTAGAAAGCAACGCAGCGGAAGATACACCAAAAACGACCCTTAGAAAGATACGGGCCACCATCAAGAAGCTTGAGAAACAGCAATCTAATAAGGAGCGCCAGGATCGCGAAGAGCAGAGGGGAGATAAGCGCAACCCTCGTCGAGGGACAAGAGATGTTGCCTTCAGGGTTACTCTCCGCCATCCTGGTATGATTGATATTCCTCTGACTGTTGAGGATGCCTTGGATTTAAGCAACCCTTATTGTAAGGAATGGGCAGAAGCTCTTGGAATGGAGGTCAAAGGAATCATCGACCGAAAAACGCTCTCAGGAGAGTGTGAGTTGCCAGATGGGCTCTCAATTAGGCATCTCGTAACTGCGAAAGTGGTGTTTGACGTCAAATACGGAGAAAATATGGAAGTCCTCAAGTTCAAAGCCAGATTCGTTGCCCGAGGGTTCTCACAACAGTATGGCGTCAATTACGAGGACACCTTCGCACCCACGATGGGGATGAACGCCCTACGCCTATTAGTTGCTCTTGCGGCTAAGGAAGGTTGGATTTTGCATCAGATGGACGTTGTTGCAGCATTTCTCGCGGGAGACCTCACCGAAGATGTTTACATGAAAGTCCCAGAATATTTCCATGGCAAGTTCGGCAAACAAGTCAAAGTCTTGAAGAGCTTGTACGGTCTTAAGCAAGCCGCCAGAGTATGGTTCCTCCTGTTGAAGAAAACTCTTGAGAAAATGGGATTCGCTTCGCCACGCACCGATGAATCAGTGATGGTTAATGAGAAGACCAGGATCGTCGTTGTATTTCATGTAGATGATCTACTCATTGCCGGCAAGGATCTCAAGACTGTCGAAGCTTTCAAAAAGGAGATTAGTAGTTATTTTGAGATGAAGGATCTTGGAGAGGCACGCACTGTAGTCGGAGTAAGAATACTCCACCATCCAAACGGTGATATCTCAATCGACCAGACGTCTTATGCCCGAGAAATTGTCAACGAGTTCTTGTACGATAGCACAAAGTTGTACACAACTCCTATGGACCCAAAGGCCGCCAGCGACCTTGTTGCTAATCCCGGTAAGCTATGCAGCCACGAGGAGAGGGCGAAGTACCTCAGACTCCTTGGCAAGCTCATGTGGGTGTGCAATACCCGGCCGGATATTGCGTTTGCGGTTAACAAGCTGGCATCATTCTCTTCCGAAGTCGTGTGCTCTACCAACCACTGGAAAGCGTTGTTGAGGGTTCTTAGTTACATTTCTGGGACCCTGGAATACGGTATCATTTATCGACATGGAGACAAATTGACACCGCCCGAGGTTGCCCGAACGGAGTACTACACCGTGGACCACGGTCTTGAGATCCACTCAGGGACAGCATCAGTGAAGGACGCTCAGACGTTCTCAGACGCAGACTATGCAACTGATCCACGAGATAGAAAGTCTGTAACTGGCAGGATATCACTTGTATCAGGGGGAGCCGTTACATGGGCAAGCACAAAGCAGAAGTCAGTGGCAAAGTCAACCACTCAAGCTGAGTATGTTGGCCTAAGCGATGCCGCCAGAGAGGCTCTGTGGCTCCGAGACATGATTGCGTTTTTGAGGTGCTCCGAGAGAAAAGAGAAGCAGATCGTCCCCATGGTCTTCGGAGACAACGAAGCTTCAATTCAGCTGGCTAGGGGCCTCTCAAACACAGGAAAGATCAAGCACGTCGACACTGCCTTCCACCACATCCTTGACGAGACGAGAGAGGGAAATTTGAAGATCTTCTGGGTACCCGGAAAGCATATGCTAGCCGACGGACTGACCAAACCACTCCCAGCCGTTTCCTTCACAGAGAAGAGAGCTGAAATCGGTATGGCACGTATCAACGGGGTTCTCTCAGCGCAGCAGAGATCAGTTGAACCTCGTGGTATTGATGATTAATACGTTTTTTTCTGGGCGTTGAGCTGGACTCACGCGATGTCTCGGAATTAGGGGGAATGTTGACAGGATATTCCAATCATCACGTGAGATGGAGCCTAGTTATGACTGGTTGATCTAGGCAGTACTGCTGGAGCCTATTGGGCTGTATCACAGTAGGGGCTATAAGTAAGGCAGCATGTTACCCTAGATTAGAGAATCAACAGTTCTAGTCAACAACATGTGCTGTTGCGATGTCCATTTCGTGTGGTGGAATGTGGAATTGGCTGGTCGTTTAATGGATACCATCGTTTCGTGCTAGAAGCGCCGAAAATACTTACGCTGGGGAAGGATGTTTGCAAGTCTGGGAGTGGGAGGAGTATTGTCTGGTTTAAGTGAAGGTAGAATTCTGGGGAGATGCTTGATGAATTTAGCGTTGTCAAGTCACAAGACTTCTTGGCGAACTTCACCATATCCTTGCGATCCGACAATGTCAACTCCACGGCAATAACAAAAAACCACCCCGATGCCAGATCGACCTTGATCTGGCCCTGCGCTTACAACTATCTGCCTCCAAAAATCTAAATTCAGTAGAAGGTAAAGTATCAAAGTAAGGTGGGGCCCTTCTTGTCATACGGAGTATCGTTGACTCGCTTCGCCATCGACATGTGATGAGCCACGTGCTGACTGAAGCCAAATCACCAGCGTGGCGCTGATGGTGGGCCTCGGTAGATCGCACCCGAAAATTCCACGTCAGTTTCTATATCCCTATTATTTACGATGAACCGGGCCAAACATCTACTCACAATGGATAAGACTTACCAGGTAAAGCTAACCTTAATTTTATTTACGATATCTGACTTGGAGCAGAGAGCTATAGCAGTTTTGAATGGAAGACGCCGGGCGTCAAGACCAAGCACCGAGCCTGCAAAGAGCATTCCTGAACTAAGCCGGATGCCCAGTTTGGACGGAGGATCTGACCTGAAGGGAACACCTAGTATATTAGGGATGAAGCACTGGCTAGATGAACTTGGTCACTCGGTATTAGCAGGCCCATTTCTGGTGTACGCTGATGCTGACTGCAGCAGGCCGCCAGCATTAATAACCTGAATATCATTCACGTCGCTGGGACGAAAGGGAAAGGAAGCACGTGTGCATTCATTGATTCTATTCTGAGAGCCCACGGGAGACGAACTGGGTACCCACAGAAGGTTGGTCTATACACTTCACCACATCTCATCTACCCAGAAGAGAGGATTCGAATCAATTTTGAGCCACTCCCCAGAGATCTATTTGCCAAGTACATCTTCGAGGTGGACGATCTTTTGTCACAAAGCGGTCCTCATGATTTCGCCACCAGACCTCGTCATCTTCAATTATTCGCACTCTTAGCCTTACACACCTTCATAAGTGAAGGTGTTGACGCCGCCATATTTGAGACTCACCATGGGGGTGAGTATGATTCCACGAATGTCATCGAGAAACCTACTGTTACCGCCATCACGACACTTGGACTGGATCATGTGAAACAGCTTGGTTCATCGATCGAGAGTATTGCATGGCATAAGGCAGGAATCTTCAAATCTGGAGCTCCTGCATTTTCGGCGCCCCAAGAAACCACAGCCGCAGAGGTACTGCGCAAACGAGCATCTGATAAAGGCGTCAGTCTCCAATTTGTCCACCCGGATCCTTCTCTCCCTGCCAATATCATGCAGCTCAAGCCAGACGTTCAACGTACGAATTGCTCAGTGGCTCTTGCTACTGTGCGCTCTTTTCTCGATCAAAAGGACAATAAGAGTCGTTCCCGTTTGAGTTCATCTGATATACTCCAAGGCATAAGCCAATTCTCATGGCCAGGAAGGTTTCAACTTGTGATCGACAATCAATTTCAGTGGTTCTTGGATGGCGCGCATAATGAGATGAGTGTTAGCATAGCTGCTGAATGGTTTCTCGAGACATCCAAAATGCAAACGTATGAGACATTTTAGAAACTGTACAACTAGCGCTGATATCTTTAGGATTACCTCTCCTGTTGCTCGAATTCTCATTTTCAGCCTAATCACGGATCAAAGAGACGCAGCAGCTGTTTTCGAACGTCTGGCAACGTCACTCGCGGGCAACGGGATACAATACGCTATCTTTACAACGTACGAACGAGACCAGGAATCTGAATCCAAAAATAGTATGCATATTCATCTTGCTTCCTTGGAATTTCCTTTACTGACTCAAGTTCAGATCCACAGCCCAAAATCCTGGAGACACCGTCTCAAGACCAACAAGTTTATGCGACAATCTGGAGAAGAGCTCAACCTGATACGAGCATTTCATTTGAGCCGACTATTCAAGGAGCTCTAGAGCTTGCAAGGAAGATCGGCGAGGACCATGGTAGTGTGCAGACTCTAATCACAGGGAGTCAGCACCTGGTTGGTGGTGCTCTTTCTCTCCTCCAAACGACGGAAACCTCGGAAACAGGCAATGAAATAAGGAGAGATGAGTGAAATGCGCAATATTTATTTTTGCTTCCGTTTTACCTTACTTTTTCGGGTAATAGTGCAAAGCACGGGGCAATGTGGAATGGCAACGGTGGCAGGCACTTTTGTGTAAATCACTGGAGGAATCTTGTTATGGCGTATGAAGGGTGGAAGAGTTGTATTCTTGGGTTCGTCTACTGGGATGCAGGAAAGATATCGACGCGATCGGTGTAAAATACAGAGTTGGCACGTGAAATCAACTTGCAAATTCTCGTTTGGGATGGTTTGAAAGCGTGAGGAAATTAATGGTCCGACGTGCATGGCTCAAATTTTGGACGTTCGTTGAGACCTTTCTAAGAACCGCGCCGTTATGTCCCTCCTTTGAGGCCCAGCAGATCGCCGTCTGGTGGTGCATATCCTTTTGTGATACCTAAGTCCCATGGTCCACAAGCAGGTAGATCACCTCTCTGTAACCTTGCTGGGCCGCTCGTACCAATGGCGTTCCGTCGAAAATATCCGTGAGGAGTTACACGTACCACTTTCAAGTAGGTGCCTCACCTTGCCGATATCCCCATTCATGCACGCGTTCGAAACGAGGGGTTTGGTATCGAAGGAGAATTGAGGCGCTCTGCAAGTTGGGCAACGCCGTGTCAAAAACTGATTTGGCAGTGCAAGATTCGTGCGCCCAATGTGTACATTCGCACCGAATCATCACCATCTCCATCCCAGCACCTGCACCCTCGAGACAGATAGGACACGGCTCCGCGAGTGTCGAGTTATTATGATCTTCCGGTGGACCGAGCTATCGGGAAGTTCAGTGAGGCGGGCGCGATATATGCTCCGTAAGGCGCCGGCATTGAAGAAAGAGCCTCCGATCGAAAGAAGCACCGTACTGCCAGTCGGACTCGAGATTGTAGAATATGGCTCGGCAGGAATTATTGCGACTACAAGTAGCGTCAGCCGTTGAAAGATGTACACGAAAACCCACGTTGGTGACGGAGTCCTGCTTTGCTACTTCTTCTTTGAAAACCACAGTGACCGAGCATTCTAGGATAGTCAATAACGAAGTTCTCTCCAACCGATCGAAATTACGACTAAGCCACGCGAAACGTGTTTCGACCCGGACTTGAACTCTACCTACCCTCTGAACCGCACGAATGCAGACCAGGACCAGTGCGAGCTCTTCCTGCGCGAGGTGCTTGACATATACGGGCCACGGGACGGCGATGACGGAGAACATGGTGATGGCGGCAGCGTTGTGCGTGTGAACACCGATTCGGAGAAATCCTGTATCGACTTCGAGGTTCGAGAATATCCACACTTACCACGCCGTTGTGATCAATTCCTGTTGTCCAGCTTCAAGGTCAACGGCAGTTTACTCGCTCAGCCGTCCATCCATGGAGCGAAGCAGATACATGATGTGTCCAGGACATCAGTTTGCGAGAATGCAGATCTTGAAGATGGCAGCCACCACAGGATGAGGAGCTGATGTTTTCTGAGGGGGGTGTTTGATGTCGTTGGGAGGTTGGCTTTTGTTTGTTGCGGAGTAGATATAGTGCAGAAGCTCGGTGCTTCTGCTACAGCTGAGAAACATAATCTCGATCAACGCCTTTGGCTGTGACGGAATTTGAGGTTGGTTGTGAACGAGAGTTGTGGAGGAGAAGTTGTAGAGATGTCGGAGAAAGTGAACTGGACTTGGCGCCAAACGCGTCAGAGGCGTAGAATCAACTCCGCAGATCTCCAAACTCCAGAAATGCGGTATTTGGGCCTTTTTGAATCGATACAAAATCTGCGACACGAATCTGGCGTGGTGGTGGAGGTTGATTATTGTTTGTTGGTGTTGTTGAGGAAGAAAAGAGACGAGGCTCCAGCAATAGCTCAGAATAGTGGGGCGCATGCACATAAACTACCCTGCATCGTTCTGCTGCTCGGTAAACTCGGTCTCTACTGTACTGTACATATCAATCTTATCAGGACCTCTCGGAAATGGATACCGTTCAGTGGTTTGCCGTGGTGCTTGCAGCCATTGCAGCCTTTTCTATTGTTTTCTACACGACGAGAATTTTAATTAGGTTTCTGGGTACTTGCACGACGTACACTCCTCGTCTCATCTCTTATGGCAGACCCATCAGCATTTGCCCTGTCATCAAGCTCGTCAGGAATGCTCCAGATCCCACACCCGGTGCGCGCTCCCGCCCTTGCAGCCCACGATCCAATGTAACTCATAGATCTTAAGCATCACGACAAAGCACGTTTCTTGGTCGCCGAGGGACATCAACTGGATACACCTAGCAGCTAATATCTGGTGTGCTTGCTTCTCATCTACCCAGAAACTCCCACATCGATCTTTGCTAAGAAGGAAATCGCGAAACGAAAGGTGGTGTAGACGGAGCTGGCGAGTGGGGTCTTTTGGAATATCAAGTATCGCATGAAGGTCATTAAATATCGAGTCGACTTCTTCCCATATCGCATGCCTCTTCTTTCTCGTCATCCGAATAGTCAGAGGAGATAGAGTGCTTGAGGACAGTAAGGTAGATCTCGTCAAGGTGCTTCTGTGGTGCGGTGATAGCGCTGCTACTGCCCTTGAGAATTATATCCAGTCTCTTGCGCGCGAATCGCTTTCCTTCACGGATAAATCGACATGTCGTTGATGCCCAGATAAAGAGTCCAGAAGCGTAAAGAACGAGCTGTCTTAGAAGTTCTTCGCCAGGCCAGTCAGCTCCAAGATTCCACTGCTGCCCGATTATTCCTAGAGTGTACTCCAGGACGAGAGAGATATCATTATCGACAATTGATGGTTGTATATTGTGGAGCACGAAGTCCTGATGTTCAGCTTGTGGGATAGTGTATATCCCGTGTCGGATGGGAATTTCAGGCCTGCTCGTCAAAAATACTCGAAGTTGTACTCTCCTTAAGGATCGAGCTTCAGCTAGAAGCTGCAGGATTGTGCGAACGTGGTCTTCGTTGTCACATTCATCAAGAGCATCGATTATAAGAATGCAGCGGAGTTGGCTATCATAGCTGTCTAGCTTCGAAAAGGGGGGGAGGACGAGCTGGGGCCACTGATCGCTAAGGGATTGGCTCGCAATGTCTTTGTTCTTGGAGATAGCATCTGAGATATAATGCTGGAGAGATGGTTCATGATTTGACAGTTGTACGGCAAGACTTGTGAAGAACCTGCCGGCGTGGCTCACATCTTGAACGCCCCTCGAGAAGAAGAAGCTGGCCACTGGATGCCCTTGCTCAGAGCATCTACGGGCAATTGTGCGCGCAATCGTCGATTTCCCTGTGCCCGCTAAGCCATTTAGCCAGAAGATGTACCGCTTATCGTGTCCATCACACCAGTCATATATCTCTCGTAGAAGGTCGACGCGGGTGTAAGGGTGGCAGGTGGATTCGTGTTGGCGGTTGTATGAGTTGAAAGGCGCCTCAGCAGTATACGGTAGGTCACAGAGTAGGTCTTTCTAAGCTGTCACTTAGCGCTAGTCTTAACAGATGTGTAGGCATCAATCGTAAGGATAAGACTTACCCTTCAAAGGTTTATCGATTGCCTCCTGGAGCCGCCGAAACGCCTTGGCTTCTCCTTCGCCATAAAGGAGGGGCATCTGGACATCAAAAACGCCAAAGAGCGAATATGCCTTGTCTTCTCCGCGTGTAGTTTGTCGGCTTTTCGCCCATGAGAAACGTTCATCGACGTCGAACTGGAGAGGGAGTTTTCTCGAAGCGCCGTGGCAGGGACTCCCGTAATCTCGTGGATTTGTTGCTCGAGAGTTCTCTTATTACCTAGACTCTTGCCTTCCTGGGAATAGAATTCAACTGAACTTGGAGCAAGGAGTTCTTGTATGGTCCAGCCTCGTAAAGCATTGCGATTAAATCAGCTCATCACATATTATTCGGCTTCTATATCTCACAACTATAATATCTTGAATGTGAAGTCTTTAAAAGGCATCATTTCCAAGATTGTGGTGGTTGATTTCCCCAGTGATTTGTCGGATATCAGAGCTTGATGGGCCAGGCCTCGAACGGATAAACCTTAATCCAGTCAACTCCATGAGTGCAGTGCTCTCTGACAGGCAGCCACAGAGCCTTGTGGAACAAAACTGTTCAGCTCTTCAACATGAAGCCCACCCTAATCCTTTTCGACATGCTACCTCAATCACTGAGCTCCAGCTTCCGACTTTGGATTCGTTTCCACCAGATGATCATAAGCAGCCTGATACATGCTGTCTACAATACACGAATCTGCGAACGTCGTCACCCTCGGACATGGCGAGTAGCCATAAGTCAACGGTTTTCCGAGTGACCGGCCTTCCTCTCGATAAGCCAGAGTCAGAGGTCCGGTCGACACTGGCAGAAACAATTCGTGGTCTCTTGACAGATGACGAACAACAATACGAGGTGGTCATTGCATGCACTCCGACGTGCGATGGAAGCCAGACCTTGAGTGCCCTCGTCGAATTCAAAGGTGGCGATCCAAAATTCTTGTCGCAGCTTGAACGTAATCCACTAGGCGATTGGCAGGTCGAGATGGGAGATGATGACATTAACTTTGATCGTCATTTCTTCGGCTTTACCCAGCTGTATCCTACAACTCTTGGTCATCCAGTCACTGCTGAGTACGATACAATCCGTCTATCAACAGAGGTAAATTTACTAACTTCAACTGCAGCATCATCGCTATCACAGGCCTCGACGGACATGCGTATGGGTCGTGGAGGGGCAAGAGCAACCTGGGGCGGATGTGGCTTCGCGATTTCCTCTCGAAAGATCTGCCGAACTGTCGAACGATGATTTACGGTTACAATTCGAAGCTCTCGAGTCATGGCATAAATACTATCATGGATTATGGACGAGAATTCTTGGAAGCGATCAAGAGGGTGCGGCACACACAAGAGGTAGGAGGCTGGCGTGCTATTTGGTCAGTTGCTTTGCTGAGAGTCTTCTAGCTCAGGGAGAGACCGGTGTTTTTTATTGGGCATAGCTTTGGGGGAATCATATTAGCCCATGTAAGTGGAGCTAGGGGATCAACTGTGGACGGTGCCGGCTAGGAAGATGGGAAAGCTAATCTTCTTAGTGTCTTGTGCAAGCGGTCCTGGCAGACGAACACGGCCATGCAACAATTGCAGCACTGCACAGGGCGACCTACGGCATCTTATTCTTTGGCACGCCGCACAAGGGACTCGTGATCGACGACATCCGGCGCATAGTGGCTGGAGAGGACCACCATCCGAGGACCGAGCTGCTCGAGCAGATCAAACTGAAGTCTGGCCTGTTGATAGATAAACTCGCGGACTTTAAGAACCAGATCCGAGATCGGAAAATCATCAGCTTCTATGAGACGCAGCAGACGAGGCGACTTGAACTGGTGAGTTGTCTCAGCTACCTCGACATCAGAACTGACTGGAAATGACTGACATTGCCTCCTAGAACCCTGAGACAAAAAAATGGGGCCGAACAGGGGAGTATATGACCGCCGTCGAGTCTGGGTCGGCTCTTCTCGAACTTCCGGACAGCACCGAGGCAAAGATCCCAGTTAATGCAGATCATTCTCAAATTGTCAAGTTCGATAATCGTAATGTTGAAGCATATAAGACGGCAGTTGGATATTTGAAGCAGTTTGAACAAGATGCTTGGAAAGTTGTTGCGGACCGATTTTGTATGTAACTCAGGACTGTTCTTCACTAGTCTCGTATTTGTATCTTTCATTAATCATTTTGGCCTTTTCCAAAGGTTTCTAGAGAACAGTATTGTATTGCTTTTGTGCCGATCTTGAACTCCGTCCTAACTTGAATGGTATTTAGCACCTGCGTCGAGAAAGAAACCCCCACGATCGACCGTTCCCTTCGATAGGGATACAAAGTTCGTTGGGAGACAAGATGTCCTTGCAGCACTGGAACTGCGGTTCTCTCTATCCAACTCCCACAATCGGACAGTCCTTGTGGGTTTGGGTGGGGTAGGGTATGACTCCTTCCCCATCTGTACACGAATGTCTAACAAGAACATAGCAAGTCGCAAATTGCAATTGAATACTCGTATCGGCTTAGAGCGAAGGACCCTCAAGTATGGGTCTTCTGGGTGTATGCGGGTACCGCCGAGCGATTCGAACAAGCTTACAGGTCTATCGCCATTGAACTTGACCTACCAGGTTCAGATGATCCAAAGACGGACGTGTTGGGCTTGTTTTCACGATGGCTTAGCGATATCGACAATGGTCGTTGGCTCATGATCCTGGATAATGCTGACGATATCGATATATTTCGCCAGATGCAAGGGGAGGGATCCCAAACCGGGAGTGGCACTCAACATGCAGTTCCGATATCGAGTTACATCCCACAAACTACAACTGGATCAGTACTCCTTACTACACGAGATCGAAGAGCAGCGTCGTGGCTCAGCACTGGATACACGAGCGTCATTCCGGTCAATCTGATGGATTCGAAGGACGCCGAGCAATTACTTTGCATCAATATCCCTGAAGGTCTATCTAATAGCTCTGATCGTGCCGAGCTTGTCAAAGAGCTGGACTGTCTACCACTAGCAATCACTCAAGCCGCTGCATATATTAGTGCGAAGGCCATTCGCATGAGTGTGTCCAAGTACTTGACGCTCTATCTCCAAGACGAACAAAGTCAAAGCAGGCTACTCGACGAAGAATCTGGGGATCTAAGACGAGATCCTGGCGTTCCTAATTCTGTGATCCGGACCTGGCAAATCTCATTCGACCAGATCAAGCGGAACAAGCCACAAGCTGCGGAGCTTTTGTCCCTTATAGCTATGTTCGATCGCCAAGGCATTCCCGAATTCCTCCTCTGCGTCCAATACCCCAATCCTCTCGATCTCGAAGATGCTCTAGCCCCTTTAGATGAGTTTTCTTTGATCACTACTGAGAAGGGCGGTAAGACCTTTGAGATGCACCGGCTTGTGCAACTCGCAACACGGAAGTGGCTTGAGCTATATGAGGAGGCCGAAAGGTGGCAGGGAGAGGCAATCGAAGTGGTGGTAAAAGCTTTTCCAAGTGGAGATTATAGCAACTGGAAGACGTGTGAGACTCTGTCACCACATGCTCTTGAAGTGCTGAAGTATGAGCTAAAGTCAAGCCAGTCTCTGCTTGAGCGTGCATCCCTTTTGTATAATATGGCTTGGTACAGCTGGCTACAGGGTCATTATGAAATTGCGAAGGCAGAAAGTCAAGAATCTCTGGCTGCTCGTAAACATCTTCTTCAGGGTGATGACAGGAGGATTTTCGACAGCATCGGGATGCTTGGTTTAGTGCTCGATAGCCAGGGCAAGTACGACGAGGCCGAGGCCATGCACCGAGAAGCGCTCCAGCTCAGGACAGAGGTGCTCGGCCAGAGGCACCCCTCGACGCTCACGAGTATGAGCAACCTCGCTGGAGTGCTCGATAGCCAGGGCAAGTACGACGAGGCCGAGGCCATGCACCGAGAAGCGCTCCAGCTTTGCACAGAGGTGCTCGGCCAGAAGCACCCCTCGACGCTCACGAGCATGAACAACCTCGCTGAAGTACTCCTAAGCCAGGGCAAGTACGACGAGGCCGAGTCCATGCACCGAGAAGAGCTCCAGCTCAGGACAGAGGTGCTCGGCCAGAAGCACCCCTCGACGCTCATGAGCATGAACAACCTCGCTGAAGTGCTCGTTAGCCAGGGCAAGTACGACGAGGCCGAGGCCATGCACCGAGAAGAGCTCCAGCTCAAGACAGAGGTACTCGGCCAGAAGCACCCCTCGACGCTCACGAGCATGAACAACCTCGCTCAAGTGCTCGTCCGCCAGGGCAAGTACGACGAGGCCGAGGCCATGCACCGAGAAGCGCTCCAGCTTTGCACAGAGGTGCTCGGCCAGAAGCACCCCTCGACGCTCACGAGCATGAACAACCTCGCTGAAGTGCTCGTCCGCCAGGGCAAGTACGACGAGGCCGAGGCCATGCACCGAGAAGCGCTCCAGCTCAGGACAGAGGTGCTCGGCCAGAAGCACCCCTCGACGCTCATGAGCATGAACAACCTCGCTGAAGTGCTCGTCCGCCAGGGCAAGTACGACGAGGTCGAGGCCATGCACCGAGAAGCGCTCCAGCTCAGGACAGAGGTGCTCGGCCAGAAGCACCCCTCGACGCTCATGAGCATGAACAACCTCGCTGGAGTGCTCGTCCGCCAGGGCAAGTACGACGAGGCCGAGGCCATGCACCGAGAAGCGCTCCAGCTTTGCACAGAGGTGCTCGGCCAGAAGCACCCCTCGACGCTCACGAGCATGAACAACCTCGCTCAAGTGCTCGTGAGCCAGGGCAAGTACGACGAGGCCGAGACGCTGAACCAACGGGCACTTGCCGGGTATGAGGCGGCGCTGGGGCCCGACCACCCCTCGACGCTCACGAGCGTCTTTTGTCTTGCAGCCCTATTTGAAGCGGAAAGTGATTATGACGCCGCTGAAATTCAGTACCAAAGAGCAATTTCTGGCTATAAGAAAGCTCTTGGTGATACCCATCCTACTGCTGTTACTTGTGTTGAAAGATATTCTTCTATGCTTAGGGGACTAGAAAGATCTATTAACTGATCTGTAATAACATTTCTTGATCCAATATGCCCTACATAAAAATAACTGCTGCATGTGATTGATGCCACTCTTTAATCCCTTGTTTCAATGAAATACTATTTACTATTGCTTCTAACATTATTAACTATATTTTTACAACAGGAAGTTTTAAGAAGGGCATGGGAGAATGGAACAATATATAGTTGCCATCCATAGTCTAGAATCCTCCTTCCACTCTATGCGGGGTAAACAAATAAGCTCCTGGTTCTTTTTCTGCAACAGGCGGGGAAATTATACCGATAAGGCTTATCAGTTCGCTTGATCTTGAGATCGGCAGACAACTAGTGGGGCTGAGGACATCGCCGAATTGCGTACATCCTCACACTCTGCCTCGCATGTACCACACCGCTCCACAATCGTTCTGCGACTCTTTCAGGTGGGATTCAAAATCAACGTTGCTCTTACAATGTGCTAATCCTTTCAGATGCTGAAGGCGCCCTTCTCTCGACCCATCGTTCGCCCGCCACCTTCAACTCCGCCACGCCTCAACGAACCTGCATCTGATGCCTTAGCAATTTCACCCGCGACCTCGATTCCCTATACACTCCCTGCCGCTATCCGACATGGAAATACTCTCGCGAGAATCAAAGACGACCCAGATGCGTATTATATGATGGAGCTGCGGACTGAGCGCCTTGATGAGATCAAGTCATATCTCTGGCTAGCTGGCCTTCCTAGCTGTGCGCGAGCTTTGCATCGGCAGCAGCTTTTGGGCCGCCAAATTCTTGTCACCGAGGATCCCAACGAACACCTTGTTTGGCACGAGACACGCGTGTTTGTCAAACCACTCCCGATATTCCTGGTCGATCTCGACTGCTGGACCCAGAAGATTTGTAAAACCAAGCAACTACATGAAGCTGCTTGTGGCTTTCTGCTCTCGTACGCATGGCTTGTCAGACATGAGAGCGACCTTCGAATCGCGCATGAGAAGGGGCTGCTGCCGGGTTTCATCGACTGGGCGACTTGGACAAACTTCATCGATGAAGTCCTCGAGCACATCGACTTGCAATCTTTAAGCGGGGTCTCTCCCAGATATCAATATGGCGAGTTAAGGCTGTCGAGGTTGAACAAGATATATCGTATAACACGTTTCAGTTGGAGGGATTTCATTCGAGGGTATATGACCGCGTCGACATGGTATCAGGACTTCTTCGCGCGCAATTTTGCCTGGTTATTAGCAGTGTTCGCTGCTATATCGGTGGCTCTGTCAGCAATGCAAGTGGTTGTTGCTGTTGCAAGAGGTGGCCGGGCATTTGAAGACGCATCTTATGGCTTCTCTGTAGCCTCGTTGTTCCTGGCAGCTGGGACCGCGTTCGCAGTGCTATTTATCTGGGCGATTCTATTCGTCTATCATCTAGTCAGTGCTCAGTTGAACGATCGACAGGTCATGAAGGCGAGGAAGACCTTTGCAGATGCGCATGGAGACCCGCATTTTTAAAATCTGTTGCAGCTTGGTGCTTATATGTAACCTGGGTCTATCGGACCCGGTGGATATCGCATGGTCAGGATTTATCATCACTGGAATTACCACTACGCTCGTCTATCTCGCCGATCTCGACTGCCTCCAGCCATCTCACATCTGCCGGCTCACCAACCTCGCCTGGAGCGGGCTTCCCGCGGGTGGCGAGCTCGCCATCACCAAAGGCAAAGAACGAAATCAGATGTGTGCAATTAGCCACCACTGGTTACGACCCCAGCACTGTGAATCGTGATTCTCTATAGGAAACATATAAGATGGGTACAAGATCATGAAAGATGGGAAGATGGACGAGGGTGAGGCTCGGCAGCTGAACTGAAACCCAACAGTTGCGGCGGTAACGTGGGCGAATCATTAAACCTGTACACCATGCAGGCTGTATTTTTGGCCCCCAAGAAGCTTCTTCGTACCCTTGCCATCTGCACTCCATAATGGCGGTTCCAGTCCATCGCCTTCATTCTTCGTGATTTGAGTGCTGGATGACGCTTCTGGAAGGCTTGAACCTGGGTCTGCGGTGGCTATTCCCCCACCAAAGATCGTCACTCGCTTCGATCCGAGGTACCGACTCACATGGCGATTTTGCATGAATCTACACGCCACAGCCGCTACAACGCTGTTGACGATCTCTTGCAAAGAAGGGAGGCCTAAGAACTCGGTTAAGACCCTTCTATAGGTTTTGAAGGCGGTACAAGCTCGGTGGTGCAGCTATAGGAGAGGAAGTCTATTAAGCTACAAAAGGAGACACTCTGCAAATCAGGCGTGAGGGCGACGACGCGAACGTAATTTTAAGTCGGAGGCAACTAGGGTGTTCGAGCTACAGAATATACTTGGAGTCAATGTACCGGTTACAGTCGCTTACAAAATCGGCTTCCTCTCCGCACTCTAGAAGATTCGGAGCCCCACCTAAAAGGCAGGCCTAAGCGAGGCATCATGTGATCAGAAAGTGCTACTGCAAACGTACTGCATCACAACGACGACAGAATAAACTTGACCATTCTAGAATATTATAAGCGTAGTATATAGAAGTCACCTTCCCCAAGCCCCTCTTTATCAAAGTTATAATAATATAAGTTATAAGAGAAGAATAATTCAAAGAATTGTAAGAAGCCTTTAGAGAGTCTTCTACGGCAGATATGTAACATCACTTTTCCAAAAGTTAAATACAAATGAGTAATACCATAAAATGCCTTTTTGTTGCATTTATTTTACCTGTCAAGACGATTAAGCATGATTGAATAATGGTTTACACAGGCCTTCGTGGTTGGATGTTCGGAACCCAATGATAACTGATAGCCAGTACATGCCCTTTGGTAAAGTATCGATGCTTCTTCATACTCTTCTTTCTTCTGGAGTAGATGTGCAAGACAGTACATACTCGTGACCGTGTCAGGGTGCGTCTTGCCGAGCACCTCTTCCGAGATCTCGAGCGTCTGGCGGTTCATGGCCTCGGCCTCCGCGTACTTGCCCTGGCTGGCAAGCACTCCAGCGAGGTTACTCATAGTCGCGAGCGTCTCGGGGTGCGTCTTGCCGAGCACCTCTTCTTTGATCTCGAGCGTCTGGCGGTTCATGGCCTCGGCCTCCGCGTACTTGCCCTGGCTGGCAAGCACTCCAGCGAGGTCATTCATAGTCGCGAGCGTCTCGGGGTGCATCTTGCCGAGCACCTCTTCCGAGATCTCGAGCGTCTGGCGGTTCATGGCCTCGGCCTCGGCGTACTTGCCCTGGCTGGCAAGCACAAGAGCGAGGTTACTCATGGTCGCGAGCGTCGAGGGGTGCGTCTTGCCGAGCACCTCTTCCCGGATCCTCAATATCTGCTGAAGCAACGCTTTGGCCGCTTCATTCTTCCCGAGATTCGTTAAGCTTCTTTCTTGAAGGTCATAGAGCGGCAGGAACTCTTTTGATGGCTTATTAGGGTTCTGTTGCAGCTCGATGAATACAGCTTCTAGCAATTGACTAAGTCGAGTGTCTTGTCGCATACCTAACAGAGCCTGAGCACAGTTGAGAAAGATCGAAGTGACAATAGACTTCGACCCGGGGCCAAACGCCTTCTTAACCTCGATTTCCAGGTAAGACAAGACATGCGGAAGCAAGGATCTCTCTTTCATCTGCCAGAAGCTTGTATTTAAGCGAGAGAGTCCAAGAACACAACCAGATATAATCCATACTTCACCCTGACGACTTGAATCTTGTCGATCCTTTGCCCAAGCATGAGTCAATGCGTGCATCGATAGTCCGCTATAGCTTTTAAGATCATGTCGAGTAATTAGTGAAAGTGAAGTAAGGAGAAAAGTGGCCTTAGTGAGACGAAAAGAGTCCCATTCGTCTTCCTTGAGGACCATGAAACTTGGTAGTTTCAACACATGATCTCGAGAGAATTCATCGATCTCCATAGCCTCATCACTAGTCCGCGAAACCTTTTTACAACCTTTCCATGTCTCCTCGAAAATCTGAAGAGGAAGTACGCTAGAGCCAAGCATCGACAGAATCTCCAGTAAGCGAAGAGCATCGCTTGCAGACTCACTTTGAGATCGTTCTAAGACATCTGCTGAGGCCTCGAAAGTCGCATAGACATCGCAGTACCTCGATTGGGCCTGATTGGGTCGATATTTTAACAGTCGCTGTCGCTGCCGTTGGTAAACCTTGGGGTATTGGCCGAGCTGGCAATGCCCTTGGCTGATATACGCTCCAGCCTGGATCAAAGCAAGCGGATGTGAGCCTAGAAGGTTGACTACTCCTTTTGCATCATAACTACAAGACGACCACGATTCTCGAGGCAATTCGGCCGCCTTCAGCAAGAGGTTCTTTGAGTCTTCTTCTTCCAGACCTTCAAGTGCTTCGAACGCGTCGGGACTATACATCCTGCATTCAGTAACACGAGTTGTCATAAGAACAGCACCATGATTTCCAGGTGGAAAGTAGACCTGGTAATCGAAGTCAGGATCGTCGGCATTGTCGAGGATCAGGAGCCAGCTTCGTTGGGTATTTGTAAGGGCTTGACGTGCTTCGTGGACAGTCTCAGCGGAGTGACCAAGTAGCTTTGCAACGGCGATGAAGTCACGCTCAGCGGCGGAAGGATTGTCCACGTCGACCCAGAATATTCCCCAGAACCTATAGCATAAGCTAAAATACTTGTAAATCTTCAAAGGCTATCGGAAGGACGTACTTCTGCTTCATTAAGCTCGCAACCTGTAAGCATATCTCGCTCTTTCCTTGTCCGCCTAGCCCCGTAATCACGAATCTCCTCTGGAATTGGGCTGCAGATATCGGTTTACTTTGTAGAGCCCTCTGTATTCGGGAAAGTAGATCAGAACGCCCAGTAAATAAGCTATTGATAGCCCGCGGCACCATCCAGTGTACGTTGCCATGTATATTAGCACCTGTACCAAAACCAAGCATGTTAGCTATATTCGATTTTCAGTAACTACAATTATAGCTCTCATCAAATCGAGGCCTCATCATGGGCTTATTAAATTTACCTCTTGAGCGTTTACCGATCTCCTCCTCGAGTCGAATAAACGCATTCTCTCTCCCCTCGCCATAGATAAGCGGCATGTGCAGGCCGAAGATTCCAAATAGAGAGTACGCCTCGTCTTCTTTACGCTTAGCCGTGCGTTTTGTTGCCCATAGCATCCGCTCTTCAACAGAGAATTGGGTGAGAGGCTTTCCTCGAAATACTTCCACCGGGATACCTGTGATCTCGTGCAGTGACGGTTCGAGCGACCTCTTGTCGCCTAGTCGTTCGCCCTCCCAAGAAAAGAATTCGACTGAGGATGGAGCGATAAGCTCCTGAAGTGTCCAGGCTCGAGTGAACCATCGACTATGCTGGAATTCCAACTTCCACGTTGAGAACGATTTACCTGAAACCGTTCTTATAGAAAAATCAGAGAGGTAGACATAACATTTGGCCGCATTTTGATACCAGCGAAACATAGAGTTAATAGCCTCCGAAAGCTCTAGAAGATTAGATTTGTTGATACAGCATGTGTCTACCCAAAAGTATTGGAGCCCATCTCTTGCTGCTTGTTCGCCGCAAAACTGAATCTTTCTGTGTCCAATCTTATCCGAGTAAGTTCCTGCTTTGAAGTCATCGAAAGTGACTTCCTCCGTATCCTTGCCCCAAGTATGAGATAGGATCGCGTATGGCGGCACATGTTCAGTGTAATCCTCGGTAAGGCTGAGGTTGCCGCTTTCAAGGTGCAAAAGACGCATTTTCAAATCAGGACTAGCTAGACAGAGTTTGAGATAACAGGAAATAAGAGCACAGAAGTCGATGCGCGACTGCCAGTGAACAAGGAGGAAACTTCATGCGCATTAGGTATCAAGCGGTCGATGTCGAAGGTCATAATGAGGCTCGAGCTCATGCCGGCAATAGCGGGGCATTACTAAGCAATGTATAACTCAGTTAGACATTCACACGTGACCTCGCAGAAATTGGCGGTACCGTGAGTTGAAATTTTAGGAACTACGTGTTATATACTAAGTTATACTTATAACATTCTAGAAGGTTCAAGGTCATTCTGTCGACGTTTTAAACTGCTCGGCGCTTTCTGGTCACATGACACACCGCCTAGCCCTGTCATTTAGGTGGGGCTCCGAATTTTCTGGCGACTGCGGAGTGGAAGCCGATTTTGCAAGCGACAGTAATTGTTTCGGCACGTAGGGTTTTAGTTGAGGATTGAAAGAAGAAGTGATTGCAGCATGCTTAATTGACTGGAACTAGGTTCCTCCACGGGATTATATACATGTGGGCACGTGACTATAATACACTTTACTCAGAGACCAGGATTGCCTAACCAACAGTTTTCCGCTACGCAGGGATGGACGTTATATATGAAAAGGAACACAGTCTATCTTGTCGAACGCACAAACCTTGGTTCTCGAAGCTTGAAGCCGTGCACTGTCTGTACATGGCCTTTAAAAGCCTGCACGTGTTTGAGAACAAGCCCCTGAGACTTACGCGTTGGGGAACAACACTCTATCCTTGCTTGGCCTGCGGATCTTTTCCTTTGAGGTGATTACGTTCAACATGATCCATCATCTTCGAAGTGCGGTAAAAGGAACCCATCCTTTCTCCGTAGCCCCTCGATTCGACCCCAAAACAGAACAGATACTAAGTCTTGCCACAGACGAGGGGAAAGACAGGAGCGATAGGTCCAACCTCAGGAGACAAAGACGGTAGCGTGAGGCGACCTCACGATAGCCGCAGAGAGCCTCCATCAGCTCGACGGTCTCAACGCAGGGGTTGACAGCGTCCCTAAAAAGATTGCATTCTCTGAACCGGAGGGAAATCTTTGACAGCTCCCAATAGTATATACCCGAAGAAGTGAAGTCGCAAGATGAGAATGATTAACGAGGAAACACGTTAGGTCGGAGGCGGACCTCGTGGACTGTCGCCACATGATTCTTGAAGAGCACTACGCCGTCAAGTATTAACCCCTCAGCCTTGCAGATAGGGTGGTGACAGATGATTCGCTGCTCTGCTGGCACGTCACGCAAGTGAATATTCTCGACATGGTCCCACATGTGCGAAGGCCGGCGGAATTTACGCGTTCGTTGGCCATACGAGAGTGCCTCGTTGCCAATACAAAATATGCACTGAGTCTTTTCGAAGACGAGGGGAAACTTACTAGCCGGTGGGAGGGGATCGAGAGCCGGAGTAGGCGCAGGGGCGCAAATAGGAGATTGTCCCTTGAGAGGATCCTTGCAGGTTGGAGAGGGTCGTCGCTGGCGAGTCATGAGTTCTTTTCGCGAGGCGAGCGCGATCTGGAGGTTAACAGCAGAGACCTTTCGAGCAACGATAGCCTGAGGACTAAGGTCTTTGGAGAGATCGCAAAGGACCAGCTGCAATCGTGTCCGTTCTTCGAGCTGATGTTCGATGACAGGCTCAACTCCCTCCTCCTCCTCCACCGTCCCGTTCAGCGGCCTATTCAATTGCCTCTTCATCATTTCATTGTGGATATAGAAGAAGTAATCCTTCCTGTGTTCAGCCTCAAGCTCATCTTCCAGGCTCTTCGTCGCAGCCTTAAGCTGCTGGCCGAGTTTCTTGTGAGCCTCCCTGACCTCCTGAGGGGCTCGATTGATGAACTTGTAGTCCCACTTGATCCTAGTATGTGACTCTTTGAATTCTCGCTTAAGGACGACAATCTGTGGATCCGCGGCGAGGAGTCGATCCATCACTTCTCGGGGGACTTCTTTCGGAGCGCCAGGGTTGCATCGAATACTCATGTGGGTAAAGGCCCGGGTCAGCCCATCATCAGTGATATCGCTCTCGAGATAGGCGTCTTGCACATTGAATCTCACTGCTTGATTGTTATATGCCTCGTTAAAGACTCCCGTCAAGGGATTATGTCTCATGACTTGATCCCGTACAGCGTCGGAGGCCTTGCCTAAACCAGATGTTAGCCTTAAGAAGTTGGCAGTGTGACAGGATACATACCATCGATAGCATTCGCACAGCCTCGGCGGAAACAGTAGCTCGTCAGCGTGTCTTCAATGCCCGCGTCTCGCCCAAGACGGTTTAGGTAGAAGGCATACTTCGAGTAGGGCATGGGTTCGGTCTTCGACTTCACCCAGCCGTTCGTGGTCCAGACTGACCTCCGAAAGACAGGTCGCTTGAGCCATTCCGGCTTCCAATGGACCTTCATCGCCTTTATGTTCTGACTCCCCAGGTCCGTGGCAAAGAAGGGCTCAGCCGACGTGTAGCCATCGACGAGGACCGCGTTATCACGGATCGCACGGGTCAAGATATGGGAGATCGGGCAAAGGATAGGGAGGGGATTCTCCCTAAAGAGGAAGGTCGTGCTATGAGGATTGAGTTAGCTAGGGTTCGAGGTATCTCGGAAGCGCAACATACGGTTTGGGCTTGTTATCCACCCCTTTGTGATTCCGTAAGTGGACCTCCATGGCCAATAGGTCTCTCTCTCCCCGCTTCGGGTTCTGTACGATCCAGAGACAGATGTCCTCATAACAGAGCGCCTTGTACTGCCGCTTGACCTCCTCGAACTCGCTAAGCTTAGCGGCGTCCAAGTTCTGGCGCAGAGGCTCTCCACACTCGTCGATCTCGGTCGTGTAGCACTTGTCCGTATCCTCTGTCATGGTGACATCAGTCCTGTCGCTGTTGTAGCCGCTATCTGAGCCGGAGTACTCGTCCATGTCTTCGTCGGGGGTGCCGTCATCGCTTCTATCATCCTCAGAGTCGAATATCATATCGTCGTCGGATCCAGGGCCATCATCAGCGTTGCTGTCATCGTCGCACTCGGTCTCGCCATCAATGTCGGCATCACTGTCCTCGTCGTGATCACAATGCGTCGCCTTACGGGGGCGGGCGTTCTTGTTGGCCTCTTCCCTCTCGCCGAGAGGGTCTTCACTGGCTTTGCCCTTCGATGCGTGAACGAATTCCGCGGGTCGACCGCCTGTGTACGCTTGGAACAGCATTATAGTGGCGACATCGTGACGGTCGTCCTCGGTAGGGAAGACGGATTCATCACGGGCCCAGAGCTGGACAAGCAAGAGAAGCAGGTCGTCCGGTCCGGCCACAGGCTTGGATTTAGACGTGGTGCGTAGCTCAAATAAGGGCTTGAGTGTGCCGTCGATATACTTAAATCATACATTAGCAATTAACATAAGAACGGCGTGAGAGGTGGTTTGCTGTACCTTGACGACCTCGAGTCTATTATTCGCGTCCACGTATTCACCATTCACTCGGCGGTAGAGCATCTTGAAATCCCGCCAGTATGTATGCAGAGACCTGTTACTCCCCGGCTTCCGCCTCTTCGCCAAGGAGGTCTTACAAATCCAGTGGAGAAACAACATCATCTTCCCTTTGCCGCAATTCTTCTTGCGAATGGCGGTTCGCCAGTCCCCCAAATGACGATATATGCAGTACCTATCTTTAGTTAGCATAATCTGATCCACCAAGGTATAAGTCTGGGGAGCGTACTTCGTCCATTTCTGTCTGGCGTAGTAGATACTAGCTTTAGTATCGTCGGCGTCCAGCGGCTGTAGGAACGGTTCATTATCCAAATTAACCTCCATCTGATCATAATCTTCCCCGCTCGGCATCTGCTCCTCTCTGTCCTTCAATACTCGTGTGATGTGGGTGCGTTTTTTGAGAACATTCTCGAGGATATTAAGGGTGTGCTCCACCGGCACTTGGATAATGGGTGCCATGATCCTCCACAAGCCCGAGAAGCCTCAAGGGTAGCGAGGGTGTCCGCCGCTAAGATGAGACGAGGGAAGAGGTTTCGAGGAGGGGGGAGGTTTCGAGGAGGGATTGGGGGTCGATCGAGTAAATGCTTCGGCGTCGACGTAGCCTGACGATACGATGGTCGGTCGAGTTCAAGTTTATGTGTCGACAGTCGTGTGAAGAGTCGTGTGAAGAGTCGAGATGCAGAAGGGTGTTGGAGATATGGATGGCGGCGAAGGGAGAGCAGACTTCGAGGGTGCTTCGCAGGGGAGGAGATCGTAGTCAATGTCGAGGGCAGGGAGAAGACACTGGAACTGTGGAGTGTTCAAGGTCCGAGGCATTCGAGAGCAAGAACGCGGAGAAGATGGGCGAAGGAGGAATGAGTGTAGAATCGAGTTGTAAAGTGGTGGTACAGATGTGGAGGGCGGCGAGGAGAAGTAAATTGGAGAGTCTTCGTGAAAGAGAGAATCGCAGCCACGGTCACAGGAGTTGTCGAGAGTTCGAGAGAAGGTGAAGAGAGAACAGTATGGGAAGGAGTGTGCAAAGGAGAAGCGATAGTTGGTGGAGGTCGAGGGTGGGCGGAAACTGCGAGGCTTATGTAGCCGGGAGCGGCCTCAAGACAGAGACAGACGAGGCCTGCCATGACTGATGAGGAGGATGCCATTTCTGGCTCCTGGATTGAGGACTTGGATGATCAGGATGAATGAAGTTGACACCAAGCAATTCTGGGAGGGGAGGGACGTTGTCATCGCTCCACACGAACCGAGGCACGTGCGCTGGGGGCAGAGTTTAGCGAGCGGTCGAGGCTGCTTAAAACAGCGACCAAACCTGCCGAATTCAGCGGCCCAAACCGCAGTACTCAGTCATATTATATAATAAATTTCTAATTAAAGTTTTAAAAAGTAAACGTCAAATTAAGTAATATAAGTCTCTTAAAATAACTTACGTTATTTACGTTATCTTTAAAAAAATAAATATAATTAATTATAAAATAGTTTAAACTATATATAATAAATTAATATAACTTAAGACTAAGAAAAAATGCCTATAAAATATAAAACTATAATAAATACGAATATTAAAAATACAAAAATTAATTTATAATAAAAATAATAACTTAATTAAAAGTTAATAATTTGTCTAATTTTAAGATAAATAAAAATCATAAAGTAATTAAGGTTATTAATTAAAGGAAAATAATAATAGTTCAAATAATAAAATATTTATTATCTTAATATTAAGGTTATTATTAATAATACTTAAATAATAATATTTATATTATTCTAGTAAAATATTAAGAATTACTATTATAAGAGTTTAAAAAAATAATATTTAGATTACTTTAAGTAATAAAAAAAGAAAGCTTTCGAGTAATAAAATATCTGTTATTTTAATAAAATATTATTAAAAAAGTTAAAATAATAATATTTATGTCATTCTAGTTAATAAGGGGAGAAAGCTTTTAAGTAACAAAATATCTATTATTCTAATAAAATATTATTAAAAAAGTTAAAATGACAATATTTATGTTATTTTAGTAACAAAATATCTATTATTTTAATAAAATATTATTAAAAAAGTTAAAATAATAATATTTATATTATTTTAGTTAATAAGGGGGAAAGCTTTTAAGTAACAAAGTATTTATTATTCTAATAAAATATTATTAAAAAAGTTATAATGACAATATTTATGTCATTTTAGTTAATAAGGGGGGGAAAGCTTTCGAGTAATAAAGTATCTATTATTCTAATAAAATATCATTAAAAAAGTTATAATAATAATATTTATGTTATTTTAATTAATAAGAGGGGAGAAGCTTTTAAGTGACAAAATATTTATTATTCTAATAAAATATTATTAAAAAAGTTAAAATGACAATATTTATATTATTTTAATTAATAAAGGGGAGAAAGCTTTCGAGTAACAAAGTATTTATTATCTTAAAAAAAACTTTAAGATCTAAAATTTTAATAACAAGGATTTTGTTATTCGTTTTTTATAAAATTATTTTATTAATAAATACTTAAATAATATTAATATTTATAAAATATTTTTTTATAACTTAGAAATAATTTATATTTTAAACGCTTTTTAAATTTTAATTTTAAATTTAACTTTTTAAACACCTAACTGTTTCTAAGCTTAACCTTGTTTACGTGTATAAATTATTATATAAGTAAATAAATACTTAAAACGCGATATTCACTTAAATTAAATCTTTTAATTTAGGCGGGATATATACGGGGCGCCAGTCGTTTATATTAAACGCGTTATATAAAGTAAAACTCCTAGTATTAGGCCCTAATACCGCTCGCGTTCGCGCGTGTAACCCGCCCTTATGTGATTATACTAACGGTATTAGACTTTAATACTAAATAATAAAGCACCTTAGTACTAATTTATATAACTAAAGTATTTAATACTAAGGACATATCAACTCGAGAGTCATCATTAACTAAGTATATAACGCAAATCGAGCTCACTTAGCCCAAGTCAAGCGATGAAAGCTAGCAGAAGACTAAACTACCCTCTTTATAATCTTATCGACTTTATCCTTGTTTATACTATAGTAGATATCTTAATATTATATTAATCCCAAGTATAAAGTATGTCTTATAACCTTACTTTAGTTCTGTAATAATTAGTCTTTAACGCTTACTTCTCGCTACTTAACAATATAAAAACGCTACTACTATTAATTATTATAGCCGTAAAGCTTTTATCTTACTTATTGCCTCGATGTCTTTTATTATTAGATTTCCGGGTAAAAGTAGCTATAATAGCCTTATAAGTTTCAGAAGACCGAGACTAATGGCTATTACGCTCGTTAACCCTAACTTTTGGCCTAAGGTCGTTATTATTAATATTTAAACTATTATCTTAAATACTATTATTAGCGTACTTACGGCTAAACTTACTTATTAGGTCCTTTAGTTTATCCAAGCTCTAGTTCTTAGTCTGCTCTAATATCTTTAGCCTTAGTGGCTGCGTTTACTCTTATATAAAGACAAACCCTTTCGACTTAATACTCCTTTTCTTAGTTACTTAAAACTTTTTAGTCTCTTTTTGTCTGTGTACTTTAAGTCCTTAAGCGCTATATACACTAATAAGTTAAGAAGTATCTTATATATTTTAATGCTAACTATCGCTAAATATTTACTAACGTATATTTTATAAAATATTATAAAGTGTAATAAAATAGGAACGGAAAGGAAGCTTTATTTTCTTAGGATTAGTATATATAACTAAAAACCACATTATTCGTCTCTTTAGACCTTAATTATGATTAGTTTTCGTTAATATAATAAAAGTAGAATACAATAAGTACGAGAGAACTTAATATATTAAACGAATAAAATAAAAGAACTTATCTAATTACTTGTTTACGCGTTTATATCTTAGACGTCGCTTAACTAACTCGAAGCTCTTCTATAAGATAGCTTAATATAGCTTATTACCCTAGCCACGGCGTTTCTTACTATCTTCTTAGAGAAATAAGAAGTCGAGAAGATTAGTTACTTTCTTAAACCGTATTTTGTTCTTAGTCACAAAATAAAGTAAACTAATAATCCCGTCGATAGAAAACATTTGCTTTATACGGCTCTAATAAAACCGGATGTTTTCTTTTTACTTAATTACGTCAGACGTTAATTCGGGAGATCGCTTATAGGATTTGAATATGGCCTTTTATATATCTGTATCGAACTGTTTAAGGTTTAAAGCGTGGAGATATTTAAGCCACTTACTTAGGAGGGCTATGTTACGCTATATATTATACTAATCGTACTAAGACTTAGCCTAATTAAACTAAATATAGACGTCTTAAAAGTCTTTGACTACTCGCTACCGTCGTTTATACTCCTCGTGTATTAATATATTCCCTACTAAGATATTTTCTTTATATAGTAGTGCGAACTGCCACGTCGCTTAATTGATCTTTAGTAAGAACTAGCTAAGTTTATATCGTTTAATAGTTTGCCGCATCTCTAGATTTTCTTTTACAACTAGCTTCTTATTCCGGAAACTCTCTTAGCGATCTTTATATAAAAGTAATTCACGCTAGATTAAGTTATTATTATAGCAAAACCGAAGCGCCTTTAATATAATTACTATAACAATCGTTTCTAGTAGTAAATATATTATAATAATATATATAAGAACGTACTTAAAAAGGAAATAATACTTGTTAATTTAGGTATAAAAAAAGCTAAAAAGCTCTTTCGTAAGGACAATATAATAAGGGAGTAGAGACGAGGTAGTATTAATCTTATCGTCGTATAAATCCTATTAGCGCTACTATTAAGTAATCTCCTCTATGTGAAAATAGGTGAGCCAATCAGAAGAGAGGAAGCGCAGTAGGTGAACACGTGATTAGAGACAAAGTAGATTGCTTGCTTGCTTGAGAAGAGCTATAAGGGCTCTTCGGTAGTTATATACATAATATTAGCTTCTCTAGAAGCTTCGACGACTACGTAGTCGATTACGTGGCTCTTACGGACTACGTAATCGAATACGAGAGTAATTTCCGGTCCGCGTAAGCAGTGGAGATTACTCCGGCTATTCTCGCGTAGAATCGGCACGAGTTACCGAAGTCAAAATCTAACACTCTATTATCGTTAAGGAGATGCGGTATTCTTCTCGGATATTATACGACCTCTATTAGTTATTAATTAAGTTAATATAAGCGCGTTTCTTACTATAGAAATAACTAAACTCGTAGACGCCTTTTAAAAAAGTAATGCCTCTACCCTCTTACTAAAGTGACTAGATATATCTAAGGTCTAAGACCAAATTCTTAAGGGACTTATTATTAAAGACATATACTTTCGATGTGTCAAATGGAGTCTTAATTAAGGCATAGAACTAAGAGTATATCAATTTATCTTGGCTCTCTTTCCCCTGCGGCGCCACAAAGAAGGTCTAGCCTATTATGTCTTATATTATTACTTAGGGATATATCGTATATTTAGGATTCCCTTTAATTATACTTCTATTAGCGTTAAGAACAATCCGCGTCTTTATATACGCATCTAAGTAATACTTCCTCTATAAGAACACCTCTGCCTTATAATTTTCTAAGATGTAGTCGTACGGCAGAGTACTATCTTCTAAAGTAGTCTACTTTATAAGATCGACAAATGTGTAATCTTTATTATAGAACTGTAAGTTAGTTGCCTGAGACTAAGAATATTCTTAGCCCTTATAAGCTATAGTTAGGTTATTAGTTATATTTATAAATTCTAGTTTAGTGTTTTTTATATATATAAAGAGGGTAGCCCCTTAAAATCAATAATAGCTAGGGTTCTTAGCGATAGTCTTAAGTATAAAGCTTTAAAAAGTGTCGAGGTATTAAGGTTATAAAGCGTACTTTAGAAGCTGTTCTCGCGAAGAGTATTTCTAAGTAAGGCTTTTTGTAAATAACGTAGTCGAATCTACATTAGCGATATAAGCGGTAGCCGGGTAATATTATAGAATATTAAAGGATTAAATAGTCTTATGAATAGCGGGACTTAAGATCTTATTATATTATAACTCTTAGTCTTACTTACTAAGGTATATTAAATACTTATAGTCGCTCTCGGCATAAAGTGTAAGGAAGAAGACGAAGATGAGGAGACCCTTTATATTAATTATAAAACTAAAGTAATAATAAGGGATTTTATAAAGAGGGGTAAATTTCTGAGTTAATACCCCGCGCTTATTATATAAAGGGACTTTTAAACTAAAGTAAATATTTATATTAAGGTTAAGAAAGGGATATACTTTAAGAAACTAATTAATTCCTTGATAAGTAATAGTTAAATTAGTCGGGAAGTAATAAGTGTTATTAATATTAAACGATACCTTAGCACAACGGTTCTTTCTATTAGTAATATAATATTACGACAAGTATAAATTTATAAGCAGCTTTTCATCACAGGTTCTAACGTCTTCGAAGGTAGCCGATGTATTAGTGCCTTTAAAGGCTACTTGGTAGTTTAAGCCACCAAAGTCTATTAGCTTTATTAACTTAATATTACTAAGGACGTTTAAAAGGGGTGTATCTTAGTGATTTCTACGTAAGATATTACTAATCTATTAAAGAGACGAGCACTTAGAATAGACATCTGGACGTCGATAGTACTTTTAATATAATTAGTCTACCTCGCAGTATTACTCGTGTATATACCCTTGAAAATTCCGAAGCTACTTAATTAACTTAAAGGTAATTCGCTTAGTAGGGGCTAGAGATATTGTCGCGTTTAGGGAGGCTCTTAATATTAAGGAAGTTATTGTATATTAAGGAACTATTAGCGCTAAGGAATCTATTATTACTAAGGTAAAAGCTAGGATAAGTGTAGAAGTGGCGGGATCTAGTGTTATTTAAATTACTAGTTAAGTAGGCGAAGACGGTATAAAACTTTTAATTTAACGGAAGAGTGACGGCGAAATATCGTTAGGAGGCCTCTTTATAACTAAGGGGGAAGATATACTATTAGCAAGTAATTTTATTACTAGGGGCTTTATTTATAACAAAAGGTTATTCTTCTAAACGAGGAATAAAGTACTTTGTCTACTAGTGCTTCCTTTGTTAGTTCTATTTAATAATAGTAAAGAAGGTGACTTATATTAAGTTAGTGTCTATAACGGTATTATGTTTTCTAGGGATCTTTAAATACTCGCTGGTTTATTAGATGTGTTTAACGCAGTAATACTATCGTTGTCTCACGTTATAATTAACTTATTTATAAAAGTAATTTATAAAGAGTAAGAACACTATAGCTTCTTATTACGAGCTCCCTCTCCTTCGCCTATTATATTTAATCCCTTTATTGTCTATAATCTTAATGTTACTACTTTAACCCGTCTTTCGATTAGTGTTTTTCTTACTTCCTTAGCTGCACTAGTCGCGTTAGCCGATCGCAATCCTATCAGAATTTCTATAATCTCTACTTCGTATTCGTCTCTCTTAAGATTAACCTCTTATTTGTCTACTTAAATTTACTTAATTTGCGCAGTAACGTCGGCATCTTTATTAAACAGAAGTAATTAAGTCAGTAGTAGGGAAATCAGTCGTAGGTTTTATGAAATATCGCTCGACTAAACGTTACTATCTATAAGTATTCGAATATCGGAACTCGTTCGAAGTCCGCTAGGAGGAGTGTCAGTTAGTACGTCTAAGTGAAGGGGCTCGTAGGCAATAAAAAAAGCTAGACTAATAATTTAACGCGACGCTTACCGCGACTAATAATATAAACGTCGCTTACTTTTTCTCGTAACCTCTATTATATTTAAATCGGTTTTATCCTTTCTAGGCCTGCCGCCGCGTTTCTTTAAAGATTAATTTAAAGCTATTAAAATAAATATAAAGAAGGAAGTACCTCTTTAAGCGCTCGTTTAAGACTAGAAAACAACCTCGATTCGGTTAGCGCTATTCCCCTGCCCGTTATATAAATTAAATAGGTCTATAACTCAACTAATCCCGCTGTTAAGGTTTAGATAATTATATATAATTATATATTCCTTATAATAATATTTAGAGTTATTTAATCTTTTTATTATATTTATAATTAATTATATTGGGCATAAATGAAATAAGACTAAAAAATAACCTTAATTAAAAAGGCGGTGACCTGCCGGCAGTACTAGGCTTCTCGCCAAATCAGGAAGCGCAGCACTATAACACCCACCTTTAATTAACTATATCTCTTACTATAATACTTATAATATAATATAGATAAGTATAATATTACTTCTACGTAATTTTTAGATAGAAAATATACCTTAGATCCCAAATTCTATCTTAACCTTCACTTGATAAAATCTATTTATTAACTACCGTCACAAGGACGATAATTAATTAATTAACTACCGTCAAAAAAAATCGAAAAAGTGATAAAAGAATCACGTTGAAATCAAGTGATCTGAGTGAGGAGGTGCAAGTGAAAAGCAAACAAGTGTTCTAAAGAAGAGAGGGTTTTTTTTTAGGCGAAATCAATAAGATATATCCGAAGTTATTAGCTAAGCAACGTAATACGCTAAACCTAAAATATATATTTTATATAAAAATTAATACTTTAATAAAACCTTAAATTTGCTAATTATAATAAATTATAATAAGCCTTATTTTTTTTATAACAAAATTACATAAGAGAGTTTAAAAGTTATAATTTAAATTCTAAAATTATTTACTTTACAGTTTTTTATAATATTATTAATATTACTTATTTTTTATAATTAAATTCTAACTTTAATTTAAAGTTATAAGTGCGCTTAAGAAACAAATATAAAATTATTAGTAAAATTAAAAAGTAAATTTAAATAAAATTTAAAAAATTAAAGTATTTATATATTAAAATAAGAAAATAAAATTTATCTTATTGGTTATATAGTGTAGTAGTAACACATTAAGTATTCTTAATACTTCTTTATCTTTAGTTCAATTCCAAATATAACTCTTAGTAAAAATAACTTTATTACTTATTAAAAAGATTAATAAAAAGTCTTATTAAAAGAGTTAATAAAAAGTGTTGGGATTTTTACTTTGTTTTTCCTTCTGAAGCCTTACCGTCGTTTAATTACTTTTTGAATTCGAATATTAATAATAATTATAACTTTAATTAAAAGTTATAAGTGTATTTAAAAACGTAATATAAAGTTATTAATAAAATAAAAAATTTAAATAATTATAAGGTTTTACTTATTAAAGAATTAATAAAAAAACTCCTGTTTTTAGTATTAAAACCTTATAACGATTTTATATTCTAATAAAATTTAATAACTTATAATATTAAGTTTATTTAAAAATATAAAAATATTTAAAAAATTAAAAGTTAAAAATTACGTATTTAATAATATTATTAAAATATTAAAGTAATATTTTAAAAACCTCGTTTAATTTAATAATAAAAAAATTAAATTTTTAATACTTATAGCTAGAATCGAACTAGCACAGTAGAGGAGCAGATGACATCTGCCTTAACGTGCTACCATTATACTATATAAGCTGAATTATTAGAATAAATATTTTTATTTAGTTATATATAACTATTAAAAAAAATCTTAAAAATAAATATATATTAAAATTATTTTTTAACTTTCTTATTTATAATTTAAATTCAATTATTTTTTAACTAAACTATAAAACGTATTAAGTTATAAAATTGTATATAAGAAACTAATATAATATTATTAATTAATTTTAAAGATTTACTTTTATATTTTAAATTTTATAAAATTTAAAAAGAATTTAAGTATACTTATAATTAAATAAGAAAATAATATTTATCTTATAAGTTATATAATATAGTAGTAACACATCGAATATTTATTATAAATATTTCTTTATCTTTAGTTCAATTCTAAATATAACTATTAGTGGGAGTACGAGTAGCCTTTAGGTTACTAGTATTCCCACTTTTTTTTTACCTTTTTTTTTACTTTTCTTTTCGCTTAATCTTTAATACTTTATTTTTAATTTATTATTTTTTTATTAAACCTTAAAAAAATTATACTTATACTTTAATTAGATTATATATTATAATAACTTTTATAAGTCTAAATAAAATAAAAAGGTTAAGTTATTATAAGTGGTTACTTACTAAAACACTTATTACGACTTTACTTAATTATAAGATATTCCCTAACTCTTTATTATATAAGCCGATTTTTATACTTTTTTAATAAAACTACTCGCTTTAATAGCCTTTATAAGTATACTTAAGAAACTTATTTAAAATTATTAATAAAATAAAAAATCAATCTATTATAAGTATTTACTTACTAAGACACGTACTCTAACTTTACTTAACCCTAAAACATTTTCTAACTTTTTATTATATAATCTGATTTTTATAATTCTTTAATATAATTACTTGTCTTAATAGCCTTTATAAGTGCACCTAAGAAACTTATATAAAATTATTAACTTAATTAAAATCGGGCGCAGGTCCTTGTTTTTAACGCTAAGGCGCTTGCGGTAACCCCCTGTTTTCGACGCCAAGGCCTTGGAGCGACCCTGCTCCACGGTAAAATCTTAAGGCTTATAATATTAGGTTTATTTAATATCTTATTAATATTAAGTTACAATAATTTTATTAATGCTAACTTTAAATAAGAGAATGTATTCGAAAGTATAATAGGAATTTTTATAATTCCGGCGATCTTTATATAAAGTCTTAATATTATAATAATTGAGTTCTGTATTTATACTTAAAACTAGTAATCCCTTTACAAATCGGGTATAAGTATTAATAATAGTTAGCTTACTATTACGTTTAATACCCTTTTCGTCTTAACGTTTTATAAAGGAGGGAATATAAACTAATTTAATCTTATAAATACTCGTCGTTATTAAAATAAAGGGTATCTTAACCCGGTTGCCTTAGTTTACGTGACATTTAAGGGCTTTATAATAATCTTTAATAAAGCCTAATAAGAACTAAGAAGCGCCGGAGAAAGGAAGTTAATTATGTTATTATTAATTTTATATTCGCTTATTTTGTCTTATACTCTTAATAGTAAACTATTCCTGTCTTTAGTATTAGTAATTAATTTTAGTATAAGTATTTAAGGATACTCTTCCTCTTTTTCTTTAAATAAAACTGCCTTAGTTTTTTCCGCCGGAGATAGTTTAATTAATTTTATTAAGGTCGTAAGAGAAGTAATTCCTTATAAAGTCTTTAAGAAGTCTTACGAGTTACTAGTTAACTTACTTAGTTATAGTTTATTAAGGTAATAAAGTAAAATACGCTAAACCTTATTGTTTCGTTAAACTAATAAAAGCTTAAAGTACTTCGTGATTCTTGCTTGTTATATAGGGAATAATAGTCTAAGCTTTCGCTTAAAATTAATAAGGATTACGAAGGGAAAAGGAAGGAATTAGAGATAAGCTTAATAACATTAGTAGTTATATTATTTATACGTACAGAATTAATAAAATATTACTTCTTAATATTAAGAATAAGATTCTGCTTGAAAAACTATTATACTTATTATTTTCTAAGTAATATTAAGTCTTTTTAAAATATATAAAGTCGGTTTCTAAAAAGCTGTAATTACGCATGAGTAATACTTGTTACGACAGGTATGCTTCCGCTAGGGTTCAGCTAGGTCAGGGGTCCGGAATAGGTCCGACTCCCCTCCGACTCCTTATATATATGGCTCCCTCCCGTAGAGTAGCTCTGTAGTTTGTATTCTAAGTGTTAAGTCAACCTTCTACGGCCAAGGCTCTTGTGTCGTTACAATACTGAACCTTAATGTTTTTTAAGTTAAAATCCAGTGTGGAAGACGGTTTTTTAATATTATAAATAACTTTTGCAAATAACTAGCAGCTTTTTAATAAGTATTTAAGTTATAAATATAGTATTTAAAAGTAAACTTTAGAATACTTTACTTAATTAAAGCGCGTTATTCAGACTTGTTATTTTCAATTATATTAATTACTTAAAGTTTATTAAACTCGGTATATTTTTAGCTTTATTATAATCTTAATTCAGAGGTAAAAAAATCAAGAAAATCGATAAGAGAATAAAATAATTATTAATTATTAAAAATAAGTAAGTGAAATAGTAATATATTAGGCAAAGTAGTCCAAATAAGAGGGTGGTTCAAATAATGAGGTAGGGACTTATAATTAGGTCACTAAGATACATCGTCCTTCTCGCATTCTCTGTTTTTGCTTAAGTAACACCAGCAACAATAGAGCATTCCCTAGCATGAGTATAAATCCACTAGATCTGGAGAAAGACTGGTGAATTATATCTTTTCCCCACTCCTAGATCCGTTCGAATATGCCCACACACCACGTCCACTCCCGACTTGAAGCCGCAAATCATAAGTTGTGTTGATATGTCGTGACTTCTGCCGGACATTAGATTGCAGAGGATCGTGTGTGCTAGGTGCTCGTCACTGGCGAAGTCCGGTCATTGGTGAAGGCATTTTGCCATATCCCGACGCAATTGATGGGCCAAATAGTCGCACTATCCTCACGAAGCTGTGCATAGACGCGAAACGGTGTCAACAACCATCAAGCTAGTATGTACTCAGCCCTCCGATCCCTTCTTGGATCTCTTCGGACGATTCGTCCCCTCACGCCCAGACTTCGAAATCCCTCGAGGCTTCGCGCCCTTGACTGCGATTGACTTCTTCTTGGACGATGCGCGGCCTGAAGGATTCAGCTTGCGTGTGTTCGAAGGAGGTTCGTAGGGTGGCGCTGGTTCACCTCGTTTTGGGAGTATGCCATATTCAGGTAAACGACCGGCGAGTCTTCGACTTCCCCGCTCCTACTTGTATACCTTTCGTTGCCTTGTGTTGTGGGGCTTTGACTGCAGACCTCGGTCGTCGATATCCTGGACTGCATCGGAAGCTCTCTTCTTGTCTACCTTGGGTTGTGTTTTGCGTGTCTCGGAAGCTTTGGCTCGTTTTGACTGACGATTAGCGATTGAGGCTTGGACAAGTGTTGGTGCGGTTCGTTGGGATCGGGTGTTCTTAGTTATTCTTCCGCCGCGGGTCTTGCTCGAGGTGTTCTTTGTTGCTCGAGGTGTTGGCGCTCGCAATCGCGATGCTTTCTCAGTAGCTGAAGCATCGGCTGTGGCGTCTGCCTCCGGTTCCTGTTCGTGTTGGCTGCCGTCGGGGGAGAAGGGCACTGAAGAGACCGAATTAGAGTGGCCCTTGAGCGTCTGCAGCAGGGCTCCTGTAGCAGCGTCCCAGAGCCGCACTGTCGTATCGTGAGATCCAGACACGACCAGCTTGCCGTCGGGGGAGAAGGCTACTGAAGAGACCGAATCACTGGACACTGGTGCGACTCCTCCCTGACACGGCATCACTGCTACGTCATCATTAGCAGGCTTGCCACCGGCGATCTCCCCTTTCTCAGTCCCGCTGATACGATTGTACGAAAGGTACCCTACATGGCATGCATGATCCCTCTCCTGAACCCCAGTTAAGCTGCCATTAACCCTTAGCCATTCCCCGCATTATTATCATGTCGCAGTTCAATGTCAACGGTACCAGCACTGAACACTTCAGCATCCATTTCACGACCTTCACGTCGCCTCAAATCACCCCACAACAAGCCTAAACTGACGAAAAATCCATCTGATATCACTCATTTCCTTTTCAATTATTGTTTGCACTTTTTTTGCGAACTCCGTTCAGCCCCAGATGCGTGGCACATCGTCATTTATTTCGTGTGAACAATTCTTCCATTTTGATAACTTCCTCCAGACGTCGGAACTGTACCTTTATATTCTGTATACTTTTAACAATTACTTAGAGCAATTATTTGAACTTTGTTTTCTATCGCAGAGACTTCAAAGTGTACGCAACCACTCCCTTCTAACATCCCAGGATTCTGACCACCCAAACTCATAAAAACGCCAAGCTAAACATGTCGGATCGACGCCCTCACATATAGTTTGAACCCAATAAAATAAAAGACCGTCATATTCAAGCGTATTATTCCAGATAAAGCATACCTCACTCTGTTCTAACCCCCAAAAGAAAAAATGAAACTAGGAATAACAGCGTGGAAGCGAGGTAAGAGCGTATTATGGCCGCTCCGATTCCAACAGAAGTTCCGGATGTATTCTCTTCAAATACTCGTATAGAGACCACGCAGCTAGCGTTTTTCCATCTCTAGCACCAACGGCCACAAGCTTTTCGTACTCCAGAAGTCGAACTGTGATCCTCTCTGCAGCCGCCCTGTCTCCAGCCAATCTATCCTTCAAATTTTCAATATCTAGCCTATCCAAGTCCTTCTCCCACAGCAAAATGCTAATGAACTCATCGCATGCACCAGGACTGGGGTACATCGCACTTTGAATAGTTTCTGAGACTTCGTGGCCCTCCACTGCCAGTTTAGTCATGTCGATGAGCTCATCAGCTTTGGGATAGATTCCAACTTCCTCTTGTATTTCCCTCAATGCAGCGCTCTTGATGTTTCTCTCATCATCCATCATACCAGCTGGGATCTCCATGAAGGACAAACTACCAGCAGCGACCCGCGCCTGTTCGGTCATGATAACATATCGCTCAAGAGGAGCGTCCGTGGGTCGCACAATCATCAGCACTGCAACACTACCACCTCGCAAAAACACCACACCAGGAAGGAACTCCTTTTTATCCGTCGTAACCTCGGCGAACAGCTTTATGAAAAAGAGGCGCTTGACGCCTTTGATATCGAACTCATCAATAGCCTGAATCTTAATCCAGCGCAAGAAGTAGGGGTCATCGTAAAATGTATGGGTGTTGAACACTTGTCTCTGAAGTGACTTCTGGAGAGTATCGATCCAATTTTGGAACGCCGTGAATCCCAAAACCTTTTCCTTCGTCAATCCCGCCTCTGTAAGTCCTTCCGCAAAATGAACAAGTGGGACGCCTGTTTTTGATTGGATGTTCCAGTTGGGGAGCTCGAAGGAAGAGCTGGAGGGCATTATTGGCAAATCTTTAGGGCGGTTTTCGTACAAAGTTTCCGAATGAAAATGAGCATTTGGGAGGAGCCAGAGTGATCGCGAAGTTTTGACACGCAAGTCTTCAAGGCGGTGATAGGGAGGTATAACAGAATATATCACAAGCGTTGGGAACGTAGGGGCGCAGCAAGGCTTAGTGAATGAGCTTTTGGTCACCGACTCACCGAACACTCTGCAGATCATGAAGATAAAAAGCAAGCAGGCAATAATTTCTGAGGGTGGGCAGAGCCCCGAATGTATTGGTTGGATAAGGCGGCTGGAGAGGTAGCTGGGCACTGCCTCTCTGGTGAGCACCTGCTGTGTATATTCTTCTTATCGTGCTTAAGATAACACCGTGGCTAGTAGGACGATGGATTTGCGAGTAGCGATAGCAACCTCGAAAGCGACTGCGACTTGATCTCGGATTGTCCTTAGGGCCTGATAGTTCACGCGCGGCTCCGGTTACAGTGGCAGATGAGATTATGCTAGGCAGTGATTACGGGCGGAGGTCGTATTAGAGGAAGGTGGCTGCAGTGAAGCGTTCGTGCAAGCCGGCGGCAACTCCTCAGGGTTTTCTTACTTTAGCACAGCTTTAATTAGATCACCCAGATCTCAGATGCGGTAATATTATATATAATATAACAAAACAAACACATAGCATATATAATTCTGTAGATCTGGGAGAGTATTACTAGTTCCTGCAACTGTAGTCCCGCTCGACAGATTCTTGAACCCTTACTGAAGTGATATTATTAATTTACAGAGCATATAGCAGGCACTTTGCTTATATAAGGGCACATATAGTTACACGATTCGGGGGGATCAGGGTCTTGGAGGGTTTGGATTTTCGGGAGTATGAAAGGGCGGTTTAGACGAGAGAGAACGCTGTTAGGAAGGTTTTTCCCTGTGAGGACCAGGGGGGTCGTGGAATCACGGTTGCTGTGGCCAGCGGAGTTGCAACGTGGCTTTACTGTGGCCGTAGCTCACTAGGTATCTAGGGACTGCAGACACAGGTGGACAGTTGGTCGCCGAGTCAGAGCCTTATATTACAGTCACAAACAAAGCACTTCTGCCAACGGATACGTCTCCTGAGGTAGACGCAGCTCGGCAACTGGTGCCAAAGCGGGGCCATTCCGGCATAGCCGTCCATAGGGATGGCTGGAACCGTGTATGAATCAATCAATTAATCAATCATTGGTTAGATAAACACTGAGGCTGAGGTGTGCATGACAGCACTGCTGCTGCTGCAGACCTCGATTGTGACTCGTTTAACGCAATGCCCGTCTGGGTCCGGTTCATTACGCCCTGGGTTGAGTAAACACCACACGGCTATGAACACCCCTCAACCAAGCCGACAACACAGCAGAGGCGCAAATCAATGTTGCTAATTCGTCTGGTAGCCTGACGCCCAGCTCAATCGTCTCCAGTTGCAAAAAGCGAAGGGTGGCTGTAGAACACTCCGGTGAGCTGTTTCAGGAATGACGCAAACCATTCCTCTCTGCGTTGCTTTTGAGGCTACTCTCCGAGTCCTATTGGGTCCCCCGCTCCAATGAAATAGAGTCTTTGAAGCCCAATCCTTGATCGAGGCTACTCAACATCATAAAGGCTCAGAGTCTAAACACTCACCGAGATCCCCTCCCCGTAGCATTTGGACTTCGAACTTTTTCGCTTTATTCTACTTGTCCTCTCGGACTGCAGATAGAACGACGCGCCAAAATGATCTGTAGGCTGTGTTTTAGCATGCTGCGGGGTCAAGCCGGACGACAATGGAGAGGATCCCATGATCTTGTTTTCAATCACCAGCCAACTCTCAGCAGCCTTAAGCAATCAGCCGATATGGCGTGCAGTTTGTGCCGTCGCGTATATGAGGATCTACCTGCGGATTATGATCCTCCAAAGGTCTGCAGACATCACCTGTGACCAAAGGCTATTTGGGACACAAAGCTGACTTACAGAAAACAGCTCTCTCCGCGAGAGAACCGAGCATTGGTCAGCGCGTACATCTCCGCCATACAGACTGCACAAGGCCTCTATCGTCTTGATTTTACGTTGAGTGGACCTTGGGATGCCAAGCAATGGATTGGAACATTACTTCTTCGCCAAACAGGTGAGATCCTTTACTATCAATCACATTCAGACCTAACATAACATAAAGACAACAATTCCGAAACACGCCAATATGTCCCTCAATCCCGGAACCTCAACTCACAAGAAGTTCTCAATTTGGCCCGATCATGGATAGAGAAATGCATCGGGCCCGATCACAAGCATTGTCCTGATGGCGACTTTCGAAATCGAGTCAACCTGCGATCAAATCAAATCAATCAGTCAATTCAGTCTAGCTCCGCCAACTTGAACGGCTCAGGCAGTGGCATTCAGCCACTGAGCAGGGCGACAACCTTCATTGAGCGCAAACCTCCGTTCTATCCCACACGACTCATCGATCTCAAAGCGACGGTGGCAGACGCCAACGGGGAAGAACGTTACGAGCCCGGTATCGTCAAGCTGGTTGTGACGAGAAATTCCGGTCATCGCAAAGATGGCAATTTGTTGGAGCCCGATAGACACTACGTGACATTGAGTCATTGCTGGGGGAAGACAAAACAACCTTTTTGCCTGAAAGCAAGTAATCTTGACGTATTCCGAACCAGCGGTATACCTTTGAAGGAGCTTCCCAAAACTTTCAGGGACGTAATCGATTTCGCGCGACGACTAAGCCCCTCGAACGTCAAATATATCTGGATAGACTCCCTCTGCATCATACAAGGAGATTCTGAAGATTGGCTCCATGAGTCGACGCAAATGTATCAAATATACAGGAATTCATACTGTAATATATCGGCAACTGCAGCAAAAGATAGTTCGCGAGGCTTGTATGCCGAGAGGCAACCCGAGTATCTTTGGGCAGAAGATGTGAGTCTCAACGCCGAGGATTTGTTGAGAGTAGAAGTCGGGTTCAAAAGAAAAAGGGAGACACCAGGTCTCGAGTCCCTTATCCAACGCTGCAGCCTCGTGGACCCATCACTCTGGGACCGGAAGGTTGAAGCCGCGCCTGTCAACACAAGAGCTTGGGTATTGCAGGAAAGATTGCTCGCACCTAGGGTACTCCATTTCTGCGAAGATCAGATTGCCTGGGAGTGTCGCGAGCTCGACGCTTCTGAAAATGCTTCTACCGGTATCGAAGGCCTCGAAGTCAAGAATGGGCGCATCCAAGATAGAGTGCGTCTCAAAAGCTTGGTTGCATCGGAGTATGGACCTCGAAACTCCTTTGACAAGGTAGACATTGCTTACCAGGCTCACGAGAACTGGAAGCGAATCGTCGAAAGGTATTCCCTGACTAGCTTGACGAAAGCAAACGACAAGCTCATTGCGCTCGCTGGGATCGCCGAACAAATGTCGGCCCAGATCGGGGTTCGTGTGGCATATGTTGCAGGGATGTGGAAAAACAAATACTTTGCCAGTCAACTTCTTTGGCGTGTCGATCCTGTATACAAAAGTGGAAAGTTCTTATATCCATCACGGCGCCCGAAAGCTTATTGCGCGCCTACTTTCTCGTGGGCTGCCATTGATGCACCGCAGGGTATCCGTTGCGGCGAGACGGCAGAGGAAGGAAACCTCCTGTTCGAGGTCTCGAAAGTTGACGTCCAGGCAAATCCCAATAGCAACTTTGGTCTTGTTAAAGAGGGCGGGTATATCAGGATCAAATGTCAAAAGGATCGAATACAGATAAGGAAGAAAAAGCGACGAACAGAAGATGGCGATCAAGAGGACATGTATGCATGGGACTACGAAGGAGATGATGACGATGAAGAGTACAAAAAGATGCACCCCAATGTGTATCTAGATAGCCCCGAGGACGACTACGAGGAGATCAGAGGCACTCACAACTCCATGTGGCTAGTACCAGCGTACAAGAATCCCGAGGGTGACCTCATCAGCCTTTTGCTTCAGCAAGACAAAGAAGTCAACAAGCAATACCGCCGAGTCGGGTTGAGTGTTACCCCACGCTACGTGAGCGCTGACGAGTCGTCTGAGTGTAGAAAAGAGAAAATTCATGGTGTCAAGAAAGGGTGGATACAAATTGTATGATAAGAAGCAAAACAATGAGGAACCTGGAAGACAAACTCGCAGAATGTGAAACAAACGCCAGCTATCTGTAGAGGACGAGATGAGTGGGAGGAGAGAGGGGGCGGAAAGGGGTCCAACTTCACCTTTTCTAAGCAGTAAGTACTCGATTCTGTTGGCTAAAGCTAGCTCCCAATCACCAATACAATCGAAATACCTCCTCTTTTACTTTTTCAAACTCCCTTATAATTGACTCTCTTCTCTTCTTACTTCTCACTTCAACCTTACAAGCAAAAGGTTTCGCATAAGTCAAGAAGCCTTCCCCATCTCATCACACTCATCTCATCTCATCACACTCATTTCCTTGTTTCCTTGGCTATCTCAGCTTCTGGAAAATTGCACATGTGGATTTCCAATCAACCGGATCTCTCATCCCTCGTCACGCCACGCATTTAACACGACTTTCATTCCACAACTCTCCATATTCCTAACATCCCCTAAATCCCATCATGCGAAACATCTCAGCACTTGCCGAACCCCCACTGGAGGAAAATTGGGTGCTATTTTCATTATAAAACTGCAGCTGGACAGAAGAACGATACTCAGGCAAGTACATGAGTTGAGAGCTCATGAAGCGAGGGTCACTGTGGGGCGAGGTGGTCTGTTAAGCGATACGAAGAACGCGGCACCAAGTGGCTGGAATACAGGGGACTCTCACTGTAGCTCCACTATAACTACCTGTAAGAGCCTATGAGGCCTTTGCCATCGAATGCACCCTGTAGCCAAGTGAACCGCCCTGTAGACTCCCTGTAATATTGACCGATTCAGGAGGCTCATGTCCCTTTATAGGCATAATTCCCCTGTAACTACTGGGGTGCGCTCCACTAACGGCGAGGGGTTATTTAGAGGGGTAACGTCCCTCCCCCTCTTTTAACTCCTCTATTATCTCCACACATTACTTGATTCACTACACGAATATTCTGAAGCTATATTACAGTGGGAATCGTTATGAACACCGAAAGAGTCTATGACTACGCAGACTATAGGCTGTCAGATAACCAATCAGAGCTCTCTGATCCCCCTGATTCGATAGTCTCTGGAGAGACGGATGATGAGGATGCTGAAGAAGCCGCCGAATAGTACGAGTTATCGTCTGATTCCGAAGATGAGGACGAAGATGTGGATCCTCTAGAAGAGCCTATTCCGGCCCAAATCGCTAGTAAATCCAAGGGCAAGGGCAAACCTAACGCTTTAGTACTATCTGGAGCATTAGTAACTTCCTCGGTCAAGAAGGAATTCTCTATTAGAACTAGAATTCGGGCTATAATAATACTTGACGACCGCGCACCTATCTCAAAGATTACTATTATTACCGGAATAAGAAAGTCTCGTGTTTACTCACTTGCCGCAATAGCTAGAGAGCGTGGATAGAAAGAAAATTGTAATATAATCGTTGAGACGTGGCATATTACAAATGCCCTGAGATCAGGGAGACCTCAGGTCTCAATTGAAGCTATTAGAGCTGTTTTGAAGGTCGTTACGAAGAACTCAACAATTAGAGGTTATTCGATAGCGCAGATTAGTAGGGAAGTAAAGAAAGCCGACTTTGAGGTTACACCGAGAATTATATAGAAGATATTAAAGGCCCGGGGTTACAATTAATGTAAACTCACGCTAAAACCTAGCTTAAATGCCACTAACAAGCAAACCTAGTACGAGTGGTGTATAGAAAGAAAGGATTGGACTTTAGAGGATTAGAAAAACGTGATCTTCTTAGACGAAACTTTAGTCTAATTAGGAGGGACTAGAGGTCGCCGGCGTGTGTGGAGACTCCCGGGGGAGGCTTTTCATAAGCATGTCATTAAAAGACAGTGGAAAGGCTTCTCTGAGTTTATGTTTTGGGGATGTTTCTTGTACGACAAGAAGGGCCTATATCACGTGTAGGAACTGGAAAATGCTTAAGAAAAGAGGGACCGCAAAGCCGATTTAGATGTTAGGAATACTCGTATAGAGAAAGCCGATAAAGCTCGATGGGTAAAGCAATAAAGAGAATGGCTGCGATCTTATATCAAACAACACGGCCGCAAGCCTAGAGGGGTACGCAAAAAGTGGGTATATTCTAAAGAGAATAGTACTATTGTTTATAAGCCTAGTAGAGGCGGCATTAACTGGTACAGATACTAACAGAGGATTTTGCGAGAGAAACTACTCCCATTTGCTGTAGAATACTAAAAGGATAGGCTAGATACTTTAGTCCAAGAAAATAACGCTCCTACGTATGCCTCTAAATATTAATAAGAGGTATATAACTTGTGGGAGATTATGAGGCTCATATGGCCAAGCAACTCTCTTGACCTTAACGCTATCGAGCCAACGTGGTTTTGGATGAAAAAGGAGACTACTAAACACGGCGCAACAAGTAGTCGTTTAAAGCTTAAGGCTAAGTGAGAGGGGTGTTGGGAAAAGATGCCACAGCATAAGATTTAGGAATGGATTGAACGAATACCTCATCACATTATAGAGGTTATTCGACTAGGAGGTGGCAACGAGTACAAAGAAGGACGGAAGAAAGGAGAAGAGAAAGTAATTGTATATTAAGTAGAGAAATACTCTTTAGTACTTGTGGCGCACTTCCCTAACGACGATCAAGATAAGCGAATTACCTCAAATTACTCTTCAGGGGCCATATGAGACCTACAGGGAGCTTCAATGGAGTTACAGTGAGAGTCCCCTGTATTCCAGCCACTTGGTGCCGCGATCTCCGTACAGTCAACTGCCCGGCCCTCAGTATCTAGATGGTTATACTACCTAAACACCACTGAACAGAAAGGCGGCTTGGCTAAGACGTCGAACTTCTCGTCGACCTCCGTAAAGGTGGGGTAGGATTGCCGAGATTGCAACCATCAAGAATAGGAGGGGGATGCCCAGCGAGGGCGTACTCCAGTTTGGGCGGTTGATTGATTATGTCATCGCGGATTCAGCAGGACTGCTATACCACTTGGTCCAGCTTCAGCGCAAGTTGCCGAAGTGCGCTATACTATATTAGGTAGTCGCAACCTCACTTCATCACTGGCGATGGATGAGCAGGCAGAATTTTGATGGAGCTATCAGGACAGAAGAAGTAAGGCTGAATATACTTCTGCGATACTTAAATATCAAGTAAGACAACCAGTGCTTCGTCTTTTCCCTCCGTTATTAAGCCAGATACAACACTTGCATCACGAGAGTAAGATCTTGCCTCTAAATATAACATAAAGTCACCGGAAAAGCTAAAAAGAAGAAAAGAAGTAGTAGGAAAGGATAGCACTTTAACGATTTATTAATAAAATGTATCGCAGTTTATTTCGTCGCATACTTAAAGCTTAGTTCCCGAATGTTGATGCCGCATATAATCTGCACATGGCAGTTGAAATCCTGCAGGTCTTTGAAAACAAGCCCCCGAGACTTACAAATTAGGTGATAGCGTTTAACAAGATCTATTATCTTCACAAGGCAGCAGCAAAAACTCATCCGTACTTCGTAGTTCTTCCATTCGTCGGAGCTATAAGTCCGAACTTTGGAAACTCTTCTTTAAAAAGAGGTCGTGGAAGTTATGTAGTGCGACGGCGGTAGCGTGAGGCGACCTCACGATAGCGGCAGAAAGCGTGCACTAGTTCAGTGGTTTTAATCCAGCGGTTGACAGCGTCAGGTAGCGTGATATATACTAAGACTACGATTATAGTCCTTAACCCTTAGCAGAGCGCGAGATATTTAAGAGAATGCGATCACTTTTGCTCCTAGTGAAATCGAAACTAGAAAAGAGAGTAGCTAAATAGTCCTGCACGTTCTTGTTCTTAAAGTTATAATAACTAAGAAAAAACGGCAGTTTATATAATCAGTCGCTCGACCGGAACTCGTGAAATTATTCGATGAAACCTCTTTGCGTAGATTATCCGCGTCCGTTCGTCCTGTGGCATATTATGTTTGTCTTTGTCCCTCAAATGTACGTCGATGCCACTGGGTAATACGGCATGCTTGCACTGGGAACACACGACTACACGCTAAACTGGGAAATGTACAAATAGATCTATGATATGAAAAATATAAATCGAATTGACTTAGTTCTTTACTCTCTACACTCTACACGTCTTCTTGCCCTCAAGCGTTCGGTATCTATACTCCGAACCCATGCGTGTCATGGCTGGCAGTAATTTTCGCTTTTATGCTTTTATGCTTTTATACTCACTTTATACTTGGGATTTGCATTTGGCCCGTACATCTGCTTCCCTTATTAAAACTCGACGACAACAACTGTCTTCTTGTAAAACTCACCTTATAATAAAGTTCCGGTGGAAATCTCGACGGGGTTGGTGTCGTATATGCCTGGGCCAACTCATATACGAGTTTGAGCCGCATCTGAGCTTATTTAAACGTAACCTTAACAAGTCGAATTAACTAACTCGAATTAACTCCCTTGGCAATTCTACGCTAAACGTTTGTATAGTAAATAAAGTCGAAATGACTCAATTCGACTTCCTCAGCTTGGATAGGCTTAAGCGGCGGAAGAAGCATCCTTATAAGAGTAGCTAAAGGCGCACGTAAAACAGCGAGCACTTCTGCTAATTATATTAAAGTATTTTCCGGTGTTTTTAATCTGAAAAGCGTTATTAATATAATCTAAATAAATAACTAAATAAATAACTCTTTTTTAACAAGAAGTATAAACCCGAGCAGTAGCAGAAGCAGCTTTCTTTAAAGCAAAAGCAACTAAAAAAGCCTTAGCAGCGGCTTTTTTCTTCTTCGACTATTATAAAAGTTAATAATTACAACTTTTAAAACGCCAATTCTAATAAATCGATTAATTCTGAATTAATAACTTACAAGAAGAAAAGCGCGCTTAGCTTTAACGGCCTTAGCAGATCTCTTTAATATTATTTTTAATATCGGAAAAAAGTAGTTGAAATTAATTAACTAGTTAATAAATCGAAAAGTCGATTTATATATGTATTAGAAGCTTACAAAGCTGTTACTTAATAAGCGCAGCGTCTTTTTATATAAGCACAGCTATTTGCTTAACTTTATTTGCTCTCGGCTATATTAGCTTAATTCAGTTAATTATAATAATAAAGCCTTATTATTATTAACTAACTGGAAAGTGTGTCGTATAAGAACGGGTAACTGCTTGTTAAGCACGGGAGCGCTACTTGTTTTTAGTTCTGCCGCTATATACCGCTTTTAAAAGAATAACTAAATCTTTTAATTTCTTTATATATTCTAAATAATAATATACTTTAATTTTAACTTACGTTAATCGCAAGAAGCTGAGGTAACTTTTGTATTATAGCTTTTAATTTTCATGCTCTTATTAAAAAAAAAATTCTTAATTAATATTAAATTAAGAAGAAATGAATTTTTAATTAAAATCCTTATATATATAAATAACAAAGCAAATATTTTTAATATTATTAAAATCTCCGTAATATATCGACTTTTTAAATAGTTTAATATCTCCTTCGTTACTTTACTTACGTTAATTATCTTAATTAATTATAATAATTAAAAAAACAAGCTTATTAATACGGCGATTCTTTTTACTCTTATTATTAATAAGCGGTGTATCAACTTCTCTTTCTTAGTCACAGACTTTAGCAATATAAATATCCTAATTAACCGGAAATTCCTAAAATATTATGACTTTAAGTAATCGTACACGAAAAACCGTAACAAATTAAAATAATTATTAAATATGCCGGTCCAGCCCTACTTCGACTAGCGTATACTCGTTAGCCTTAACCGCTCGGATAAACCTATTATTAGGTCGTATTAACCAAACGCAGAACGAAAAAATGCTTAATTAGAAGTCGACGACTACTAACGTAAATAAGCTAAAATCGCGGCCATGGATGCCCTAGCACTGCGTGCCCGAGCTCCCTTACCGGCCTCGCTTACTTGCCCCTTAAGTTTTATTAAAGAAGTAAAGCAACAGCTTCGTACGATAAAAAACTAATCAAAGTCCAACGATACTAAGTTGCTAAAACCTCCGATAATAATTAGACGCTTTCGCCGCACTTCGACTCAAGAAGCTAAAGCTAAGCCTTTATTAACGAAAATCTTTTTAATTTCGGTCGCCGTGATAATAATAATATACTTAAACCACCGCAATAGTAAAAGATAAGGCACTAATACCTTCATAGCTTTTATAATAAATATTAATTAAAAACTAATGCGTTACTGGAAGGAAACCCTTAATATGCTTATTATGAAGCTAGCCTTTATGAATAAGGACCTTACTTCGAAAAAGGCCTTAAAGGTAAAGTATACTTAAGACGATAAGCAAGTAAGAAAGAAGCTTCTTATAAAATACTAAAAGTTTACATTTTTCTTTTTATAATAAGCTTTTTATAAACTGCCCCCGCATTAACGAGGCGTAAACCATAAGATTGAATTAATACAATTAAACGACTTTTCGTTTAAGCTTTTTTAACATATAATCGAAAAGCAATTATCGAAGCTTAAGCGTTATATTATCAATAACTTTTACAAAAGATTTATAGAACTTTTAAGCGCCTTTTACGCGGTACTAATTCTCTTTACTAAAAAAGCTAATAAGAGTCTTTATTTTTATATTAATTACCAAAAACTTAATGCCTTATTAAAGAAAGACTTTTACTCGATTCCGCTAATCGATGAAATAATAACTCGTATTTGTAAAGCGAAGGTTTTACGAAGCTCGATATTTAGTAAGCTTTTTATAGAATCCGAATGTTCCCCGAGAGCGCTAATTATATTACGTTTTATATATAATATAATACTTATAAGTATAAAGTGCTTCTTTTTGGACTTACGAATAATTTAGCGATTTTTTAGCATTTTATAAACGAAATCTTAATGAAATATTTAGACGACTTTTGCTTAATTTATATAAATAATATTCTTATCTTCTTAATTACACTAATAAAACATGAAATTTATATGAAAAAAGTTATAATTATATTACAGGCCTATAAGTTATAAGCTATATTAAGAAATCCGAATTCGATATATAAAAAACTAAGTTTCTTAGTTTTATCGTAAAAGTAAACAATATCGAAGTTAACCCGGAGAAAATTAAAGTTATCTACAATTAATAATATGCGATTAACATACGTGAAGTATAAAGTTACTTAGGTTTTTGCAACTTTTATAAGCGTTTTATTAAGAATTATAATCGTATTACTAAGTCTCTTAGGTCTTTTATTAAGAAGAATATTTCTTTTATATTTAATAACGCTTGCAAAAACGCATAAGAGATTCTCCAAAAAGCCTTTTAATTTATACTAATTCTTTACTATTATAACCTTACAAAACAAACTAAGTTAGAAACCAACTTTTCGAATACAGTTATTACTAATATTATATCTTAACTTTAAGAAGACGGCATTTTTTACCCCGTAAGATATTTTTTAAAAATTATAATAAATCTCGAGTTAAATTACTTAATATATAATAAAAACATATTAATTATTTTCCGTTTTTTTAAGTAATATTACCCCAAGCTCTTAAGCGCTTAAAAGAACGTTTACGTATATACCAATTACTAAGCCCTTGAGTACTTTATAATAACGAAAGATTTTACAACTAAGCAAGTACGTTAAGCTAAGTTTTTTATTAACTTTTATTTTACGATTATATATTATATTAAAACAATTAATACGTTAGCGGATACGCTTTTTTATCGTGATTAAGATCTTATAATAACAAAAGCTCGTAAACGAGAAATCCGTAGTTAGCAACTTATTTCAGCTAATAAAATCGATCCTTCGGTCGCGGCGGACTTGTAAATAACTACTATCGACTTCTTATGAAAAGTGCGATTTTCGTACCTAAAAGCCTGCGAACCGCGATTACTTATTCGGGTAATAAAATAATAAATTAAAATACCTCTCGTTTTATTTCCTTCCTCAGCCGTCGTCGCTTAGCTAGTTGCTCGGCTAAAGTATAAATATCTCCTAACACTTCTCGAAGTCCTTTTAGTACCGGGAAATAACAATACCTAATTGGAAAAGTTAAAACGAAATATATAAAATAACCGTACGTTTTTCTTAGTTCTTATAAAAATAAAGCACGAGGTAAAGTAAAAGACCGAGGATTATATAATAATAATCGAACTCGAGACCCTTGTCGTTAATAAGCTAAACCTTAATTTTATAATCGCGTACGATATTGTTAAATATAATATTATTAATTAAGTTTTAATAATAAATAAAAAGTTTCTTACTTTAAAGAATTTTGAATAAAGAGCCCGTGATTATAACTTAGATTATAAGCTATCGAATAATAAGTTATTTTTTCAAAGATATTTGGAAATATTACTGGAATTACTAGAATTATGTATAAGGCTAATACGTTATATATACGCGCAACCTTTTATTACTTATGCCGGGATTAAGAAAATAAAGCTTTTATTTAATTATAAATACTATTAGAATAATCTTATAATTAACGTAAGCCGTTATATAACGAATTATAATTACTTCCGTTAAAAAGCTTGCAAAAATTATAAGAATACCAGCCGCATACAAGAGCTTAATGCAAGAGCTTAATACAAGAGCTTAATACAAGAGCTTAATACAAGAGCTTAATACAAATGCGAGCTCTTAATACAAAGCTAATAACTTGATATAAAGCTAATAACCGATGCGAGCCTTTGATACAAAGTTAATAACTTGATACAAAGCTAATAACCGATATGAGCCTTTAATACAAAGCTAATAAAGCTAATAACCGATACAAAAGCTTAGTACTCAAAGTAGTTATATAGACCTAGAAATGCCCCCTCAATAGAATCATTATTCACACTATTATTCTCTATTTTACAAAAATAAGACTTTTAGTTTTTTACACCTTTTACCGATCCCCGCTTAATTATATTAATACCTTACGATAAATTTTATAAATTTACTCTTAAATAAGAACGAGTACAACTTTATTATAATTATTATTAACCGCTTGTTTAAGAAACTGGTTTTAATACCTTATAATAATACAATTATAATTAAAGATATAACTACTTTCTTCCTCGTTTATTAGACTTGTTACTTTAGTATATCGAATTTAATTATATCGGATCAAGGCCCTTCATTTATCTTTTTCTTTTAAAAGAAGTATTATTAAATACTTAGTATTAAAGTAAAGTTTACGACAGTATATAACCTTAATATTAATAACTAAACTAAGGTTATTAACTAATATATCAAGTAACGACTTTAGCTATTTTACTATTATTACTAAGATAATTAAAGCGATCTTTATTAATTATGAATATTATATTACTTACGTTGCCTTACAAATTTCTTAGTAATTTAACTTTATTTTAGCTACTTAATAATATAAAACTAAGAACCTCTTAAGATATAATAGACTCGGAACTATTAATTACGAGAATAAAAAAGCTTAATTGCGAGAAGGCTTTATAAGTAATAATACATATGAAAACAGTTATTAAAATAATATAATCATTACTAAAAGCATAATAAAAGAAAATAAAGCGATTAGCTAATTATACTGACTGTATTATTAATTAGAACGTAAGTGATTTAATACTAATAGATTCTCGGAACTAGAAAGTAAATTAATCTTCGCAAAAGCTCTTTAATAAGTAATATAACTTAATTAAAATACTCTCGAAAGAAAAAGAAAATTAAAAGATAAAACTACCGGAGAATTGGACTAAATACCCCGTATTTTATACTTACTTACTACGAAAGTACATTTATAACCCCCTGCCTAGTTAAGCTAAATAAACGCCGGCACTAATTTAACTTTTCCTAAACCAAGACGAGTAAGAAATTAAGGCTATTTTAAGCTTAAAGCTAATAAATCAAAGGCTCTAGTATTGTATTAAATAATTAAGCGCCGATAAAAACCTAAAGTAATACTTATACTCGAATATTGTGACGGTCTGACTTAGAAGAATCAATTGAGGAGAGAAAGCTACAGGAACACGAAGCACTCTCTTAAGGAGAGGCTGACTAATCAGGGCTAGGCCTAATGCGACATAGCTAGTACACACGTGACGACTGCACAGGAGCCAGTCGTTACAAATATTATAATAATCCCTTATATAATTAAAGCTTTTTATATAAATAATAAAAAAGCTAACGAACTTGTAAAAGCTTTACTTAAATAACTAAAAGCTTATAACACTAGTATCGATAATTATAATAATTTAAAAGATAATAAACCTATAACCTCAATTACGAGGACGTAATTCTTTAAAAAGAAGGGGTAATATTATAACTTTTAGTTCTCTAATCTCGTATTTTAATTAACGCGACTCGCATAGCCTCGTAACATTATAACAAGGTTTTACGACGGCGCTAAGCCTAATAAGAAAGACTTAATTGCGAAGATGCGACTTCTTAATAAATAACTAAAGAATAGCATACGACTACGTTATACCTAATCGAGTAAAGTTAAGAAGCTTTTTTATATATTTATAATCGAGCTCCCTTTTATAAAAAGCTTTTCTTTTCTCCTTATCTTTTCTTCTTAATTCTAAGCGTAATAATAAGCCTAAATACAAAGTACTTTTATTGCACCGTATCAGCCTCTTGCCAGCCGTAATACTTAGAATTAAAGTATCGTTTATTTATATCCTTACGACTCCGAAATCGTAATTCTCTTTAATATTAACTAGTAAACAAGAGTCGTACGTTAAAGGTTTTATTTGTAATTCTTTTATATAATATTTATAATATATATTAAACTAATAATTTTTAAACTTAAGTAAACGACTAGACGGCAAGCCCGCATCGCGCCAGGCGCCGCTCTCAATTGGTTGTTCAGGACCTAACCAGCCGCATACTTGGCAATACCGTAACCTTACAATAGCTGACCGCAATCGAAGTTGCAATAACAGTCGAGCGCAAACGCTGCCCGTGCTGTCATATTCTTTAGCTGTGCCGTAGAGATCTCTGAAAGCTGGCGCCTTATTATCTAATTATAGGTTGCGACCTTTCTCTTTTAGTAGAGGCTTGCATGCGGGAATTCTTTTACTGGCTTATATCTACAGCCTTATTATTACTCCCTCTCTAGCCGGGCGAAAAAAAGTCTGTCGACAGCTTTTGGGCAGCCTACTGTAGTTGCATGCTCACTCAGCTGTGCTGCATCAAGGGGGAAAGTTCCGAAATCCAATAATAAGGCCTTGAGGGAGGAAAGCGTTCTGGATTCGACAGATATCGCGTCACCCTCAGACCACTTTGACACTTCTTAACCAGACGTGCAGTCAGTTGACCAACTCATGGGCCAATGTCTCGCGAACTGTCGTTCTGCAGCTGCAAAGCCTCCTCAAATTCCCGTAGGCAGAGTGGCGGCAAGGTCCTAGTCATGAATACGAACGGGCAGCCAAGGTTGCGGAGGAGCACCAACCTCCAGTACTCGTCAGCAGCAGTGACTGAGATGACACTCGTCGACGACCACCCGGTCGAGCTCCCCCCGGACACGCAGATCTGCAGCCCACTGCAAGAAGTCATCACTTGAAGCTGCTTCCACAATACTACCCGGGGCCAGGAATCGCGTGCTTCAGGCCAGTGCTTGTAGTCATCATTGCAGCGGGTAACCTCAGCATGTGGTGGTAATTACAGTAGGCACCATGAAAATCAAGCTCTTTCCTCCACCGACTGGTAGAATTGCAACCTCGGCCTCTGCTTCGCTATAGCCAATCGCACAGCCTCTTTCTGCTGTGGCGTCTAGAACTGGGCATAGTCATTCCGTAAAACCTTCGTAGAGCTTTCAGAATGAGTTGGTCCTTCCCAGCCTCCGCGTCTGGCTTCTCAAGATGCAAGACCTTAGGCCGCTTCAAGGGTGTCAGCTCCCTTACGTCTGCTGCACCCTTTCTCTTTTACCACGCGTACTGCTCGTACGGAACCTGTCAAATTCCTTCCAATTTTCGTCTGCATGTCCGTAGCTTTCTCTACCCTTGGCTTTTGTAAGATCTCATGCTCCTGGGGCCGTCGTTTCACCCACCACTCTCGTCGACCATGCGAGGAACCAATGAAGAGGACGTGCACCGTTGCTACCGCCGGAAAGGGCCTGACAAAACTTATTCGATCTCTCGAGCTCTTGATCCGGCTGCTCCCCTGTTCCTGACTCGCGGTAATCTCGCTGCGACTCGGGAAAGCAGGGCAAATTTCCCACTCTTAAAGTATGAGTACCGCGGTTCTACCTTACATTCCTTGTGCAAGTTCGAACATACAAATAGTCCATCTCATTTACGATCTTTATTCCCGTTTAGCCTACAAAAATTCATTTTACCTCGCTTCTTTCTCTTCTGGTCTCCTACTCTATATTTGCTAGTGGCCATGCTTTCGTCCGGCCCTTTAGCCCCTCTACTAATAAACCGAACATTATCCACTCTTCTCGAACGACGTTTCGCGAAGATGACCAACCCTGGAGTGATAAGGACATAAAGGAGTTTACTAGATTCGACGACTTCTCGTAGAGATGTAAAGTTTCTATTATTTCACGGAGATAGAGCTTGAGAAACTTATTTAAGTGATATAGCTGTCCTCTTTCCCTTCCCCCCCTCTTTATTTCTTTAGAAGTTTCTAGGTTCGAGTTGTAAATATGTTACTTAAATTACCCGACGCTTCACACGATATTTCATAAAGTCTTATAAGGCCTGACCTTTACCCCCCATCCAAGCCTTGGCGGTCTATCTTGCTTTATAGTTAACGTTGGGAATGAGGGTGGGTAATAGACGAGGTCAGTATCCCAGTGTGAGGCACGTGTATAGACGTTTGAACCAGCCCGGAAGATTTTAAAGGAAGCCGCAATGAGATGGATAGGTGTAGATAGGTTGAATATTAGCGGTTATGGGTAGATTGCCATCGCCATATCCCGGAAGTATTATTAAGAAGACGATTTGAGGAAGATAAGAGCAAGTTAAAGGAGAGTGGGGGTTGATCCTCGAGCTTGTTGAGCAGCCGTTATCACAGCCAACTCTTAACGCGTGCACGAGCGTTTTCCTTGGGAACTTGACACATTCCAAGGCAGGCTGTCCTAGTAGCATGCTGCAATCAGAGCTGCTCGCGGCTGATGCGTGCATTGCTTGAATTTCCGAGCGCTACGTATAATATACCAATGAAAACATCAACTCAAGGTTCCGTGTCCGAAGGGCGAGGAAAAGAGCCGAAGCTTTGTATCTGCAATACTAGCGCGACTATAATTTCACTCATAATCTCAAAATCCGCAGCATCTTTGAGATCAAATGGCCCGTACTCCTGGATTTCAGGAAACGCCGAGTGAGCTGACTGCTCTCCAGTCTTGAGATACTTCGCATATTCAGGAGGGAAGGTGCCAAGAAGGAGGAAAGCATTGTTCTGAGACGCAGTGGCCAGTGGAATGCTAACTACTTATTAGCCAACCTGGTTTAGTGCAGGTTGAAGACATTTTCTTTGGTAGAAAGGAGGCCGAGAGCGAGATTTATACTGACACATTCCAAGAGCCGAGATTCCCAGGTTGTAGAATCGACAACCGTTGTGCGTACATTCCAACCATATGGGAAGCTTCTTGCGCTTGAGTTTCCTCGGATTTAGTTGCAGTATCGTGGCGAGCTTTGGCCTAGAATGCCGTCAGATGCTTCCGATCAAAAGACTTCAGTAGCTTATCTCAATCGAGCAGTAAGAAATGTCACTTTGCCGCTTCCATTGGCCCGATATATTGTCTCTATGAACAAGACTCCCGTCGTTCTTCGAAGAAAAATGAGCGTGTAGCGTTCGAACATGAAAGGAGTCTTGCGTAAGTGCCCATTCAAGCCGGAACCTGTCATCCCCCTCTTGTCTTGAGTTCTCAGTCACACACTCGAGAAAGTGATAGAAGCAAGCGTTGGTTACAGGCTCAGCCTTTACCTGCTCGTCATAGCGGGACTGCTCCGATTCATCGACGGAGTCATTAGATGGGTGATAGCTGTCAGAATAGCGTTAGCCTCGCATCCTCTTGGGTGGAGGTTCGAGAGGCGAGGAAGGTGGACCAGAAGATGACGATCCTTGACTAGACTGCTGTGGAATTTGAGCCGTGGGGAGTATACCTCTCAGGTAGCGATCTGGCGCAGGCGTAGGGGGCTGTTCGATGACTTCCGCAAGGAGGCTGAAGAAGGCTGCGAAAGAACCAGATACTTCAATTAACGCGGCCCGGTTGAGTCGTCTCCAGTTTGTGCCTAGAAGTCGGATAGCTCTCTGGATCTCGCTGCTCTCCTTGACCCTCTCCCGAGCCTCCATATACTTTTCTTGAAGCCATACGGGAAAGTCCTTTCCTCTATCTAGACGCAGAACCTGAAATGTGCCAATGTCACGGATTGTCCACCGACTTCCAGCCTCGATGTCAATTCTGTGCTCCAGGGAATCTTCTGGCCAGTCGGGGAACCGTTGAAAGAATTCCTCTACATCAGCTGGAGTGTGTATAGTCATTGTATATATGCAAACAGTACAGATAGATACGTGCTAAGAATAAAAGTCTTCGAGTCCTAGCTTTGAAGTTCGCGTTGACTCAAGAATGCTTAATGCCTTGTAATTAAGGAGTTGAATTACGTAAGCGATATTTTTTCTGCGTCACTTTCGTCAGTCCGCAGACAGAACGGCAATAAACACCGAAGGAAACGCCATCCTCACGAAGATCAATCGCAGCAGTCGGTTTCATGTCTGTCAACGAGGGAGCAATTGCAGATTCCGGTCAGAGCCTCACTTGCTTAGAATATATCGACCGATGCTAACAGAGACTAAACAGCAACCCCTCATCCCAGTCGATTCCCCGCATCCACACGATCTTCAAAATCACCGTCTGCGGCGCCCTCATGGCAGTACACTATTCGCAAACTGCTAAGCAATCTCTCGAAAACAACTCTTACCGACTTACAGCTCTCCGACCTCCATATCAGCCTGGCAGAAGAAGACGAGAGCTCGATTCGACCGTCCCTTGAAACGTGTTTGGCGATAGACGCATTCTTCGCCACAACCACATATCAGGGAAATATACGATGCCTTCCACGCGACTTTCAGACCCGGCCTGAGATGGCGAAAGTATGTTCGGAAAGGGTCACAAGTTTATCCACGTGCTGGGCACAGGCGTTGGGAAAGCAGCACTCGGAGAATCGGGTTGCGTTTCAAAGGTAGACTCTCTCTATATGCGCCCAGTATTTTCTCCGTGCTAACACGACATACAGAGCGGAGAGCGCGTTACGCATCACTGGCGATACTCGCACACAGGGTGTCAAGACAGCTCTGACTGGACGAGATGTGGAAAATGGACACTCCATAGCAGTCCTCATTCGAAACAGGCGACGGCACGAGTCGCAGCTGAATTCGACAGAGCTCTACACACTTTTTGCATTGGCAGATGAGCAGCGCCTCGCACGTCCGTTTGCAAAATCATACAAGGTATGCGGCGTCTCTGGCCTACTCCTGAGCTTCCCAGCACTAATATAACGACGTCCCAGGTTCAAATCATGGTGGTACATATACACTGGATCCAACGACTGTCGGTGCAGATCCCTTCGTCGTTCCTCGATTCGATTATTAGAGGAGGATACAATCTAATTGGGAATATAACTATCCATCGCTCGCCATGGTTCAATTTCATGGAGGAACCAGGTCGACGAGGTGCATTGCGGGCAATATTCGAACAATTCCCCTTGAATACTACCTGCACACTCCCGCAACTCCCGCCCGTCCCAACCCCGAAACGTAAATGGGACAACGACACAGGATCAGGATCTACTGTGAAGAAACAGCGTACCCCTCGCGCTCGAGGACATATCTCCGCTACTTCTTCCGTGCGAATTAAGGACGTTCAGGTACTATCGTTGTGTTCGAGTGTGGTACCTGGGCCGTCCCAAGGCGGCGGATAGAAAAGGCTTCAAGGGGCCCAAAGAAGGAAGACATTGCCTAACACATTACTGGACATCATCCCACGACCAAGCTCCTGTCATTATCAGCTTCCTTCGGGATCCTTCGAACCCTCTTCAAGCGCCTCCAGCCCCCCTTCAACACTATGATTGAAATCAATTACGGCGCAATCCTCTTCTCCTTCGCTCCGAGCTGTATTTATCTCTCTATTGCACACACTATGAGTGAAACCAACGCAAGGATTGGTGATACCAGATGTACAAAGAAATCATCGTAAGAAACCCGTGACTGGAACCGTTACTTCGAGGCTGGCATTAGAAGATTGAGAGTAAAAGAGCGTTGTGGCCGTTTGAGGGATGTGGTGGAAGAGCATAGCATACGATTTTGGTGGGGGACAGTCAGAAAAAGGAGCACGGGCAGTACAGTGGGCGAAGCCTAAGCGGGATTAGGAAAAGGCAAGTGAGGTTCCCAAGGAGGATTTGTCGAGGCAGGGAGATGCACAAGTCAATAATAAGTCATGTGATTTCGGTCTTTGAGAGTTTATACTTTTTCACTCCCTGATCTACCTCCTTGGCCTCTTTGATCTCCTCCTGCTTTCTTTGCATCCTCTTCCTCAATACTCTCTCGCATATGCGTCCCCACTCAACAGCAAACTCATCCTCCGCACAAGCCTATCGTACATTGACTTTCGTGCCGAGAGGGCGTTGCTGACGAGGAGTGGTTCGGTGGGTTTCCCAGCCTATCCTTATAATATTACTCGAATCAATCCGACTCGCATTGATTTAGCTCCGTAATCATTGGCTCCTCTACCGAGCTCAACAACCCCCTCGAGCCCGCGCGTCCCCTTCAGTCCATCATAATGACCGCTTACTGACCTGGGATTCTTAAAGGGGTTTTCTGCCAGTTGGAGCATACCTCTCGTTTCGCGAGACGCGTCGTGTTCGTGTTCTATTATCTTATATTGAATCGTAGCGGTTAACCAACTAAATGTCTACGCGCCAAAAGCACCAAGCTATAGTTACGTGTTCCCTTTTCAAGAGGCGAGCCTCTGCCTCTGCCGACTGCCGTCGTTCCTGGTGCTTGTCTTGCAACAGCCGTTTCCGCCGCCTCTCAGCTTCAGCCTCCTCGGCAAGCACCGTTCCAGCTCTTCCGCCTTGCCGTGGACCACTTTCTCCTGCCCCTGCGTATAGAGATCCAGCCCCTCCTCGTCCGACGTCACATCGCCAGGAGAATGCTCCTCGTTATTAGACGAGAACCGAACTCGCCTCCGCCGATATGTTAGGGACTGTTGTTTCCTTCTGTCCTTATCGAGCTCCCTTCGAACCCGCTCCACCTTGTCCATGGAAGCAGTCGATTTTGGTGCTCAACATTAATACAATATACCTCAAAGTCCGCGGCTGTAGCGTTGAGTGCCGCATTGTCACCAAGAATTCCAAGACCTTGAACGAGCTGTCTCTCAGCAGCAAGTTGTGCAACCTGCTCATACACCTCACTTTCGGATAAGTCGGCCAGGTCATACTCAGGCTCGATCTCGTATGGCATATACGACGTGGCGCCTGGGGACTAACTCCACCCTTCGAGTGGATAGCGGTGCATGTGAGACGCAGGGAATGGCTGCGGTAAGGCATGCTGCTCTTCTTGCTGCTGGTAGTATGCATGCACCCCAGTATGGTAACTTGACCACTAACAAACCTGCCCACCTTGATGCTTCATAAACGGATCCCTTTGTGGATAGCGCAAGAGCCAATGACTCTTTACAAACGAGCTCTTCAGCTTCTGCTTCCACTCTCGCGCATGATGCTTCCCCCGCATAAGTGTGATCGTCTCAAAGCTGCGTTGGAATTGACCGCCTTTCCATTCCCAGAGCCATGCAAAGAGCACGTCAATGCTCTGCACTGCGAGCCGTTTTCCCTTGACAAGAAGAGTGGGACCATGTCGAGGCCGCAGAATACGATTGACACTCAGCCAGCACAGCGGCACCTTCCCAGCAAGCGCTTCTTCAACACTCCCTTTCTTTACAAAGTGTTTGATGTGTTGAAAGACGCCCTTTCGGAACACACAAAAGCAGATCTGCTAAAGGACATGCCCGAGAAGGTCTTGGCATTCAGGGATTCCTTCAAATTGCTGTATCAACTGCTGGATCTTGTTCACCCGAATAAAGTCCTCTCGAACATCGTGGATCTGATTGTACCGCGCACGGTATACTTGTTGTATAGATGGGTTGTTGAAGAGCATATACTGCCCATGTGGCGCTTTAAAGGTCATAGTCTCCCAGTCAATCTTCTCCAGAAACCATAGGTACCCGTACTGAGGCATAGTCACTTGAAATCCAAGCCCTTCAGTCCTACAAAACCTACTGGGAGCATTGCCATCAGGTGTATACCGAACGTCCCGCCAGCAGCCAGCCGCTTCTTTTGGATGACCGCTTCCGTACGAGAACCGAAGGCAGCGAAGAAACATCAACATCATCCGTGTGTGCTCCCCCGTCACCCACTGATGCCCACTCAAGCTATACACCATCTCAAACCCGACACAGAACTTGTTGATGTTCCACCGGTACCAAGACAGCACCGTCGTAGTTGGATGGGTAGTATATAGCAGCTCTTCACTAGCAGAAGGAATTTTTTGCTGACATAGGTTCAATGTCTCAAAATGGCGATCTATGGCATTAAAAAGGGCAACGAAGACACGATATTCCTCTCGGACCCCAAATGATTTCCGTATTGAACCTTGAATCCCGTGGTGGCACCGAGCTTTGGCATAGAGGTACGCCTTGATGAGTGCAACAGGGTCATGACTGAGACCCGCCCCAAAATGCTGCCAGGTCTTCCGTAACTGCGGATCCAAGGCGAGCGTTTTAATAGCAGTGTTGGTGAAGTGGTATTGGTTCCCAGCCGCAAACACCTCTTTCACACTGCTGTAAAATTGGCTGTGCAGAAGGCCCCCAGAACGCTGCTATGAACTGACTCCAGGCTCGACTCCCATAGAGACAGTGTCCCCAAGCATAGCAGTTGGGTACAGGGTCTGCTTGCGTGGATCCGATTTCCCACTATTCCGAAACTATGCACAATAACTCTCCAAGCAACATTTCTTCCAAAGCAGGATCTCCGCTGGGGGCGAGTTGCCAACATCTTTCGTCGACAGGTAAGTCTGACTAGGACAGACCTCCTTCCCAACATCGTAGTAGAAGTCAGCAGAACTGTATGCCTCATCGGCCGTGCTCTACCAATACTTCCGGAACCGCGTCATCATACCGACCCAGGTCGAGTCTTTTGTCAGCGTCTTGAGATTCTTGGCGTGGAGCAAGATAGTGACACCCTTGAACTGCTGTAGGCGACTGCTTTGCTGACTGACTGCAGGTGGAAAGTGTGACCTGCATATCCCCCGGCTTCTTCGCGGACTACATTCCGGACAGCAGGCGAACAGCGGAACTAGTGTATACCCCGGCTACTTTGCTAACTGTAGGTAGAGGTTAGATCTCACAACGATATTCAGTCATCATTACCGAGACGGTTAACGTTATCGAGCCCACACTTGCAAGCCTCAACTCGGTACCTAGTTTCAAAACGGACTGTGAACAACGATGTGCAACAAAAGGATTGCTGATGAATATCATTGGTTCTAATACATGCCTACTAATGAATGTTGTGTAAAAATTATTCCGTGGACTCTGTGCTACGTGAGGTGTGTTCCACAGGCGACATGCAACAAGAGTAGTGTCAAAGATCGTTATTGGTTCTTATAGATGTAGTAACAAGATAACACCTTATATCACATCCCGTGTAGTGGCTTCCACAATGCACTCCCCCGAGGCTGCACTTATTTGAGAGGAAAGAACACTAAAAAGAAACCTGTTAGATCGGGAAAATGCCTAATCTCCATTATGCGATGTACAACAAAGTGAGTCACTTCCTGCTAGCCATCTTCTTCCCCCCCACTGCCTGCGGTGATAGAGGAGGAAGGCCCACGGCCCACGGCCCCAGCGGGCTCTGCTATCAATGCCATGCCTCTCGATGGAGGAGATGGAACGAAGAGTGTTTGCGGCACAGTCTTTGAAGGCACTAGGAAGTGACGGACTGCCAGCAATAGTATGGAAGCAAATATGGCCAGTAGTGTCTCCTTTTGATCCCTGTACATCATCATTCAGGTATATGTAGTCCCATCCTCCCTCTCGAGGAGGGGCATCGAATAGAGAGTAATAGTGAGTGAGATAGCAAAAGCTGCTGTCCGCCGCTGCCCTCTCTCGCCTTTACCTTTTAGCCTCAATTGTCTTAAACTCATCTTTAAATAGAGCACTATGACTTAGTAGACACAACTTTATCGCCTTTGTCCACAACAAGCTTGATGCTTAATTCTTTCCAAGCATGACCATCAAACCGAACGATGGTGAATTTAGCACTAGAGGGCTGAAGTCGAATTTTCAAGTCATCAATTCGTATGAGACCCATGGGATTAGAGGCTTGTTCTGTTCCAGATAGTGTCACCGCGTACTCGTTATCCTACTGGTTTCTCCATTTAGGTTAGATCTAGTCATCTTTAAAAGCATGTGCTGTTCAATATAATATCTAATGCCTATGTAGGCCAATGCCAATTAACCCGTATATGTTGAATGCTTGGACCGACTATAACATAAAATTCAATAAAAACTTCGGCTTGAAGTCCGCATTGAACCCAAAGCATTAGAGAAATCCATAGACAAGAGAAGTGAACGTCAATTCAGATGGCTCCGCCAAACTGAGTCACCTTTGATAATCCCCCGAGATTGAAATTCACTGAAATTCAATAGGATCCATCTTCATACTGGAAAAGTCTTAATCTATTCTCCAATATTCCACAGTTTTTTGAAGAATCAACGGATTTCTATGAGTATTTATATACTCTCTCTCAAATCTACAATGTCCCCGCCCACGTTAGCATGCAGAACTACTTCGTACTTCTAAAAGCGAGCTTAGTGCGAAAGCGCTCCATGTCAAGGCCGGAAGTCCACTTGTACTAGAAGCCGAGATTTCACCGTTTCCAGCGTCGTTTATAAATCCCGCCCCACCCTGTTGTACGACGGATACAATGACAGAGGAGATAAAGAGGCAGGTGGAGGCGGACTATTAGCCGTTAGCTGAATGCAGATATTGGGGTCTGATTATTAATATCCACGAACAGAAGTAAACAATATCATGAATGCACCGATTGCGCCCAAATAGCACAGCTAAGCCTGTCCAGACTATGGAGAGGACGTAGAAAACCCAAGCAACGTGTAGTCGGAGGTTATAGTGGAGAGTGGAAGGTTTATACTGTTTGAGACCAGTGGTATTTATTGACATAACAGCATAGTCTTGAAGGTAACGTGGTTCAGTGCTAGCGCGGATGTAGAGGAAAGTTAAAACCTAGACCGACTCGCGGACCCGTCTGGACGATGCTTGTTCAAATTCTATTGAGTGGAATTGTGCGAGTTATGCAAATTAGTTCTCCTGGGTTTAATGTGTGCGGGGTGACTTCAGCCTTAGAGAAAACTTTAAATTTACTAAGGAGTCCGCCGGCCTCCCTAGATTTCCAATTTAATTTAAGATAGTCTTGCGTAATAACTAGGTTAAGTGAATTCGATTTGAGAGCATCTTATAATACAAGCTAGTTGTTTCTCTTTAGAGGTATTATGCATTTTATAAATTAAAATCTTTTATTAGCGATGCTCGTCCTTTAATTAAGCTAAAGATTTAGGATTTACGTCTTCTTTAGCTTAATTAAAAGCGTAAAACGGAGGGCAAGACTATATTTAATAATTATATAATAAATAAGTATAAGTGTTGAAGGCACCGAGCTGAGAATAAACCTGAAGAATACAATCTGAATTATAAGTAGCTTTAATAATATTATTAAATAGCCGTATAGTATCATTTTGAGTATACCCCTTTCTGTCTTCGGCCGGATTTCTAAGCGCTTTCGAGGACTTACCTTGTAACTCTTGTGTTCTAATTACAAATGAGATATGTCTTATAATAGATTCTATAATCTCAGACCTGTCCTTGGTAATAATTGGCCGTTATTATCGTACTATAAGACGAGCTTCTCACGGGTCTCGCTCTCGTAATATAGATTTTTTGATGTTACCTCTCTGGCTACTTAGTAAACTTCCTGCTTAGTATTAAAATAATTGACAACGTTCTTACTAAGTATTATAGCGAAAGTTTAAACTAATCTAATAATATACACTTTGTTAATACGAAAGCCGACGCTACTATTTAGATTCTCGGCCATATTTACATCCAAAAGCTAATACTTATTCTTATGGCTTTAGCCCTATTGACGATAATAATATAAAGTCTTCCTTATCTTGTGGGTTCTTATCCTTAATCTTGCGATCCACTTTGAATTGCTTGAGGTATAAGACAATAGTATAAACGTCCTAAGCTAAATCACAGAGTGTCCAGTAAGTCAGCCGGCTTAAAAGTGGGTAAGTCAGCGACGGATTTCTCATAAGTCAATTAGTTTAGCCCTAGCCCTAAGTCAATCAGCTGTAATAGTCTTCGCTGATAAGCCTTAATCAGCGGAGTAGTTATTTTTGAGTGATTATAAGGTCATGTTGTAGATAGGGATGTTAATACTTTCTTGATGACTTCGGTTAAGATTTTAACAATCCCGAAGCGGAAAAACTGGCTCTAATAGGCCAAAACTCAGGCGGTGAAGCGCGGCAGGATAATTAAAAGCTCTTCAAGCTTCATCTAAAGCACACACTAAGTCGTCAATTTTGCCTATACCGCCATCAAAATCATATCTCGTCATACTTCACCTGTTATTATTGATCAAGCTGCCTCAGGGGACTCCCTAGCACTATCAGATGCCTCTCTGCCTAGTATTTTTAGCCGTATGATAGCTGGGTCCAGTGTAGGGGCACCCAAAGCTCCAGAAGCTATCGCATCACTCCGTAATACTTTAAACCAATAGCTACTTTCAATCCGCAAAGTCCTCTAAGTACTCTATAATAACACGTTCGTAGGCTGATACTTCCCTTCTGCCTCCTTCCCTTCTTTCTTTACTCTTCCATCTCATTACTTCTAATTTCCATACATACCTAATCGACCTAACGGACATTGAGCTATGTAAGGAGTCTAATTAACACTAAACAAATATTGCTTCCCTCACTTGACGATGAACAACACAAAACGTGGCGGCATTTGTTTCTAGTATATTAAGTCTAGTACTTGCCGGTTTAGATCGAGATACAAGTTTGCTCATAATAAGTTCAAGAAAGATAGTAGCTCCGAGGTACGTTACTAACCGTATTTTCTCTCTTCTACACTGCTAAGTCCATAGCGTAATAGTCTTTCATTCAAAGCTCGAAACGGGCTGTGAAGCGATCGAATGCAAAACGTCGAGCAGGGCCACCACCTACGGACCATATCGATAGCTTCTTCGCTGATCATCCCGGCTTTAACTATAATTCATCAGCACCAATATAGACGGAATTTAATCGCATGTACGATGACTTTAAATAGGATAGTGATAATTACGAAATGCGGGCAGCGAGGCGGAAGTTCAAGTCAGCAATAGTTCAGCAGTTCAACGATCTCTATAGCACAGATAAGGAAGACCTAAATTCGTGGCAGAATCTGTGACACATCTTGAATATTGAGCCTACGCCTGAGGGCTTAAAGGAGTGTGACGAGGTAAGTATTTGCCGCGTTCCATTCATTAGGGCGTTAGATAGCTGAGACTAACGATAATCAGCGAGTTCGTCAGACACACGTGAATCTTGTAGATCTCGTAGACACTCCGCGAACGGGAGCATCGGTGAAGGTTTTCCCAAATCTTAAGAAGTTACAGGATTATACAATCATAAATAAGAAGTACTTCCCCAAGGAAGATACATATACTAGCGGCTTGCTCCGATTCTTGCTTCGAGAAATCCTTCATTCATACGCTGGGTGAAAGGGGTCATACGATCCACCATAGTATACATTATTAAACACATAACACTCAAGTCTATCCTGGATTCTCCTAATTACACTCCCTTCCTTGTTCCCGCTTCCAAGGATTCAATAAAATGAATGCCATCCAATATATTTGATGTCCGCATTAGGTATAAACGGTCTGTTGTCGTGCAGGAGCTCAGCCTTGATCTCGTCGAACTTCTCCATGTTCATTGAGCTAGTCCTTATACCGTGCGCCAGAATTCCATATATCGGCAGCCGTATACTTGTGCCTCTTCCAATCCGGTTTATCCAGTCGTTTGCGAATTATTTCAAGGCCTATACATCGTTTCTGTTTAACGTCTTAATGCTAAGGTCTCCGCTTTTTAGTTAGTTAGCTGATACAACGCGGATCCGTTCAATGTGTTTATTCCTGCTCTGTTCAATCGCTCTATCAACGTGGCTCTGTAAGTTTCTGGGGTTCTTGGCTCGGAGGCTCTCGATAGTAGTTGTGTCTATAATCTTCACGATGATCTCACGTTGTACTTAAATGAACGATAATGTCTGAGTAGATATTGTGATTAGTCTGCTAAGAGGAGCCGCATTACTACTCAATACCGACGCGTATGAAGCCTTAGAAGGCGGAGCGCACTACACCACTTTCACCATATCATTCGTCGTCTTAGTCGTATCATTTATCGCTTTAGCTATGTCGTTCGTCTCTTGCAGTAGTCCGGTGGTTATTCGTTGTGTCTCGGCAGCTTCCTTCACGGCTTGATTAGTCTCCTGGCTCGGCCTAGCCATGTACTGCTGCGTTATTGTATTCTACTGAACTTTGATCGCCGTGGACTGTACCGTTTCTGCTATTGTTTTGAGGTCGCCCTGGATAGTTGTAATAGCTTAGACGACGGCGTTGAGGTCAGGGGTATTCTAGAACTTGGAAATCAGGACGCTCATAGCTGCGATCATAGTCTTGACAAGAGGCTTCGGCACCGGCTGGTCTTCGGCGGAGTCAATACAGACGAGTGCTTCCTCACAACGATCAAGCACATGATCTACGGCTACCATCAAGAGGGCAATCTTGGCCTCATCATCTTGCGGACTCACGAGTCCTGGATCCGTGGGGTTTGAACTTGGCCCAAGGACGTGATCTGTCCACGGAGAGCCCCAGGGCATCTCGGTAAGACTCCGTAAGATATCACGGCGGAAGCCCTAATAAGTGATTTCCCACCGCGTCCGCTCCATCCACGGACGTGTTCCGGCTAGTGCTGGTGCGATCGTATTCGTGCTCTGTGTACGCTCTTGTTCTTCAGCCCTTGCACGCTCTCGCTGGCGTGCCGACTTTATATGTTCACTCACACCTCGGCCAGCAACTGGCCGAATCGTGCTTCCGTTCTTCTTAACAATCCAGTATCGCCGAGAGGCGCCGTGAGTCCAAGTCTGTAAATAAACATCGTCATAAAGGTTACTAATCCTTGCACTTGTAGCCTGGCGGTCACCCAAGTGCTTCTGGGAGATATGCTTCGTGAGTTCGTGATAATTGACAGTGCGATAGCTACAGCACGCGAAGCCTTCGTGCACTCCAAGTCGAGGGTGAATTTCGGAGCCATTAGCCCGCAACGGAACCTCTGCAGGATTGCGAAATCCCTGAGGGTATCGAGCATTCAGGTGCTTTGTCAGACCTCTCCGGTCTCCCTAATCAATACGGTGCTTGTCGCGGAGGTGAGACGTGGCCTGGGATCGCTCAACAGCGAGAGCGTACCCGCACTCACCGCAAATCAGCAGCTGCTCCTTTGGGTCGACATAGAGGTGGAGACGTGCAAGAAAGGGGTCCGAGGCAGGCTCCATATCGAGTCAATTCATGGGTAGTATTCTAAGATGGATGGCCAAACGGTTTTCTACTACATAACCCACGCGGTTTCTGACGCGTCCCTCGCGCGTGCACGGGCCCCAATCTCTGGGTTATGTCATAACCGACGCCAAGACAGCCAACCCTTATTCCAGTAGGGTATAATATGCTTTGATCCTCTTCATATTGAAGTTAACACAGCGCTGAAAAAGTTCATTCTCTGTGCTAGCTGTTGAATTGTCGGATGAGGAAAATGTAAGGGTTTGCAAGGCGGTCAATATCCCTTGGAGAAAAGAGGTTGTCGCCATCAAGAAGTTGGTATTGGAGGTGACCCAGAAAGTAACACCAGATGGTTGTGCTTCTAGGGCAATAGCTGTAACGGTATCTCCACCCTTGGCGTGGTCACACACGTAAGCAAGTTGGTCCAAGAATGTCCGCCTCAATTCACGCAGTTGTAGATGATCTGTGACTCGATCCTCTGAGGGGCAACGTGAAACCCGGAGCTCCCCATTTCGGTCCATAAGATAAAGGAGGATTAACGGCTTATAGAAACGGCTTCTCAGCCGATCTTCTGAATTGAGTCGCGGACCTTTCCTGGCTGCGGGTTCGTTCCTGTCCATCGCGAGCTTTCGCTTCCTCCTCTTCTTGAGTGCTCGGTTATTCAAAGGCTGTGATTGAGCTTTAGAAGATTTCAATGGCCGTCTACGTGCTATCCTCAACAGTGGAGCACTTGAAGTCAGCCTGCTGCACTTGTTGAATTACAGTAGGATGACGTTTCAGTGACACAACCGCACGTGTTGGTTCCCTTATCACTTCTTGGCCCTGAGCTTCAACTAAGTCTTTACCCCTCATTGAGGCTCTTGTGCTTAGTCATGGCTTTGGACTGGAGTTCGACATGCTTACCTGAGGGAGGGCAACGAAGTTTAATGTTCCTCACTCACGTAACCTGTCGAATATTTCAAGCTGTGCCGAGCTCGCTAGCTTCACAGTGTGTGGTTTGGTGTCAAAGGAATGACGGTTGGCTTCCCCACTAAAGAACGCATGTCGAATCTAAGCATTCTGGCTACTATTGTTGTCGTTGACTAAAAAAGTCTCATCTTTCGCTGCGAGACCGCTAAAGCTAATCTGAGTGCTATCGATGGGTTGAGGAACATATTAGGGGGTGACTTTTAGCGCTCTCTGTCCCCTCGATTTGTCCACTTTCAAAATACTCCCCGGGAAGGTACTAACAACGTATACATTCCCATCCGGATCTTACTCGACGTCTTAGAAACCGCCGTATTTCCTATATAGAGTATCTATGAGGTTGACTTTGTAGAGTAGTTCTTTGGTTTCGGGATCCTAGAGTATGATAAAATTTGTGCCGGAGACATCGGGTGGGACTGTTCCGAAAGCTACAGCGTCGTCGATGACGATTGAGAGGAGGCCGGTTCGTTTGTCGATGCCGACTCTGCCGATGTGGTATTTAGAATTATGCGATATACTAGGAAATTCGAGAATGTCTACCATTTTGTCTTTGTCGGGGTCATAAACCCCAACTTATCTTAGGACATGATCATTGAACAACCCATACGTTGATGTTCATCCAGCACGAGAGATCGCTCAATTGTCAATCTGACCTGCCATGAAAGCATGAATTTCAGTCTTGTCTCATTGACTGACGTAATATGAGCTGCAGTGATGTACGTCTTTCTTCGCTGAAACTCCCACGGCATGATGTTGTGCTGCCACTTGTGGCAAGATGAAGCGATGAGATCAGAATTGCTTTCGAGATCTTCATGGGTGAGTGCCGAGCAACATGCAAGGGAGGGCATCGTATGAAGAATAATCGGAAACAATAGGCTGTCAAACCTTGACGAAAGAAGGTGGAAGTCATACAATATGGTGAAAAATCACGTGGCTTGCAGATTAGTGTAGACAAGCCCCTGAGGATACGTACGAGAGTACTGAAGAATGTAAAATGCCATCTTGGCTGGTCTGATAAGTAGATGAGAAGAAGATGGACTGCGATCAAGGTCGAGGCTCACGATATGGAGAATATCGATGTGAAACAAATGCAGAGAGCCCACGATCAAATCAAGATTAAATTCTACACATCGTACTGTGTTCCACTTTTAGACTCTACTGAGTCTCTACATAAATATCATGAAGATTCAAGAATACACCCGATGAAACCTAGCGATGAGTAACCTTCCTCTCATACCATCTCGCAGGAGGATACACAAGTAATGTAATCGCGCCCGAGAGATAAATACCAACATCTCCACCATATGTACCAAACTTGGCCGCAATTTTTCCTACGTACTAAGTTTGGGCCATGCCTGGCACACCACTACCTAGATACCCGGCGAGTAGTGCCACGACAGTAGTAAGCCCCTAAGGAAGTTTCCCGGGCATATCCTAGACATTTAGATCGTAGCCTTTAGTGCGACGGAACTATTAATCTTTAACTAATAGAATAAAGGTGAATGAGATTGTCTAGTAGCTAAGTAAAGAGACGAAATTACTGACGATTGTTGAGAGATGTTCACAGCTTGCGATAACGAGGACGGCAATTACTAGAGCGTTTAGGAAGGACTAGATAAAGCGGGGGATGGCGTGGAAGTAGTGGCCTAAGAGTTGAAGACTGAGTCTTGAAGAGTAGTTTATGGCGATGTTGTTTCCGAGGACGGAGAAGACGAGAAGCACGAGGCAGAACTTAGAGAAACCTATTAGGTGGTAGGATTCTCGTAGTAGGCCTCCGAGACCATAGTGTTTAATTGCGTTAGCTAAGAGGGGGTTGGCTAATTTATTCGTGTATACTACTATATTGCCTAAGTAGGAGCCGATGGCTGTAGTGAAAATAGTCGGGATAGAAATTCCGAATAGAGTGAGGAAAAATATCTTCTAAGACCTAGTAGTAGCAGGGTAGTTGCAGTAGTAGTTAGAGGCCATTGAGCACCATCTGGATGAGGAGGAGAAGTAGATGGCCATGAAAGAGAGGAAGGATCCTGCAACTTCTAGATTAGTTCCTGTGGCAGGGAGGCTGCTATCAACTTAAACCGCACCGAGCCAAGCCAATTTAAATGGGGACGCTGGAGAAGACTATAGAACAGACACGAACAGCATAAAAGAAAATCTACAGCGACGACGATGACGATGACGACAAGATGAAACTCCAGGCAGGTAGGTAACAGAATTTCAAAACTCCAACATAAGGGAGGGAGGGTACAAGAGGGGAAGACGCTCCATGTCGCAGGACGCTCATTCCATTCCCTCTTCCTCCCTTCCTGCACTCGATCAATCGATCATTCGGCCTTCTTGGTCTTCTTGGTTCGAAGCTTCATCAGAAGGTAGACCAAGCCATAGCTCGAAATGACGAAGATGAAGAAAATCCCAATATCCCTCCATCCATAGTACTCCTCTGGGAGGTTAAGGGTCTTGAGATAATCCGAGCCGGCCTTGTACTGGCATACCTTGCAGCTTGTGGTCGCATCAGGATTGGTGAGATTAGCTCCAACGCCCATTCCCAGCATGTAGTTGCCTAGGTACTCCCCGCATGTCTGGTTCCCTAGAGGTTCGAAAACTGCGAACTCGCTTTCCTGGCAGCGGACCTTGGTGTTCCATGAAGTGAAGATCAAGAGGGAGCCCATCATGTAGTTGAATGGATTCATGTAGTAGAGCCAGTATCTCCAGAACTCTGTGATGACCTGATATGGGACTAGAACACCACAGTAACCGGCCAGAGTGAGGATGATGAGAGGGTTGGCGAGAGACGCCGCAACGGCATTCGGGGCGTAGGCTGCGATGAATTGACCGATTCCAGTGTAGACAAACTCATACATAAGCATGACCAAAAGAACAGGGCCTGCTTTGCTCGCCTCTCCAGGATATCCGACGGTGAAGTAAAAGCAGAGGAAGAACTGCAATCCGCAAATGAGGAGATATGGCAGTTCGGCAACGATCAGAGCAGTGACGAAGGCGATCCAGCTATACATTTTGGCTTTCTTTTCTCGAGCGTCATAGATGTCTCTCTTCTCGATGAAAAGTGGCTGCAATTGCGCTGTGATAATGTTAGAATGCTACACAATTGGACTTGATCTGAGAGGCGAATAGAGAACTGAACGTACCAATGACTCCCGGTGCGACGAAGATGAACTGAAATACTGCGAAGAGCCGCAATTGCATTTCCGCGACGCTATCTCCCACCATCCAAAACGAGAATCCGGCGAAAAGTCCGATGGCAATATGAAGGGAGAACTTGTTGTTGACGTATTCTGTGTTACGCCATAGTGCGATCTGCATACGATGCGAAACAATTGTCATTTGTTCCCAAAGTGGCACAGCGAACTCGAATCCGTCGTCGGCTGTGCGTGGAGGGGAGGCAGCCGCTACGGCAACCATTCCACCAAGCTCTGCCAGCATCTTCTCATGCTCTGGAGACTCAAGCCATATCTTCTTCCAGTCTTTGCCGTGGCGGCTCGAAACGACATCGATCATATGCTCAGCTGGGTTAGCGTCTGGGGGACAAGGGGCATCGTGACGCCCGAAGTATTCTTTGATTTGCGCGCCATTCTCGCCAATATCTCCGAAGTAGACTGTGTTGCCTCCCTTAGCTAATAACAATAGGGTATCGAACTGGGAAAACAACTGAGCACTCGGTTGATGAATCGTCACCAGAATTGCTTGTCCAGCTGCGGCCAGCTTCTTGAGGAACCGAATGATATTAAACGCAGCCTGACCATCCAGACCAGAAGTTGGCTCGTCCAGGAAAATGAGAATGCTTGGCTTTGCCACGAGTTCGACTCCAATGGTCAATCTCTTTCTTTGTTCGACGGAAAGTCCAGCGCCGCCGGGGGTTCCGACCAGGCAATTTTCGATGTCATGCATTTCCAGGAGGTTTATAATAACATCAACATATTTGAGCTTCTCTTCGCGGGAGGTTTTGCGAGACTGTCGTAAGAGCGCAGAGAATTCCAAAGCTTCCCTCACAGTTCTGCAGAAACATATCAGTCATAGTCCATTGAAGGTTTAGATGACCAAACATCTGAAGGGAAACTTACGCTAATGACTCATGAACGTCCAGCTGCTCACAGTAGCCAGCAGAGCGCTGAAAGCTAACTTGCAGGGGTTGCCCGTCCACCAGAACATTTCCATTAATAGTGCCGTCTGTTTTCCTCTGCGCCAGAACGTCTAGTAAGGTTGTTTTGCCAGCACCCGACGACCCCATCAATGCACCTAACATGCCTGGCTTCACCCAGCCGTGGACATTATTGAGCAACACACGTGGCCCCTGTGGGGTCTGAACTGTGTATGTAAGATTTTTCCACGTGAACACAGACGTGTTCTGGATCAAGGACGTATCTGGTGGCGTGGCGTTCTTCATGTCCGAAGAGGTGCTCGATATGTTGATCTTTTCATCGTTTCCTCGCGCCTCCTCGTCTTGCGGCGACGACCGAACAGGCTTCTTGGTGAATTTGCGTGGAACTAGCAATTGCCCACTCCTGGGGGCGGTTTCCGCCCACCTCGATGTGAACACAATGGTCACAACCAGGTATAAGAACCAGAAGCACCTATAACAGACTGTCAGCCATGCTCGTTCGTATGAAGTTAGGGCAGCCGCTTACCATACAATCCCAATATTTCTCGCCAGATCCGAGTGACTGTATTTGAGGCTGTCTAGATACTCTTCACCTGTGAGACTCGTGGCGCCTAGACTCGCACCTCGCACCCCAGTACATGCCTGGTTGGCACTTGATCCGTATCCAGGCCCATTTGGCACGAGATTAGGGCCCACACAAGGCAGAAGCTTGTCATGAAATTCGTTGGAGAGGAGGGCATTGTACGCATATGAAAGAGGGTTGATCCAATATATCCTGGAAATTTTGTCAACCAATGGAACTCTAAGTGGTAGGAGTAACTTACCACACAAACCACGGATGCATGTCCGGCTTTCGAATCATGTATCCGTTGTACAAGAGCACGGCGTTGACGGCCAAGCCAGATAGTTTGCTAGCCGCATCGAAGGTCGGGAAAGCAGCGCCGATTGTTCTGAATAGTCCCGTCATGGTCATAATAGTAGTGAAGAGAATGAACCAGAAGATAAAGAAAGCGCTCGCCGAAACGGTGAGTCCGACCAAGAAGTAAAGGATGAGTGAGAAGATAGTGACTTGAAGCAGGAAAATCGGGATGTCAGTGATAATCTGCGCAATGACGACAGCGGCTGGGTGGTAAAGGGCGAAACCCTTTTGCTTTGCAAGCACAGGCCGGCCAAAGAAGGAATCGGTAACCTCGGATTGTGCCAAGAGGGAATTGAAGAGCAGGGCTAAGAACAGAGCCCCAGATCTCAGGAACAATCCCGATGTGTCAGTCGATGTATTGTAGAAAAGGGACCCTGCTGATAGTGCTTGGACGAGATTCGAAACTTGCTTGACTATTACTACTCGTAGGTCTCCACGGATGATCTGGTATTGACGAATCGTTGCTACTTTCACTTGGTTAGTAAATCCGACCGTGACGGGCAGGCTGCCCATCAACTTGCTGTCGTGCTTTTCATCTTTGATGGCTTGTACAAATTCCTCGGTGTTGCTCTTTGCTTCCTGGGTTGTTGGATACCCATATTCGGCCATCATATCTTTCTTGATGGTAGATGCTTGGTACTCTGCTAAGATTGCCTTTGCAGTTCTGGGAAATTTGGCTTCACAATCTGAGCGAATCCTACGCTCCGTAGGTACGGTGACACCTGCCGAAGAGTCAGTAAGTTTTGGTAGAGCTTAGGACAGAAGATACCAACTAGTAAGAAAGTCTGCGACGTTGGCACCATCAGCACACACGAACGCAAGATCCTCCATAAACGGTTTTGCTGCTTTCAATGGCCCGTAGTAAATCTGTTTGCCTTCATCCAGCACCAACACCTTGTCGAACAAGTCATAAATCCCATTGCCAGCCTGATAGATGGTAACAATAGTAGAAAGGCCAAAGATAGTTGTCATGTCTCGGAGAGCTTTTGTGTATTGAACTGCGCAAGAAGTTAGCGGGAGGCATATTTGCGAAAAGCACAAGAACAAGTGCGAAGACTCGCTGCTCAATGTTCGGAATCACCGAATCGAGATAGAGCAGCAAAATTATAAAAGACAAGCAGCACTTTGTAACTAGAAGGGTACTCACGTGCAGTGCTGGCGTCGAGGCCTCTTGTGGGATTGTCCCAGCAATAGACGCTACCCCGTGTTGCCATTGCCTCGACAATACTGACTCGCTTCCTCTCTCCACCCGAAACGCCACGGATGAACTCGTTGCCAACCTTGGTATTGAAAGTGTGTTGAATTCCAAGCAGCTTCAATAAGAAGTCTCGACTGCCGACTCGGGATTCTTCGGCGGATGCAAAGCCAGGGGCGGTCGTCTTTGGTGTTTTCATTCGAGTCGCGAAGTCGATTGTTTCACCAACGGTCAGAGTTGGATAGAAGAGCTCCTGCTCGGTGTTCATGATAATCTGACCTCGATATTGTGTTGCTTCCTGGGGGCTCAACGAGCCGAAGTTGACCTGGCCGTCTACTTCAACAAACTCCGATCTTCGATTAGACAGGACTTTTAGAAGGCTTGTGCAGCCAGCACCCGGACGTCCCAAGACCAGAAGCATCTCTCCGGGCTTCACACAGCCATGACTGTCGTGTACAATGGTTCGAAGCGATTCTTGACCAGCTCCCCCACCACCCTTCAGCTTTTCTGGCAGGGCTTGCGAGACCACATTCTCATTAAAGGAAGCATCGGCGCCAATGCCTTTGATTGTCAGACCCGACCAAGTAACACCGAGCCTGCGTGCTTTCTGCGCGCCGTTCTCACTGCCATCTTCTCCTCTCAATGCCTTGACCTCGGGCATTCGATCCCAATTCGAGGCATCATCGTCAGTGGTGTCGTTCTCCTCATCAGGATACGTTTCGCCGTAGGCTTTGGACGCAATGCGAGAGATACGGGACAGAGTCCTGGTGACCATGTTCTCACTCGACTGCTCTCCTCCACCACCCGGAGTCATTGGTCTGTCTGGTTGTTGGGATGTCATGACTTAGAGGGGGATGGATTAGAAGGAATGAGAAGCAATCACCACTCAGGAACGAAGTGCGGGAAGAAACCCAAGGATATAGGGATATCAGGATACAAGGAGATAGAGCCAGGCCATGTGCGAGACAGGCATGCTTTCCTCTTGTAGGCGCCAGCCTGCCTCCTTCCAAATTAGCCTCCAGGTAATCAGAATCAACTTCCGAACCAGCGAGACTTTCTCGTGCAGTGCAGGCCAATTTGCAAGGCAGAAAGCTACGTCTCTCTGGTCGCTAGCCACGCCGCACGCATTTTCATTCGCTCCGGACGGGGTGTGTCCATGACCAACTAACCTTAACCCGACCTTCCCTGACAGCCACTGGCCACCGTCTCTCGCACTTGCGTGCGCAGTTTCAAAGGTCAAGAACGCCTGGCTGTGACTGCGAAGGAACATGAGGTGGAAAAGTGGTTCGTACCCTCCTGCCCCCTGCTTCATCTCACCGCGCGTAGTCAAGCGGCTCAACAGAGAAAGGGCGAGATGGACACGGCTGCCGACCTTTCGCCAGCAGAGTCAGCAAGGCCAAGGCACGTGCCATTCCTCGTCTGCGGCCGAGTGGGGCCTCCAGGTCGCTTGTCTCGATCTCCGGACAATTCATCCCCAGGTTCTGCCGCAAGTGCGAGAGAGATTCGTGCTGGGCGCCGTTCAGTAATCATGGCCCGTCTAAGGTTTGAACTAGCAGGCCATCCCCAGCCACGGAGGCTGACTAAAATGAAGGATGATGACAGCCACCAAAGCATATTGACATGTTTAGTGATCTGCCACGTCCGACACCACAGACATCCCATTACCACTCCTACTCCCACTACCGGGATACGCCTCCCGGCTATGGACTGGCGTAGGAGTTGCTCTATACATCTCGGGAGAGCGTCCGCCTCCTCTGGATGCGGACTTTTGTCGCCCAGTTTACTCTATGGACACAATTGCACACAATTTTTAACCGTTATAGGAATATTGGCCTGTACTTCTTGCCGTAGTCGCAAGATTGCGTGCGACCGCGGACAGCCTGCCTGTTCACGTTACCTCTTATCTAGAAAGATATGCGAGTTTCGTGCGAGGAAATCCGCGAAGCCGGCGGTGCATTCGCGGATCAAGGCGTTTGAGGTTAGACTAGGTATGTCGCTTCGTTTATATGCTTTTATTCAAAGACATATTGTGTACAGCTGAATGCTTCAGGTGACCTAGAGTCACAACTATATCGAGAAATGGCCGGGCATTGGCACGCCGACAAGGAAACCGCCACGTCGTCGATGGAAGACATAGAGGAAGAGCGACAACCAAATTTAAAGACCTCTGTTAATTCTGAATGTATGCCTTCATGACCCATCCGCATGTCCCAAGAGTGAACGTTAACAAGTTTTGGTGTGATTAAGGGGTCCATACTACTTCGTCAAATCGTGTAGCAGCTCAGCATTTTTTCCCATATATAACATTACAACAAGAATTGTGAGGAATCTTAAATTTTTCAATCTCTGGCCTTTACTTGACCGCCTGTCCTGGCCCCGTAAGTATAAAATCAGATTATCTCAGCAGGAGCTGATGGTATCTAGTATTTCAATGCTGAAGTAAGTGGTGGTGGCTTTCCTGGCTGACTTCAGCGTGTCAAGGGCGAACTGCGTACCCAAAATCCGGACTATATGGCAGCAACCGACAAGTATGTGGCGAGTATCTCTAAAACGATTGCAAAATATCTAAGATATTGTTTTTGGATAAATGGTCTTCAATCTGAGCCTTGGAAGAGAAGCTGTAACGCACACCATCTAACGCATACCATCTAGTACAGCCCCAAGCTGAGTCAAGGTTTGGGTACGACGCTCAGTAAGGAATGCTTCATCAGAAGAATTGGGTCGGTCTCCTTTGTTAATACAATCAAATAATGTTGGATCAGTCAAACTTACTGTCGAACAGAAACTTGACTCCTTCTCCGAAGGTCTGCCATCCACGCCTTTTCTTGCCACGTCCCCCACAAACGCCCACAAGCTTGGGCAAACTCTAGAATTTGTAACTGGCGGAAACAGCTCTCAGTAGGGTTATAATTCACATAGTAGCTAGAATGAGGCATATTGAGAGGCGTTGCAGGAACAGATACTGAAAGAATGCGAGGCGGAGAATGAGAGGCTTTTGCATAAAACGGATATTAAAGTCCTGCACAGTCAGGATGATACCGTTTAAATTAGCTATTAATCTCAGTAGTATCAGTAAGTACGCTCGGGCGGGTTACTAATCACAGCTAGAATGCATCTTACCTAGGTAAGGTTCGATTTGAGCGGAAGTTTTGGACGAATGTACGACGGACTGCGAACTACAGATTCCTCCGGGCTCCAAGACGGCAATGGAGATTCTGCATTCCCCGCCTTAGAAAGAACTCCCTGCTGAAGTGGCTGAGTTATCCCTAACTCTTGCAATTTCAACTCTTATACTCCCTTTATTCAGTAGACTGAAAATAGAGCTATCCACTCCAGGGGAAAGAAAGTCTACTAGTTCGTTAGGGAACCTTGTAGCGGAGGGACCCATTTTCAGTCCACTGAATAAAGGTAGTAGCAAATGCAAAGCAGTCACCCGGAACCAACCACTGTACAGGAGACCCATTCTTATCGCCTTCCTGCGCAGAAGAAGGCGTCGCCAGCTTAAGTCAAAGTCATCACGCGAAGGCAACAATGAAGCACACGTCAATCGCAGTAAGAAAATCCAGTAATAAGAAGAAAGCCGTACGGTTTTATTCACGTCTGTGCGTTTTCCATGGTCATGATGAGCCCCGGATGAAGACGCGTTCGGAACTTCGCTATGTTTTAAAGTTTCCTCCAGGCATAGCAACTGATTCTCGAGAATGTTTTCTTCACGCTCGGAAGACAAAAGGTTTCCAGACATGGGTCCCAAAAATCTTCTCGACAAGGCTCCTTGGAGATTGACTCCAGCCAACTTGATTTCGTTGCTACGCTTGCCCCGACAGTTGGCGGCCGCGTCGACTTATTGTCAGGTGCCTCCTAATGTAGTCAGTATCGCGTCGATTAAACTCCGCTGGTTTTGGTGGCGATTTATGAAATCACTCTAAATACTAGCGAGCCTACTAGGTATTGGGCCAACCCTTCTAGGTTGATGAATAGGTATCTACTGTATCTGTAAATCACCCCGTATCCAATTAGAAATCACCAGAATTAACGTTCATCAAGGGAGACGGTAAAGGACAATGTGCGAAAGGTTATTCCTGTAGGTACCTTCGCAAGCACATTAAAATGATTGATTAGTGAATGACCTCGGCAGCCAAATGCTTCACTTGCCCTATTCTTCCGCTCATCTCACCTACGAAGCTCCACAAACTCACAACAAATCAATTCCCTTCCACTAGCCGCTTACTTATGTAAAGTGAGCTGGAATTAGGCGAACGGGCATTTTATTCTTACTGGTTCGTTTCCCTCTCTCTCTGCTGGATAAGAGAGATTCGAGATTAGTGAGAATTACAGGCTAATCATAGGGGATGATTCGGTAGCTCTCCTTCTCTTCAGATGGGCAAATTTAGGAATCCAAGGTGCGTTGGACAGATATATTTTCTTCACTGTTTTAGCTACATATCTTAGAGCTAGAACTGCATGTGCGAGGAGATGCATTTTGATGCCTACGTTGGTTTTTTTTGGGGGGTTCACTTTTGATGGGGATTGCTGCTTTGACGGGAAATTGATTGCTCGTAGGCAAGGGCTGAGGAGTTGGAGGGGTTGCGGAGTCGGGTGAAGAAGAAGCAAGAGTGTTAGTCGTAGGAAGTAGATGTTTTGTTCATCAGGGTAGGGGTCCAGCTTCATTAGCAAAGAAGGCGACGCAAGAGCTAGAGGTCCAAGTGAGCCAAGTTCAGGTGTAAATCTCCGGCCATTCTTTAGTATGGCAAGTATAATTAATTAGTGGAATCTGTGTGGGATCATCGTCCTTGTGGGAACTAGAGACGTCTATGGTCTTCTTTTTGGGCACGCCACTGACTTCACTGTCGCCAATTTAAAGATGGATAACCCTGCCGGAGATGATAACTCATTGACATATAACACCGCTTTCGCAGTTGGCGGCTTCGCCGTTCTGATTACTATCCGCTCGTTAACCACCGTTCTCTAAGGGCATTTCGGTTTTCAAACGGTCTAATGTAAGGCCGTTAGCTAATATTACACCGCTTAACGTGAAAGCTTATTATCCTCCAGAGAGTTGACTATTCGACTATTTAACTATATATACGAGGCTTCTTCTCGTACCAAGTAGTTTTAAGTCTACACGCCACACACGCAAAAAGACAATGAAGATTAGCCAAAGAGCAATAGCTGCACTCGCCTGCTGTATCTCCACCGCAGCCGAAGCGCAAACCATCCTTTCAGATCCCGGAGTGACAGGTCCGCCCCTTGAGATCGCTCATCTCTATTACGATCAATGGCCGACTGGAATCACAGTCTCCTCAACGGGACGAAAATTTTCAAACTACCCAGCCGGCTTGGATCCTGGCAACACGAATAATGGGACCAACAATGCGTATGCTGTCGCCGAACTCACTGGGATGGACACAGAAATACCCTACCCTAGCGTTGAGATGAACAATCCCCCGGGGGGTGCCATTAATCGTACGACTGGATCTCCGTCAGGCGCAAACTACCAAGATCATTTCATTGGTGTCCAAAGCGTTGTTATCGACGCGCTTGACCGGCTCTGGGTTCTGGACACTGGCCGGGCTATTGACCCGCTCAGCGGTGTTCAGGTGCTTTCCACATATGGTGGGCCCAAGCTTGTTGGGATCGATCTTACAACAAATACTGTTTTCCAGACAATCCTCTTCCCGCAAGATATCGCTTTCCCGGACTCATTCTTGAACGACGTACGGTTCGACTTACGCGCAAGTGTTTCGAGCAGTGGGAAGGGCGTCGCCTATATTACCGATTCAAGTACAGAAGGCCGCAACGGGATCATCGTTGTAGATCTTGGGACCGCGGCAAGTCATCGGCACTTGGATCTGGTGGAACAAGTGCGACCTGACACACAAATGGTTCCATTCATATGGGGAGAACCAATATACTTTATGGCGGGACCGGACCGACCATTCATGTACTCGCCGGTTGGCTCAGACGGTATTGCCTTGTCGGCTGATGGTGAGGAGCTTTTTTTTGGGTCTTTGGGATCTAGATACTTGTATTCTGTCCCGACTGCGCTACTACGATCGCGATCGGCAACTTCAGAGCTGATGGCACAACAAGCAATCCGAAATCGAGGCCAGAAAGGTATGAGCGATGGGTTTGAAACCGACTCGAATGGTTACATATACATTGGCAACTCCGAGCAAAACGCAGTGAATCTATATAACGCGGCTAATGGGACCGTGAATGTGTTGGTAAGGGATCCGAGGATTAATTGGGTTGATACGAGTGAGTCGCACTTTTTCTAATAGCTGAAGTAGCCAAAGGCTAATTTATGACATAGTGTCAGTCACGGTGGATGGCTATCTTTACTTCTCTTGTAACCAGTTACACCTCACGCCTGCCATCTATCCTGGCACGGATCGAAGGACGAAACCATGGGTTCTCTTTAAAGTCAGGCTTCCAGATGGCGGTGGCAAGGTAATCTTGACGTAAATACCAGGTACTTCTTCCTGTAGAAGTTTTTTTTTTTTTTTTTTTTTTTTTTTGCAATCAGAAAGCAAGCTTTCTCGTTAAGTGGGAATTCTTAGGCACGTGGCACACAGGTGGTGGGTTTAGAGGTGATCTGAAAAAGTGGTAATTTTATAATGGGAATTTTTCCTTGGTCCCTTAAAACTCATTCTTTTAGATTAGATGGTTATGAATCCTTTTTCATTTCATCCTGGTCTCTTAATTCATGGTGTAAATACTAGGCTGGCAATCGGTAGCTAATTCTAGTTTCATATGATGTGTTAATACCGACTTTGGCCCCTTCCAGTGCTGAGTCAGAGGCTCATCTACCAGGTATAAGTGAGGTCCATCTGGGCCCGGGACTTTGAAACTGTTGAGCATTGTCCTAATAAATGAGAAGTCTTCATATAATGGATTCTTCTTGAGATATCGGGTTAATAATCTGCTTGTGTAACTTATAGTTTCGTCGCATGCTAAATTTTCCTCTTTTGAAAATCCGGATTCCTTAGAGAGGATCCTAAAATGCCACCTATACCACGACAAAACTATGGATCCGACTGTAACGGGGTGCACCCGAGTTGATTTTTGGCATTCTCAAGCATCGCGATCTCTTTCCGGCACATGGTCGACTCAGGGAGTATTCACTCACATATGATTTTCCTGAAGCTGGGTTGAATTGGAAGAGGTTTTCAGGGGCATATGGTGTGTCTAACATGTAAACGGCTCGCGGTATGCTTGAAGTAGTGCTTCAATTTTGTAAAGCCGGAAGTCCCAATCCGGGCAACTCGTCTCGAGGTTGGCATATCCTTTACAAGGCGGAATAGAAGAGATGATTCTCATCTTGGTCCACGAACGATCTCTTCAATACTTGCAAGGCACTGGGAAGCCTCCGCTCAATTGCGAAAGATGTGTTAGGGAGGAACATGAGATCGCCCTTCAAACCGTGGTTTTGGTTAAAGTGGAGGTGAGAGAAGCCTGAGGAGTGCTCAAGATAGACGATACCCGGAGGAGCGAACGCAACGTAACGAATATCAGTAAGTTTTTGTACATTTGGGGCTCTAAAATATATGCAATATAGTACAATAGTGCCTCAGTGGCCTATGATATTTCAAACGGTTGAGTTCATTCAGCCAACGAGTAGTTTGGATGCGAATGGAATGCCCTGACCCCAATAGACGCTTGAGTACCGTGGCATTAGTTGATTTCGCGTACTTTACCATATGCCCCGTCATGTTGACGATGCCCTCATGTGGTGATAGTGATAGGCTGCTTTAGTGAGAAGTCCACGAGCAATTATTCAGCGCACGTGCCCTGTGGCGAGGGCGCTTCTGGCAGCTCGGGGGATACCAAAGTTATTGGGATGCATACCGAACGCAAACGCTAGCACAGACAGACACAAGAAGAGGTAATCTCTCCTTCTACCTGGGGGGGAAATCCCCATCTGGCCCAGAGAAATGGACACCAAATATAGACGCGGTTCGAGCAACGATCAAGTTCGCCATTGCCACAGGACGACTGGACATGGAGGTAGAACAGGCAGCTAACACTCCACAACCGTAAATCCCATCTCATTCTCTCACCCCGACTAACCCCCAGCACCCTCGTGTCCCCAGCAGGTCTCGCTTCAGTCGCCGGCGATAGGACATTGAACACTTGGAGGGATGATCTTCAAGCTCACTTGCTACTAACCACACACGAGACCTCGTTTGATCAAGGCAATTACCGAAAGTGGAAGATACTGGAAGAGGCATTTCTGTACGGGCTTCAGGAGGTCATGGAAACACTGAACGTAGTGGATTATGTAATATAGACTAGGGCCCTTTAGGTTTAGAACCGGGCGAATAAACTTCATCATCATCATCATCATACCAAAGTTATGCGGTCGGCTGGCAACAGAGTGATACAATGATGACTACCCCCCCCTTCGCGATTTCCTTATCCTGCAGGTTACATTGCATAGTTGCATATTGTAGAGGTCTCATGCGGCACAACACGAAGCATCAGAGACGGGGTGGTTCAGGATCTATGTTCGTGAAGGAAGTCGTTTGCATCATATTCCCAGCTACCTAATATTTCCATTGAAATGACAGCCAACAAACTACTTTGGAGATTTGATGAACAACCGAAATGAGTTCTCTCTAAATCGTACCACATAAGTAAAGGACAGACTTGATTTATGACCTCAATCACCAGGCCAAGTAGTTCCCCATATACCCAAGATAAAACTATCACTTTGCCGCCGAGGGAAACAGCCTGATGTGTACACCATTCTCGTGAGTCATTGTCAAGTTTGAATTAATCAGTGGGTCCCCAGTCGTTGCGATCGCACTCTCAATTGCCTCGAAGCTTTGTAGTAGCTTAACAACAACGAAGCCGGCTTCTGTAAGAGCGTATTGCTCTACATCCACATTAGCTTCTCTCTCTAAATATTAGACTACTGCTGAAGGGATGGGATACTCACGCCCTAAGCAGATCCTTGGACCTCCATTAAACGGCAGGTACTGCCAGCCTCTTAAGTTACCCCCTTCCCACCTTTCCGGCCGGAACTTCGCCGCATCCTGACCCCAGAGGTCTAGGCGTCGATGCATGGCCCAGACAGAATAGATGACAGTCGTCCCCTTGGTGATAAAGATAGGGGATAGTCCATTCGCACCACCGCCGGTGGGTAGGGTTGTGTCTTTTAGGGCTGTTCGGAGATTTAGCGGAACAGGTGGGTACATTCGCAAGGCTGCCAGTGGAAGATTAGCAACACGGCAGGGCTAAGTGCATATAATGAGTATTGGGAACAGTTATGTATACCTTCGTCAAGAACATATCGAAGATATGGAATGTCCTTTAGAGCCGTGAAGGAGATCTCGGCTTTCGGCTGTTTGGTAGTACCAAATCTTTCCACAATCTCATTCCTAAGTCTCGCCCATACTTTTGGATTTCGGGCTAATTCATAGAACACAGAGCTTAATAAACTTGCTGTCGTATCACGTCCCGCCAAGAGGATATTAAGCAGTTGGTCTCGTAGTAATTTGGGATCTCTCGTATCCTTGGCGAGTGCTTCGAGGAAAATGTAGCGTTCTCGATCTTGTGGAGACTTGATATCCCTGTCCGCGGTCGGCTCGAGGGCCTTTTTCACATAGTAATCCACAAGCTGGTGGCAAATACGATTTGCTTCGCGAAACTCCTTCGGATTTATCAACCAGTAGAGTCCTTGAGCTCGTGATCGTGCTGCCAAGTAGTCTTGAGATAGATTAAATGCGGCCTCAAAGCCCTGCCGCCCCTTGACTGGAACGCCGGACTGCGTGTCAGTAGTCGACACAAGGGAGTTCACCGATTCGCCGAAGAGGAAGTCTGTCGATGAATCTAGAGTCAGGCGAAAGAACAGTTCCTGGATATCAAAGGAGCTGCCATCACTTGGGATGTGGGACATAAAATGCCCCATATGTACGTCTAGTTGCTGTATATCTGCAACCTAGTTAAGAAAGTCAGTCAATAGTTGCAACTAACTCGGCTGATAAGACCTTGCCTGCTCTCTACTAAACTGTGGGCGCAGGAGTGCGCGCGAGTGGGACCAGCCATTGCCGTCTAGTGTAAAGATGCCATCTCCAAGTAGCGGGAGTAAATGCTGGTACCTAGTTCCTAGTCCAAAGTCTGCAAACTGTGTTGCAAGAAGAGCCTTGACGTTCTGAGGCTCGCAAGTCATAATTAGGTTACGACCCACGAGTGGTCGCCCGAAGGTGGTGCCATTCTTGCGGAATTCTGATTCGAACCAGGGCAACCAAGACTTTGACTTGACAGCTTGCGTCATATGATAGAAAGCAACGAGTCCAAAAGGCCCAGACGGGGCATCTCGTACCGGTTTGCACGATAGAGTTGAAGCTAAACGGCGACGGTTATAGGAGCGTATAATACGGATCCCTAGGTAGAGGGTAGCGGCAGCTAACAAAAGGAGTTGATAAGTGGCCGCCATGTTGAAGCACATCAAGGGTTCTTCAGTTGGTGACCGGTGAGTGTCTATCATCCGTTGTCATGGCTCAACGAGGCTCATATGTATAGAATACCCCGGCCCCCCCGCATGCAAATCTCCCCAATGCGGGCCGAGGCACGGAAGTCCTCAGGCCTGTGCTACCACACAGAATTTGCCGTTAGTCCGCACCCCGATTGTCTTGTCGGAGAAGACGAACGGCGATGGTTGTAGGAGTGTACAGTACAATACGTATCCCTACTGTCCTTGAATGCGGCCGAGGCACGGAAGTTCTCAGGGCTGGGCCACCGACATGGAGTTTTCTGTTGGCCCGCAGCCCGATTGTCGATTGCGGGGTGAGGAGGAAGACATCTCGACGGCGTCGACCTTGGCCAGGACGAGGGCTACAACTACCTGGATCCTTGGGCTAGCCGGTCTAGTAAAGCCATGTGAATGTTACCTAACGTCTCACCCCTAGATTCCGCCCACCCTCGCTTAACTCACCGCTACTCTTACCCACTAACTTGAATAATTAATTACTCTTCTATTCTTTAATCGATTCTCTTCAAACTTGTAATTCGTATTGTTTTTATCATGGAGCCTATATATACTGAGTATGACATCATGTGTACGCTTGAGGAGGTCGCAAATGGCAAGTCTTTACGAAAGGCATGCCTAAAGTAAGGCATTCCAAGGTCTACACTTCGTGACCGCAACACAACGACTCAACCACGTAAGGAGGCTCTTAGTCACTTACAAAGGCTACTTACGGTAGTAGAGAATCGATTGGCCGATTGGATTTAGACTCAAGAGTCTCTTGGCCATCGAGTTACGCACACATAGATCAAGGTTTTTAGATAAAGGCTTTTAGCACTTCAAGGAGACTACCTACCATTGGGAAAACATTAGACAACACGATTTTTGGCACGTAACCTTATTCTAAAGACTAAGAGGCAAATCTACGTCGATTCTATGCGTATTAACGCCACTTGTACCGAAGTTATTAAGCTGTAGTTTCAAAAATTGGAGATTCCGGCTATTAAGGCCATTCCAGCTGCTTAACGTTAGAATATGGACGAGACTAGTATTATAAAAGGCTACAGTCTTAATAGATATATTGTAAGGAACGCTAAGAGCCGCAAGATTCAAGGAAAACAGCCAAGTTCACGTGCTTAGACGACAATCCTTAAGTGTATCTTTGCAATTAGAGCTTTTACGTGACCAGATGTAGCTTACAAGGGAAAATCAGTTCAATAATAGTAGTTTCCGTCTCAATTAGACGTATTCGATTAATAGCACTTTACAGCCACCGAGAATGAGTAGACAACTAATTAAGTGGCCCTTAAGTGGCTAGAGAAGGTGTTTATACCTTAGACCGAACCACGTGACCATTTAGCAAGACTCCTTATTTTAGATGGCTATAGGAGCCATGAGACTATGGAATTCCTTTAGAAGTGCCTTGAACATAATATATACCTTTTATTCTTACTTATATATATGTCACACGTTTTATAACCTTTAGATTTAATAGTTTTCTTTATTTTAAAGCGTGCTTACTAGAAAGAACTACAAAAGTTGAGTTCTTTAATCAATTCTACTTTAATTAAGAAGCGGAACTTCCTTATTTACTATTAGAAGGCACGTTAAGAGAGTATTATATCTTTTAATATTAAGGCGGGGTAGAGAACTATAGGATTATAGCCAGTATTAGTAGCCAAGCTATTAATAAGTCCTTTGCTATTAGAAAACAGTAATAAATCAACAAATCCATCTCTTTTAAAGCCTTAGGAGACGCCAATACTACCTCCGGAAGTAACTAATACTTTAATTAAGGTTTAGGCTCTAAGTGTTACGACAGGTATGCCTCGGCTAGGTCAGGGGTCCAAAACAGGTCAGACTCCCCTCTGACTCCCTATATATATAGCTCCCTCCTATAGAGTAGCTCTGTAGTTTTGTATTCTAAGTGTTAAGTCAACCTTCTGCGTCCAAGGCTCTTGTGTCGTTACACTAAGGGCTAAGAAAGATTTATATCAATAGATTCGTACTTTAGTTAGCAAATCACATAATTAACTTTTAATACGACGTTTACTTTTTAAGAAGGATATAAAGGGAATTGATAAAAGAGACTACGAATTAAGGAAGGCAAATATAAAGATTAAAGAGTTAAAAGAGAGATTAGAGCAGTTAAGGCCAAAGAAAAGGCGGAAAGTCTAAACGAGTCTAAATTCTAAGTTCGTTATAACATATACTATTAAGAAGGCTCAAATCGCAGCTAGAGAAGGCCAAATTGAGTCTCTAGAATCAGAATCAGGAGGAGAATCAGACTCTACAATATCATATATAGAAGTTAGCGTAATATAGAGTTATTAAGTGTTAAGTATCAAGTACTAGAATTAAGCGAGGTGGGCGGAATTTAGGGGTGAGACGTTATTGAACATTCAAATACTTGTGCTTTGTGCCCTTTTAAATCTATCACTAGGATCACTTACTAAGATGTCTCTAATTACCCCTTTCATTATTAATATTAAGGAGAGCAAACTTCATAAGCTCTATTAAAAGCTCGACCTCACAGATTTTCCTCCTGAATTAGACTAGGCTAGTTCAATATATAGAGCTCCGCTATCTTAAGTCACAAGACTAGTCAAATACTAAAAACACGGGTTCGATTGGCGAACTTAAGAAGTAAAGCTAAACGAGTAACCTTAGTTTACTACGAATATTACAGTCAACGGATTTGGAGAATTAAATATACATTTTATATATTAAAGAAGTAATGTAACTAATACTATTCTTCTACTATTTATTTATAAATATAAGGGAGACACTACTTAATTTAATATAACTATAATAATAATCCCGTTGTACTAACAATATTTAAGGCCTAGAAATTTTATTAAGGTTACGAATCTTTTACCTCTCTTCCGGGGAAGCCAAGACGAACTAGCTTTTTATGTCGTTGCCCTATCCCTGCCAAATTTTGGCTTCTCCTCCCGCGTTAGCAAAGTAAGTTAATAATTACAAATTGGCTCTACTGCTCTTATTAACCCCAGAAGAAAGGATTCGGAATATCCCAGTACGCGGAGGCGTGTAATAAACTCATGCTTGCACTTAGATACGATCAATATAGTACGTTAGTCCCTTTTAAGTTTTGAACTTGACGTCTACTGTCCTATCCTGACTTCTTTGCTAAATATACTGTTGCGGAAATTGATCGCAACATTAAGTTTGAGGTCAATAATAAATAACTGCTGACTCTTTAATAGTCGTCTAAAGTGGCGATTAGGACTCTATAATTCTGCGAGCCCTAAGGCACTATCATTCCGATTATGCTCGCGCCCTCCACACAAATATAGTTCTAGCTAGATTTCCTAAACCCCTTAATACTCCGTTTCGCTTTATTTACTCCCTTATAAAGCACGCCTTAAGCGGCTTTCTTCTAACTTATATAACCTCCGAATCCGAGTCGCTCGCTCGTGCTATTGACTAGAAGTTCGGCTCCGGACGTGGCTACTTCGCGCAAATAGCAACGAAACCCCAGACAATCGGCTACTCCTTAGCCGACTCTCCTGTTAGACTCCTCGCGTAGATCTACGAGAAGCTCATGGCATAGACTAACGATTACCCTTAGTTTACTAGTGAGATATTAACATAGGTTAGTATCTACTACTTCTCTACCGCCGGCCTATTTATAGCCAGTTTTATTTATTTCGAAAGTCAGGCAAGTAATCGCGATATAAATAACACGGAAAGGCTATAGGCGTATGTGGATCTGCCTATTAGGCTGGCGTATTTCCCTAAGGAGATTACAAATATAACACGAATATAGGCGGAGGGATTAGGAAAGGTTATTTATATTAGTGAGGGTAGTAAGGGTAAGCATTTTGCGGCACTAGAAAGACTAGATGTGATTTCGGATAATTTGAAGACTATGTTTAGAAAGGGCGGAAAGGCCTTTAGGGTAGTTGATGGGAAGAGTGGATACTGAGAATTCCTTTGTACTAGGAAGGGGATATTGTCCCGCTCTAACCTTGACAGTTTAAGAGGCATTTGGGACGATGGGGCCATAGCTTTAACTGAAAAAAAAAAAAAACACTCATTTTGGTAATGCCAACCCAGGGATGTGCATGGAAATCCATGAAGGAATAGAATGGTTGGTTTGGAGGCGACAGCTGGGGTGCATACACAAGAGTAGACTGCCCCTGACGGAACGACCAAGCTCTTAGGTGCCTTTGGAAAGCCCGTGTTTGCCATTCTGATAATTCTCCAGTTAATAGGAAATCTCATTGAAAAGAAGCAGAAGAATTGTTACTAGAACTACAAAACTCTTCAGCCATGCTTCTTAATTGCTAAAAAAAAAATTCTTTCATTCTTGTTTTATGCTACGCTGACCCTTGTCATAAATCGCCTTCTTGATCGTACCCTGATTAAGCCCTACCTCACGCTCCATCGTCGGGTCGAAAATCTTTCTAAATCCCACGGCATTGAGGAACCAAGCTAACATAGCCTGCGAACCCTTCCACACAAATTCACCCTTCCCAAGTGCGGGATTTGAGAAAATGTAATTGGCAACTTGGTGTGCAAATTCTTCCGGCTGTATGCTTTCAGCTGAGTGCAATCGACTCCTCTCTTGAACGCCCGCCTCGACATCAATGTAGAGACTATTGGCGCCGAAGGAGATGTTGTTAGGTGATATCATTGTAGTTGAGACTTTGCCCATAAACAACGTAACCACTTTGATTCCAAGAGGAGCCAGTTCGAGGCGGATAGTATCAGAATAAGAGGTGACGGCCGCTTTTGAGGCGTTGTAGTTGGCAGTGAAGGGAACGGGGACACGGGAAACGACCGAAGATGTGTTGATGATGGTAGGAGGGAGGCGAGACTCTGGCACGGAGGCTAAAAGAAGAGGAAAGAAAGCCTGCGTCATGTCAAACAGCCCAAAGACGTTGGTGTCGAACAATTGACGGACGCGGATGATATCCGCTTCAATCGCTGGAGCCGCGTACGCTATCGAGTTGGTTAGTAACCCTACTATGCATACGCCCAAGTGCTGCTTGGGTAAATAAGCGGAGAGTAGATATTAACATACTTATACCAGCGTTGTTGAAGAGCATGTCCAACTTTCCTCCAGTCCGCTTCGTGATCTCGGCTTTCAGTGCGGCAATGCTATCTGCACTTGTGACATCTAATGCAAGTGTCTCAATACCCTTCGCTTCTAGCTGGGAAAGAGACTTGGTTGAGCGAGCAGTTGCAAAGACACGCATGCCTCGATTTGCAAATTCAAGGGCGAGAGCATGACCGGACGAACCGAGTGAGCAGCTATAGTGTCAAAATTATCTGTTTTGAGTTATCTTGGTCAGAAGAAAAGAAGGAGCGACGGTGTAATGGACATAACATACCCGGTAATAAGAACTGATCGCTTTGGGGGTGAAGACATGTTTGAAGTTGCTGATAAGATATTATTTCTGATGTGAAATATACTTCTCGTGATGACAGCGGGAGTAATGACCCTCTTGTACTTGACTGAAGCTTGCTATACAGATCGGTGATGTTGATTCACGTAGTGTTTCTTTGTGATTATTCTGCGAATAATGTGAACTATTCCTGGGCGAGGTGTACACATATGAAGCCGTGCCTAACGGCCGTATCTAACGTACCTCTCAGTAGGACTTGTTGGTTGTGGGGTAATTATTGTCCCGCTTTCCCCGCTGTTGGTCGTATTTAGAGTTTCCTGGGGACTTACCGCGGGTTCCGTGATTACTCATACGTGTAGGCGAATATTCCACAATGTGACAGTAGGAAAGTGTTGTACATTATGGCGAGTCGGGGAGTTCAGGGATTCTACTTGCGTTGAGTCAAGCCGGGTCGGACTCTGTACGCCCTTTCCAACAACCCCGTTGTGGTTCAACTGCAGTTTCGCTTGATGAGATATCGTGAAGTATTTAAACCAGCAGACAAATGTTTTAGGGAGAAACGGCTACGAGCCCTTTGGAGTATCAGGTAGCATTTCCCTTTGCAATTAGGGGAACACGTAAAACTTGGATTATCAAGAGTTTTCCACTTCAAATTTATCGTACAGGCCGAGGCCTCGCTTACATAAGCGAGACTTACCCCCAAGTACGCATATCTTTAGTTACTCCCTTCAAGCTCTTCTTTTTAATTAAAGACGATTTAGCCACCACCTAAAGGGCGATATATAAACGCTTTCCCTTAGAAAACTTTATAAAAGTAACTTGTCGTGCAAAAGAAGAGCATAGGTTTAAGGGTTTAAAAGATTCTACGATTAGTTAAAGGTTGGAAGGTGTGTTCTAAGATTGATTAAATTAAGTATTATCCCCTTTAAGAGAGGAGCTAAAGACTAGGTTTATATACCTGGAATGCTTACGTAAGTATATACTAGACTAAGGAACTACGCTAGTACGCGACATACCCCCATAACGAGCTATAGTTATAAAGACATTAAGCTTAATATTAAAAAGGCGTACTAAGGAGATTAAGAAATGCCTTATACGTATTTTAGGTAGACAAATAAGGCTCTAAGAAAAACTAACTAAGACTATTATATAGTCGTTAAGTTAGTTATAACAAAAGAAAGTATAATACGCAGCCAAGTACGTAATCGGGAGCTCGTTCGCTAATAAACGCGTACTCCCTAAAAAGTAAATAATAACACAGGCCGCCGCGTCGAGATCTTAAATATTAAATTAGAATACGTAAATAAGGTATACTATAAATACGAGAACATTTATATATTTGTCCTAAATCATAAATATGAAAATGTAAGATAAAGTTTCTAGAAAGAGAGTATAATCTATAGATTATAAGGCTAAGATCTTATTATAAGATAAATAGCCCGGTCCGTAGTAAGACAAGTGCGGTTAAGGTGTTAATTAGTTAATTAAACGTCGCTAGTAATTACGTCTAAGCTAAAAAGTAGCGCTTAATACTCTAATTAGATAAGCCACGTCAGGTTAATATAGAGGTTTCTACTTACTTAGTAAGTAGTATTAATTAATAGACCGTGCGCGTAATCGGTAATCGCGAGCTTTCCGCCCACAACTATATATACTACCCTTTTTTCTTATTAATAACGACCTTTTCCTAGTATTATTAACTCTAATATATACCTTTATAATTACCCCTTTATTCTTTTCCTTTTCTTTTATATTATTAAATTTATTATCGAGTATTCCAAAATACCTAATAAATCTACTCTTTCTAAGACTATTAAGAGTCTATAAGAACGTTTTAGAGCTCTTACTAATCGAATTAATCGCTAGCTTGCCCGCGAGGAAGGTAGCTCTAATCTAAAGCGCGAAGTTATATAAAAACACCGTCGCTAAAGACTCTAGGCTGCAAGTATTTATTTCCTTATCTTCGATTATTTATTTTTATACCCTTATCTCTTACCCCCTTACTTTCGAGTATTAAATTAACTCTTTAGGTAATAGATGATTGTTATAAAAGAATCCGCCTTACTATCTCCTATTTAAGACAATAATAATAAGCTTAAAGATGTCTTTGACGAGATTGATAATAATAAGAATAAGCTTGCCGACGGTGCCTCCTTTACTTCTTTTATACTCTCTCGTTTTATTATCTCCTTAGGTGATCCCCTCTATTTTATAGACGTATCCGACTCTGACAATAATATCTTGCTTATCCCTCGCCGCTCTCGTCGTGCTTTTATTTGCCTCTCTTTATTAAAGTCTTCTCTTCTTGTTCGCGTTACTTATACGCTATTTAAAATAGCTATTAAAGCTTTTGCTATTACTCTAAAGACTTTTAAGAAAGTATTAAATAAAGTTCTTAATCTTTAACCTCGTAAACGCGTTAGTGTTTTTAGTTTTCCTTGCTAACCTCGTAAGAGTTTTAAGGGATCTTCGCTAGTAAAAAGAGCTTATAGTATAAATTTCCTTTTATTTATTTAAATCTCGCTTTTATTAATTGAGTATTAAAGTATATACTAATAATATTATAGGCCGCGAATTTGTTAATCCTTGTTTACTATATATCCGAGTTACTACTTACGGCAAAGGAGATTAGGGCTACTACTATATAAACACTACTTCGGCTAGTAATCGCTGCTTTACTTATACTAGCGGCTATATATATTCTCTTGCCACCGACGATCTTCTAAAATATAGCAAGAGATTAGTTCGCGCTATTAATATTAATGATTAAAAGGTATGTAAATTCTTATTTAATAAATTATCAGCGATTATTAAACTAACTGTTTTAAGTCTATTAAAAAGTATTACGTTACTATTAAGACTCTCCTCGAGTATTTAAGCAAGTCTTCGAGCTCTAAAGAGGAGACTAATAAGATCGTTCCCTCTTCTTCGCGCTGTCCTCCTCTTAAGTATAATAAGAAAAATAACTCGGATAATAAGGCTAGGACTAAAGCTAATAAAGTTACGGGAAAGCGTAATAAAAAGTCTGCGAGTATAACTAATATACTTAAAAACATAATTAATTTACTCCGCGCTAGATAGCTTTAGGTTTAAGTAAGATTTGGCTAGGCTTTCGAGGATCTTTTTGTTTTTGCGTAGAGTTTCGGTTAGGTTTTTTTATAGGTTTATAGGATCTTTAACTAGGTTTAGCCGGATCTACTATGGGATTTAAGCGAAATTAAGTGGATTTTTAGTATTTTAGTTATAAAGATACTTAATTTATTAAGTAAAAAAGTTTTTATAAATAAAAATAATATAGAATTCCTCGATATACTTTTAATAAATGTATTTAAAGCTCCTTAACTTAAGATTTATAATTACTAAAGTTTAAGAGAGCTTTAAAAAGCTTAAATTTTTAGCGAGACAAATTCTTCATAAGATTATTAGCAAGTATATTAGTAGTTAGAAGATATATTACTTTAAAGGATTTACGAGTATACTCTTACTTTAACTATATATTATAAATATTAATATAGTAGAGCTTTATCGCGATCCTTTTAATATTATTTACAACGAGCTTAATAGTTTGTTAATTATTACACAAAATCTCTTACGTCTTACCTAAATTAAGAGCTAAATTTTTAAAGAAACGCTAAAGAGCTATAGTTTCTTTACTTATCCCCTTGAGTGCCATACGCACACTTTGCCAAGACCCTAGAGCGCTGAGGCGGGGCACTACAGGGCACTGCACTGTACAGCCAGTGCGCGGAGGTATTGGGACCGCCCACGGAAGAGAGTCGCGGTAGCCGAAATTGCTAGTAATACAGGCCGAGTAAGCAAAAGGAGAGCCTCAAGTTACGGTTGTAAACAGTGTGATGTCCACCTTTGCGAGTATAATAATTACTTTACGTTGTATCATCAAAAACAGTAGAATACACTGAATTTCAATGATTCCCTGAAATTTTGGTGTTCTTCGCTTAATTTAGGGTCGCGACACGGACCTCTTTCAGGCTCTTTAGGCGTGTGCGGCTGGTGGCACTCTAAGGGATATACTCTAGTACAAGTAATTCTGCTTTAATTATTAAAGTAGTAATTATTACTTGTCTTAATACTTTCTAGATTACTAGCCTACTAAATAAAAAGATTACGTAACCTTAAGATAATCGTCGTGTCTTTATATTATTAACAAAAGAGGCATTAAAAGCGATAATAATTGCTTTACCTTAATACTTACCGTAAATAATACCTAAGAAGCGCGTATTAAATTAGTAACGAATAAGCTAATATATAACGGTAAAATGTTTAGGCCTAAGGTTTGTTACGAATTATGAGAGCAAGGCAATTACATATATAATATCTAGTCTTATAATAATTACTACGTATAAGACAGAGCTTACTCTCTCTTAGTATACTTTAATGTGTTTCTTAGAAGCTTGTCCTATATACTTAACAAGATCGATTTGCGGTAGTAACGTCGTTAAATAATTACTATTTACTTACTTAAATTTACGAGCGATCTTCTCAAGGTATTAATTATAGACTAAGGAAATTGTTTTGCGCTTTCGATTACGTAATACTTTAATCCCCAAGAATTACTTAATGTCTCTAAGATTATATATATCGTATACTTAGTTTAGACGCTTAATAAGATCTTTTTAAGCTTCTAATCATCTTAGTAGTAAAGTACTTAAATATCGTCCACGTAAAAAAGGACTAAGATTTTGTGTTTAAAATCTGTGAATATATAAGGCTCCTTTAAATAAGAAGAGAGCCCTAAATTAGTTAGAGTCTTACTTATATACTTATACTAAAGGTAAGGGGAATCACGTATTTTATAGAATACGCGATTAACTCGTAATACTTAGCCAGGCTATTAAAAACCGGGTAAAAATTAGTAATATATTATTTCCTAGTTTATATTTCTCAAGGCATTAATAAAGGCATTAATTACATTAAAGCACTAGACTTCTAAATTAAAATAAACTGCGAGCGTTATAACGATTCTAAAAGACATTATAAAGAGTGTATTAACGTATATTAATATGATTATTACCTTACTTTAAAGATCACCCCGAATTACTATTTAAGAGAGATATCTTAAGATATATCCGTCTTTATCTAGCTTATACTTAAAAACTTATATAAGCGAGACAAGTGTGTCTATAGTACTCGAATCGTACTTCTGTAAGTGTTAGTATTTATATTTGTTTATATTCCTTATTTCTAACTTATTGTCTTCTAAAAACCACCTTCTTATTAAGTAGTTCTTAAGATCGCTCTACCTCTTTAGTTTTAGTAAAAGATCTTAGACTTTAATTTTAAGAAGTAAGAGCTTCCCTTTTAGTAACAGGCGATTTATTTACATTACTGTCGCGATTACTAAATATATTATCTTAGTTAATTCCCTAAAATCGTCTTACTTTTCTTAAGATATATATTAATTAAGCACAAGCTTATAAAAAAGCTAGTTAATTTCGAATTAAAAATTATTATATTTAATTAAAGTGTGTTCGTTAAAGTCTATACTCTTAAGGTTTAAGTTACCCCCGAGATTAAGGTTACCCTTTTAAGAGCGCGTTTTTTTAAAAATAATAATAAGCGTTATAAATACTTTATTACCTTTACTTCTTTTACATAGTCTCTCTCTTTTTCTTGTGCTCTTTATTAGTTTTTCTCGAGTACTTAAGGCTTTAAATTAAGCTGTGGCGGCCTTAACCTTTATTTAAGAGCGTATTATTACTCTCGTTTGTTTTTATTTATTTAACTAAGCTCTTAACGCTTTAGTCCGAGAGTGCGTCACTGCTTTCGATAACGAATCCGAGGTTTTAGAAGCTTGCCCTTAAAGAGTTAATTACTTTAGACTTTTATCCGCAATTTCTTAAGTTACTTAATTAGAGTTTTTAATTAGTTCCTTTAATACTTTTTTTTAGTAATAGTGACTTTACTCGCGAATAATCCGCTTTTAAAATAAATAACGGTATTTAAATCTCGAGTCTAAAAGCTCGAGACGGACCTCTAATTTAGCCCTATAATACGTTCGACGCCCGATCTGTGAGTTATATATTCTCACTTAGACGCGATCCCTTTAAGTCTTATTTTATACTTAGCGTAAGCCTTAAGTCGTATATACTTAACTTTTACTCCTTGCCTTTTATTAGTATTTTAACTGGCGTATTATCTAATATAAGAGTGGCTTTAGGAGTTAGAAGTCCTATTATAATACTTAGTTCTTTAGTATCTTTTACCCCCGAGTTTTAACTCTTTAGAATAGTAATTAATCCCTTGGCGGACTTAGAAAGTAATATTAAAGTGCTTTTAACTATAGTAATTACTTTCTCGACTGTCTTATTACTTGTAATATTCTCTAAGATTCCGGCCTAATTTATAATTATTTTATCTTTTTTAATAAGATCGCAAATCGACTAAGCTTCCTTAACTGTGATTATTATTTCTTCTTAATTTAACGTGTAAAATAAGTCTTTATTAAAGCGTATATTACGCGTGATAATAATTCGGTCGAGACGTGGCACTTAAATCTAGTAAATATTAAAAACATAAAAACTTACTAAGTATTTAATATACACATGTGTATTTACTTTAAATGCTCTTTTCTCTTGCCCTTTCGCTCGTTTTACTATTAATAAATACACTTTATACCTAAAGACGTAAATCTTATTTTAATTTAGTTTAAGATTTATAGTAAGCTTCGTAACGAGCGCTAAATTATATTATTAAAAGTAATTACGAAACCACTGATTTAATATTTTTAGTAGTAACTACTAAATATTCACGCGCTTAAGGCTCCTGTTATATAAGTAAATACCTCTTAGTACGTATTTAATAACTAGTTTGGCGGGGAGATTTACTAAGAGCCTTATTTTAATTCCCTTATTAATTACTTTTTAGTTAGCTCTTTCGGCGCCGTTATTTAACTTATAAGTTAAAGTAAGTAAAAGCTCGAGTTTAATACCGAGCTTCTCAACCTAGTTCTTATATCTCGTGAATCCGCGCCTAGTAATGACTGCCTTTTCCTAATCGTGTTTTAATTTATATATTAAAAGTCTAAACTGTTTATAAACCTAGCGTTTAAAGCTCTCGATACATTTAAAGATTATATTATACTTTTTGTTTTAGAGAGTATAACCCACGAGTAGTCTACTATACTTATCTTTAAGTAAAAGGAGCTAGGAGTTATTCCTAAATCTAATTAAATAATTAAAGAGATCTTAAGTAACCTTCTAAAATAGTTTAAGTAATTGTCTCTCGATTAGGCGTCTAGAGATTACTTAAGATACGTGAGTAAAAGCGCAATACTTACACTTAATTCTCCCTATTACTTTAGTAATCTTAACATTCCTAGCTGAGTTTATTAACTTTCTTAAGGCATCTGGCCCTAAGTGTCTAAAGCGTAAATGCTAACACATTTCCGTATTTATTCTTAGTCTCTTATACTCTTATAATAGTTTATAGAATTTACTAATACTCCGTTTAAAGGTTAAAAACATTATAGTACTTATAACACTGAAAGGGATCTCACGGGAGTTCGACGAATAATTAAAAAGCTCGTTAAATTTAAATAATATAAGGTTTTATTTACAAACTAACTGTCGTATAATTAAGTAGTCCTTATAAGATCGTTTTCCTCCTTCTAGTATAGAATACAGTCTATTTTATAATACTAAAGCCCGCTATTAAGAAGACGAGCTTCGGAGATAATATTAATATAAAATCCTTTTATAATAATAACGTCGTAGAGGGTTAAATTAAACAACTCACTATTCTAGTTCTTAAGAGACCCCTTTATAACGCGAATTCCCCGTCTTATAATTAAAAGCTAAGAGCTTTTACACTTTATAATGTCCTCCGGTTTAGACTTAATAGATAATCCTGGCTTTAAGAGTAAATAATCGTTAACTAAATTAGTTATATTATAGTTATTAAGAAGAGTACTTGACGACAAGGGGTAGGCTAAGTCTTATATAAAATAAACACTAGGTTAATAATCTTTTACGAGGCTTAAAAGGATTACTACTTATATTTACGTACCGCTTTTCGCCCCTTTGTCTAAAATATTTCTAAGGAACGTAGACTTACTTTTGCCCTTATTACCGGCGCTTTTAATAGCGTCCTTAGTAGCGTAAAGTAATATCTTGTCTAATTTAATCTATTCTCGTAATATCTTCTATTTATTACTAATAAAGCGTTAATAGATTTACTTTGTTATAACGTCGTTAATTAATAGGTTTAGTTTAATATTACCCTTAAGTGTTACGGCTGGCAAGAGGTTGATACGGCGAGTAGACTCTAGCTTTGTATTTGGGCCTCTAGCTACGCTTAGAATCGAGAAGAAAAGACAAGGGGGAAAGGAGAACTCTCCGTAGGGGAGGGCTTAGGTGTAAATACATAAAGGACCCTCCTAATAGGGCCTAGCGTAGTCAAGTATTATTCACGTTAATATATCGCAGGCTCGCTACTTAGTCTTCCCTATTGGGCCTAGCGCCGTCGCATAGCCAGCGATACTACGAGCCCGTGTCAGTTAGAATATAAGGCGCGTTATAGGTCGTAACATTACCCCCCCCTCTTAAAAAACTACGTCCGCGCAGTTATAGCTATAATTATATTATCTTTTAAGTCGTTGTAGTCGTTAATACTAGCGCTATAAGCCTCTAGCCACTTTAGGAGAGCTCTTGGCGGGCCTTTAACATTAGGATGCTCTAAATAGAACCTCTTAATTATATATAGAGCTATTATAGCGTTTAAGTATAAGTATTACTTTAGGTCTTCGTCGGCGCCTAGCCACTTAATACAGTAGAATAACTTATTCTGTATAACCTTAGAGCTAAGAATGCCTTTAATTTCCTACTTATCTTACTTAAGTAATAGCTAAATAAGTGCTGGCGTAGCTTTAGCTTGTCCTGGCAAGGGGTTGTCGACGTACTTACAAAGTGAGTGCGAGTAAAAGACGGGATAAATTAACTAGTCTTTTAAGAGCTTAATTCTCTAACTCTCTCCTTCCTTAGCGATTACCTTAATAGGGCTATACTACTTATTAGACAACTTCTTTAAAAGTCAGTTAACGTTTTAGTTCTAAGTATTAACTAATATTAAGTCGTTAACGTCTTAATTAACGGCGCGTCGCCTACAGTTCGTTAGTCGTTTTATTTTTTCTTACTAGTCCTTTAGGGACGATTATACGACTTCTATAACCTCCTTTATTTATAAAGTTACTTATAGAGCCTCCTCGTAATTAAGTTTCTCTATTATTATAGCCGGCGGCTCTAAGTTAACTAAGTCCTAGGAAGTCCTTGGCTTAACACTATTAAGTAACTAAAAAAGAGACAAGCGGCCTAAAGACTTGTGTAATAACGTTAATTAGGCGATGTTTATAATTAGTAAGAGGTCGCTCTAATTGTCTTAATAATAATAACAAAAGGGACGAAGCCGCTACTTAATATATTAATTTGTTACTTCCGTCTAGTTGTCGACGTTTAGGTTATACGCCGTTATTAGCTTTACTTTAGTCCCGAGGATACAACAGTACTCCTTCTAAAAGGAAGAGATAAACTAAAGTCCTTGGTCTGAGATAATAAAGTCTAATATACTAAAGTGTCGAGTCTAATAGACAAGGAAGAGAATAGTTATGCCTTTAGCCGTAATTATATTATTACAAGGTATTAAGACCGGTTTCTTAGACAAGCGGTTAATAATAACTATAGCGAAGTTATAGCCGTACTTATCGAGTAATAGCTTCGTAAAGTCTATCGTAAGGTATTAATACGGCCGAGTAAGTATTAGTAAGGGGTGTAAGAAACTAGGGGTCTTATTCTTACGGGCTTTTTGTCGAGAGCAACTATAGTTTACTATATATTAAGTTATGTCCGTGGTGAGGCCGTTCTAATGATATTTACGACTTAGTAATGCCTTTATCTTTCTAATCCCCGCGTGTATTACTAAAGGTTGGGAATATATATAGCGAATAAGTGTCGTACAAAGCTCCGGCAGTTTTAAGGGCACTTTTAGGAGGCGTCCTTAGAAAAGTAACTTGTCGTTTATTAGCTCGTAATCTAATAACTATTCCCTGGCTTTTTATCGGAGAGGCTCTAGCGAAGGCGAAGACTTATTAGCCAGGAGCACTTAATTAATAATATTATATCCCGCGATATTATAGGCTATTATAGAGTTAAGGTCTAACTCTTTTAATATAGGGATTTCTAAGTCGACTAGTACTCTTGTATTAGGCTTAAGTTCTAGTTTTAGCTTGTCACGTGGCTTAGTATCGTAGTCCGGGATTATGGCCTTTATAAGTGCTAGGGGTATTGTCTCTACGACTTTAATATAGGCGTTTATAAGATCGACGGCGGAGAGCTAGATGTCGCTAGTGACTCGCGAGTCGATTTTATTAATTAAAATTAACTATTAATTACGGATAGCCCGCTTACGTGCCTCTATAACTGTGAAGTCTTAATCTTGTCGAGACAAGGTATCGGCTAACGTATTAATCGTCCTAGTATAGTATATAATTGTGAAATAAAAATCCGCAAAGAACTTAGCCTATTAAGCCTACTTAGCCGTGAGGTCCTTAGTAGTCTATATAGACAAAGACCTTCTTTTAGGCACCTAAGAGCTCCGGGCGATACTACTTAAATGACCGGAAAATCGCTAGTATCTCTTTATTATAGATCGAGTAATTAAGCTCGGGGTCTATTATAGTCTTAGAGAAGTATCTTACGAGGTAAAAGGTGTTATTCTCTTAAAGTTAAGATAAAACCCTAGCAACGACTTTATTTAAAGAATTAGTCTTTAGCCGCGTTTACTTAGTAAGGTTGTAGTGGCGAAGAACTAGCGTAGACTAAAGGGCTTCCTAGAGAGTTTCCTAGGCGTTTTTATAAGCGTTATTAAAGACGAAGGGGACGTCCTTTTTAGTGAGTATTATAAAGGGTCGTGTAATGCGACTATAGTCTTTAATAAACCGGCGGTAAAAGTTATAGAAGCCAAGATAACTTTATATACCCCGTATATTATTGGCGTATCGCTAGTTTTTAATTACACTAATCTTCTTTAGGTTTACTTTATACCTTTAACTCTAATAATAAATCCTAAGAACCTTGTCTTTTACACGCTAAACTTAGACTTCTTAATGTCGGCTTAGAGTCCGTGTGCTTATAATATTACTATTACTTTCTTAAAGTAGACCTCGTGTTCCTTAGGAGTAGACGAATATATCAGGATATCGTCTATATAAGCCGCGCAAAAGTCGTCGAGGTACTTTATAAGGATATCGTTAATAAAACGCTAGAAAGTTATTAGACTATTTGTGAGCCCGAAAGGAAGGACTTTATACTTATACGTATTATATTAAGTGCGAAAAGTCATGTAGTCTTTACTCTCGAGGGACATATAAATGCAGTAGAAAGCTTACTAAATATTAAGCTTTATAAAGACCTTTACTTTATAAATACGTGTTATTATTTTATTAATTAAAAAGATTAGGTATAAGTCCTTCTTTAATAGGGCATTTAACTTCTAGTAGTCGACGTATAACCGGAGGCTACTATCGGCTTTCTTAGCAAAGAGAATAGGGGCCACATATAATACGCTAGAGGGCTTAATAAAACCCTTGTGTAAGTTATTAATAATATACTACTTAGTCTCTGACAGCTGTTTTTTAATTATACGCCGGAGAGGTTTAAAGGATAAGTCGTTCTCCTTAGTAAGCTCGATTTAATAGTTTACGCCTTAGTAATACGCTAGTAACTCGTTAGAGGCCCGCCGGGAGAAGAGAGGGGCATACTCTTAATACTCTATAAGGAGCTTCTTACTTACTAGTTCGTTATTTTACGCGTATTTAGCCTTTAAGGCTTCCTTTGGGGTTAAGTCTCTATTTATTAATATAAGCTCGACACTTAATTAGTTTAGGGCCTCTCGCCGGCGACGAGTTAGTTCTTAATTAATCTTATATACTAACGCCACAAAAGTCTCTACCTTATTCTTCTTAGCTCTCTTAAGTCGGAGGTACGTAGTAAATATTACTATTGCCGATATAAGGAAGATCTTTATAGTAAGCGCCTTTAGTTAGTAATTCGCAAGGGAGGCTCCATGGGCTCTCTTGTCTTTAAGTAGTAATCTTAAATCACGGGATATTAAAGGGTTTAATTAATCCTTTATAATACGCAGGCGCTCCTTGACCTCTCTAGTAAAGCTCGAGGGTCGAGTCGGCGAGACGCTAATAATAGGTCGTATAGAGACCTTTGACTTAAAAGAGTCGTTAAGTGCCGTAATCTTAGCTTACCTCCGACGGTAGTTATCCACGTCTATAAGGGTATCCCTTCGTTTTATATTGAGCTAGTGAGACTTAACGATTAACTTATTAAAACGATTAATGTCGACGAAGACTTACTAATTAAAGTACGGCTAGACTAGTATATCTAATAGCCATTCTAATCGATTACGGTCCTTTATATATAACTACTTTAAGTTATAATACTCAAGGAACTTCCGACTAATTAAGACGTTAGTATTTCTTAAGTTAATCACTAGAAAGGGGAAGTTAATTCGCCGGCGGTTAATTGTTAAGGTAAGTAAGACGGCCGTGTCGATTAGCTTGCCTTTCTTACTATTATAGCTAATTAAGACGATTAACTAAGGGAGGGATATAAAGGAAATATTAAATTGCCTAACGAGTTAATACGCGAAAGAGGTTTTAATAATACTAAAAATATTAACTCCGCTATTAATATATATAAGTGTCTTAATAAAGAATCTATTCCTTCTTAGTTTAATATTAATTAAGAATTGTCGCCCTTTAATAAGAGTATAGAAATTAAATATTAAGTCCTTTTATAAGTTATAGCTTATACTAAGGTATAAGTCTTTGCCACGGCCTAAGAGTTTTTTAATAGCTCGTTAGTCTCTAAATCCTTACTAACGACTAACTAAGAAATCGACTTATTAAGAGCCTAGTCTCTACGGCGCTTAGGACAGTCGCTAGCCTAATAGCCAGTCCTGCTATAGTAAAGACAAGTGTTAAAAGAGACGTCCTTAAGTGTAAGAGGAGGTACAGGGGACTTTAGTCGGCGCAAGACGGGCGAGGGAAAGGGCGTACACTAGTAGGTATTTGACGGTAGTCTTAGACTCGAGATCAGGGGTCTTCTTACTATAATAGCCGGCGTAAAGGAAGTAGCACGCTAGTTTTCTTTCTTTAAGATGCCGCGCGAGTCGTTAGTATTAAAGGTTACGCTAAGTTAAGCTTTATAGGTCGAGGCGGCCTCTTTTAAAGTAATATTACGACTCTCTCGGTCTATAACGGCTAAGAACTCGTCGAGAATAATATAATTACTATTTATCTTGTACTTCTTAATATAAATTATATATTTAAGAGTTAGGGATACTTTTTCACATATATCCTCGAACTAGCGGGAGCGAGAAATCTTGCCTATAATAACGTATAACGTGAATTTGACACGGAAATCGTTATACGTTATATTACCTATAGTAAGTTAATTATATAGTCTCTTAGTAGCTTAGACCCGGTTATAGTCGAAGAATCGCTAGTCTAACGCCTTTAATACGTCGGCTATTATATTAAAGGTCCTAATATAGTCAAGGTCTATATATTAAAGGATAATAGTCTTAGCTTCGCTAGTAGTACGATGTAAGCCTTAACCTAAGACATCTTATTCTTAGAGTTATTAAAGTACTCTTTTAAGAATAGCTTTATTTTTATCTTTTAAGTATTATATTTAATATCTCCCTTATAATTATTAAAAGGGAGTTAAGAGTACTTGACCTTAGAAGGCTCTACTACTCGGATCGACATATCTAACTTCGGCAAATAATAGTCGGCGGTTAGCTGGAGGTCAACTATAAAAGTACGTGTTAACTAGTCAGAAGAAGGGGAAGAAGTGTAAGTCTCTTAACGAGGGTTATTAGCGGCATATTAAGTAAGGGCTTATGTAATAGCAGCGGCGACAGTAAAGCTAACGGAGTCCTTAATTAACTAGTCTACCTTTACTTGTTAAGCAGGGGTAAGGCCCTCTATATTAGTAGGTGTCGTGCAGGTTATGGTAGGCCGGCTAAGCGAGCCCAATCAAAGGCACCATGGCCAAAGCGCCCGCGACCTCCATATTCAGGGAGCTTGAATAGACCATACGTAGAGTAGACCAATACAACGATCAATTACAGTACTGCGCATACCTCAATAATACGTCAAATACGCCTCTGTGGAGCCTCTAGGCGTGCTCTTGCACGACAGTAGGCTCTAGCGATACGTCGAAGAAACGCTGGGGTTTATCCTCCAGGTCTGAGTCGAATCTGTTAAAGCTCTTTAGTTCTTTCGAAAGAGTCTTAATAGAGGGGACAGGAATATCTATAAAGCTTAGCCGTAAAGGGGCGCTTCTTTCTTTAGAGCTTCGCCGACGAGGGGGAGAGGTCGGCAGTAATAGTAAGGTAAGGTTAAGGGGTGTTTAAGGTGGTTAATTAATTTATTAATTAGACATGTGTTCGAAACAGGGGCGCGCGTTAAGTTACGGCAAGGTAAGTTAACTACGAAAGGATATTTAGCTTTCTCTAGGACAGTCTGTTACTAAGGTAGAGAGGTACTTATTTGTCGAATAGGCTAAGGTATTAAGGCTTGTTATTAACTTGCTATAAAGGCAAGTCGACAAGGCGCAAGACTAGGTGAGATATAACGCTTTATAGTAAAGGGGTATTAGTCTTTTCTTATATTACGACTAGTAAGAGGTTAATACGGCGAGTAGACTCTAGCTTTATATTTAGGCCTCTAATTACGCTTAGAATCGAGAAGAAAAGACAAGGAGAAAAGGAGAGCTCTCTATGAGGGAGGGCTCGAGTATAAATATATAAAGGACCCTCTTAATAAGGCCTAGCGTAGTCAAGTGCCATTTACGTCAACATGTCGTAGGCTCGCCACCTAGTCTTCCCTATTGGGCCTAGCGCCGTCGCATAGCCAGCGATGCTACGAGCCCGTGTCGGTTAGAATACGAGGCGCGTTGTAGGTCGTAACATTAAGGTCTTTTATATAGACCTTCTTATAAATAGTAAGTTAAAGTCGAGTATAATTTAAAGGGCTCCACTTGTAGGTCTGATTATTCTAGTAAGGGTATGACTTCTTAGAGGATTTCCTTCTTAAAGGTTTGCGAGCGTCCTTATTAGCTTCCGAAGTCGCTTTATTATTAAACGATTATTCGCTAAGTGTTGATTTGTAATCAGTGCCTCCTGCCGGTTTCCAGAACATTCGCTTATCCGGTCATATGACCTTTCTCTTCTAGACGATTCTAAGAGTAATTATAAATCAAAATGATTTACAATCAACTTTAGAAGATTCTAGTAAGCCTATTACAGTATATATATACTAAGGCGAGCCGATTTGAAAACCGTCCATTTTGATTTATATAGTAGCGGAGCAAATTTATAAGTATCCCCCACTAAAATTTCTGCCCCGCGTCACAATTTTTAATGTCTTTCTTTTAAATCAGCACAATGGGGAAACACGCGACTGACATTAATAAAGCTGTCTTTTTGACTCACTTATAATACGTTCACTAAGCTGAAGCTACTCGGAAAGCTGGTTTAGCTAAGTCAACTGCGACAAATATCAAGAATACTTCCGCTGAAGTACTTATCCGATACGACGAGTAAGGCCTTTCTCCTCTAACGATTCAATAACAAGTGGAAGAAATACGACGGAAAGCTAATAGCGGAGCAAAGCCAAAGATCTCTGACAAAGAGATTACGAACCTCTTAGAAGCTTATACGTTAAATAAGAAATAGCGAAAGAAGCTGTGGCATATTGTTACGACAGAAGAGGGCCTTTTTGATTTCCACCGCAGTACGATTGAGAAGAAATTAAGAGCTCGTGGCCTCCGTAGATTGAAATCGACAAAGAAACTTAGTCTTACGGAGCTTTAAAGACGCCAACGATATGAGATTACTCTCTCACGGAAAGATTAGGGAATTGAAGAGTAGCGAAAGGTTATCTTCTTAGACGAGGCTTCAATTATCGTCTTAACAAAACGTGGAATACAAAGGATTTCTCGATTAGAAGGGGATATAGAACGATATTATCTTAATTACATTAAACGGCGGTATAATAACTACTCAGAAGTAATGTTTTGGGGATACTTCACGTACGATTATAAAGGCCCTTGTTATATCTATTACCCCGAAACCGATCAGTAAAAGGAAGATAACCAAAAGCGAATAGACTAAATCAACAACGAAGAATAGGAAGCTAAATGCCGCGAGTTATTTAATACATAAGAAAGAGAGAAGGAAAAGAAGTAGGATGCGTTAAAGCGGAAATAGCTAAAGAAGAGAGCTTCGTGGGAAGTCTACTAAGAGTCGCATAAATTTAAGAAAGGGCCGTCTCGTAGAGGAGTTAATAACTTGCGTTATACTTACGAAGTGCTTGAGCCTTATTTGATTCCTTTCTAGAAAGAGCTTATAGTCTAACGTCACGATCCTAATACTTTTGAAAGCGATTAACTTCCGTATCTTTTTTAATAAGATAGTACTCCTTTACACTTAAGCAAATAGACTCAGCGAAAGCTTAAGAAAGCAGGCATTCCTTTATTAGAGCATATCAGTAACTCTACTAATATAAACGTAATTGAAGGAGTTTAGATGCTAATCTGAATAGCAATTACAAGAGATTAGAATGCTCCTCATACTATAGAATAGACCGAAAGAGCGTAAAGAGTAGAGTAACATAATTTCCCTTAAGAGAGAATTCGGGCATTAGTTATTAGGCAAGCAACTATTAATACTCTCATTTTGGAATGTGAAGGTAGAAACGAGTTTCATAATTAATACTTTAATTTAATAGAAATTATTATAATAAAGTAAGTATCTTTAGTGTTCTAGATTTTAGTGTTCCTGAGCTCGCGTGTTAAGCCAATCGGCTAAATGGACGGATTTCAAATCGGCTCGCCTTCGTAGAGCCTTAAGCTCTTAGGTAGTCGCAACTCAAGCAATTCAATAATCACTTCAAATCATGTGTCGTTTCCACATATTGATCTGCCAACTTCACACTAAGAGTAACGAAGTGTCTATAACCTCGGGTTCTATAACCTAATAAAAGAGCTTAATACTAAGGACTTGATTTATTAACGTAAAAGAAACGAGCTTATTAATTAATAATATAAGGAAGAGAAAGACCGAGGGTCGTATACTCTTAAATTTTCTTACTGTAGCGCTTTGCCTATAAGTGATTAAAGTTCTTTGTCGTAATTAGGAAATTAATTATACTAATTATTCTTTTGACGTCTAATACTTTATATAGCTAAGCTTTCCGAATTAGCTCCTAGTAAGATATAATCTATACGCGAAGGTTGCTTTTCCCCTTAGTCTTAAGGGATTCCTAGTAGTCGTTTTGTGTCTAAGTTTAAATCGACATTTCCGTTTAATAAAGTACCTCCTTAAAAGAGCGAAAGATTACTTAAATATTTATGCGCTTTTCTTATACTACTCGAGCTATTATAATACTAAAGAATTACTTAGCCATGCTCCTCTCGATTTAGTCGTAGAGTTTAAGGTAGTTAGACACTTGGGACTACTAAATTACACTTTATAAGGCGTGCTCTTTAATCTTAGCCTCCGCTTACTCTTAGAGTGACTTAGGGGTTATAAAGTTAGGCCTTATTAATAACGCTAAGAGCGGTTTAAATATTTTAGAGTTACCTCCTACGCTAAGGGTTAAAGGCGTAAACGTTTGATTACCTCTGTCCTCGGAGCCTAAGCTAACAATAGTTGCGCTGCCTACTGCAGTGTTCGAGGATTTAGGAGCTCTCCTGGCGTTTCTTAGAATTATTGCTTAATTATTAATTGCCTAGTTTTTAAGTTGCTCTCCGTAAGTATATATAAAAAGCTAGTAGTCTATATTATTTTTAGTATTAGCTTCCTCAGCGAGCTCTTTAGTAGTTAGAAGAGTAATGTTAAAGATTTCGGTTAGAGACGTAATATCTTTTCTATTAAGGTCGACGTATAGCCAAAGTCTAAGTATGTTTATTATAAGCGTAAAGTGTATAAGCTATATTAACTAATCTTCTAGTTTGGCACATAAGATCTTAGACGATAAGAGCCTAGTAAGTTCGTTAATACTTGTGGAAGACATATTAAATAATCGATATGTAATTATAGAATTAAAGGTAGAGATTAAATAATCGTAAAACTTATTAACTAAAAGTTCTTCTACAAATGCGCCGTGTAGCTTAAATAAGACAGGTGTGGCTCTTAACTATCGTATAAAAGAAGAGCATAAGTTTAAGGGTTTAAAAGATTCTACGATTAGTTAAAGGTTAAAAGGTATATTCTAAGATTAATTAAATTAAGCGTTGTCCCTTTCAAGAGAAGAGCTAAAGACTAGGTTTATATACCTGGAATGCTTACGCAAGTATGTACCAGACCAAGGAACTGCGCTAGTGCGCGACATAACTCTTATAATTTCCTCTAAAGCCTTAATACAATTAAGCCTTTATTCCCTTAAATTAATTACTCTTTTTTATAAATTTCTTCTTTATAAATTTTAAGTTTATAATTACCTTTAATTACTTTTATAATATTAAACTCTCCCTCTTTAATTTAGCTCTTTATTAATAAGTACCCTTTTCCTTTATAGCTTACAAAGCTTGAAACATAAGCTTTTATTATAAGAGCTTAAAGCTAAATTAATTCTAATAAGTTTAATACTTCTCATATAACCTTAACGAAACCAAAGCTCTTTATATTAATTAATGAGCTAATTAAGGTTAAAAATAAGATACGAAAACAAGATTTAAAGAACTAATTAGCGAATGTTTTTAAATAAAAAGGCCCTCGTTAATTTAAATTATTATTCGCTTTGTAAACGTTAAAAAAAAGTATACTTACTAATTACGCGAGTATTAAGTTCAATACTCTCGTTAAAATACCTTAAATATACGATATTTAACCTTATAAGTTTAAATACGTTAATTAATTCCTCTTATAATACCAAAACCTTTTTAAAAGCAATTAATCTTTAATAATAAGCTCTCTCTTCAAAGTCTTCTACGAGTACTTTAAATGAAATATACGTTAATTAAAGTTTTTATAAAAAAAATATAAACGAAACAAATACTTAAAAGTACTCGCGATTAATAGGCTTAAAAACGTTACTTTTTAAAAGTAACTTGTAAATTAATTTTAAGCCTTTTTAAAAGTAAAATTTTCAAGACTCCTTATAATTAAAGAGTTTATAATAAAAAAAGACTTTTTAAAAGCAATTAAAGCTAATATCATAAAATAATTAACAAGATTTTTTAAGAAAGTACGTGTATATTTAATAAGCCCACTTTTATACGACGTTTAATGTTAAAAATGTAATCTCTTTAATATACACCACCCTCGGTAATTAATTAAATACTCTCTCTCCCCGAAATTATATTACGGCTGGCAAGAGGTTAATACGGCGAGTAGACTTTAGTTTAGTATTTAGGCCTAATGCTACACTTAGAATCGAGAAGAAAAGACAAGGAGAAAAGAAGAACTCTTTGTAAAAGAAAGCACTAGTATAAATACACGGGGGCCCTCCTAATAAGGCCTAACGTAGTCGAGCGCCATTCACATTAATATATCGCATACTCGCTCTTAGTCTTCCCAATTAGGCCTAGCGCCGTCGCATAGCCAGCGATGCTACGAGCCGTGTCGGTTAGAATACGAGGCGCATCGGAGGTCGTAACAAATTACTCTTATTTTAAAATTAAAAAACGCTATTCGTAGTTTATTACACTTTACTCGAAAGTAAAACTTACTTTTACTAATAAAAGCTCTTACCCCTTAACAAAGCTTAATAACGTTTAAAAGATTATTCTTCCCAAGCGACTTAAGTTCCTTAAGTTTAATAAGTTTTATATAACTTTTAAAAAGAAAAGTTAACTTATAAAGGCTTTTACAAGTAATTTCATAATAATATCAAAGTTAAAATACTTTAATTTAATTTATATTAAGAGTAAATTTACTTCTTTCTTTTAAGAAATCATGCCTCTTAAAAACAACAACTTCTTACGCTTTATTATTAAACCTAAATTTATAAAAGTAATCGCTTTTCTTTAAATTCTTTTAATACCCCTTAATTAAGCACTTCGAAGCTTAACCTTACTTATCTTTAAGTATTCTTAATTATATTTTAAAACGTAATTCCCTTTAATAAAGTACCTCAAAACTTAACCCCACTTACCTTTGAATACTCTTAATTACGCCTTAAAGCGTAATTACACGTCAAAATGAATGAAACTCATCTAAACCCTGATGGGTAGGCATGTAAACGGTCGAAGGCTTGCCGAGCTCAAAAAATCCTAGTAGCCGCTGGGATTGTGGATCCTGAATATGACTCCTAGATTCGGTAGAACCCCAACTTACCACGCGCTCAACATGTCGCTTCGGCCATTGGCGAGACCTCCTTCGTGTAGATTTCTTAGACAAATTGGACATCTTACTGCATGTATATTTCCGAAATTCGGCAAAGAAAATCCGCAAAGAACATATGTTTGTTATGTAGTAGAACAGCTGACAATTTGTTAGCAGTTGCACACTGATCTAACGAAATGGGAAGGAGGCAATATACCAAAGAATCATCTCTTTGCGACCCCTCGCTGCTTTTCTCACTGTTAATAGATCAGGTCACGGGTCAGATCGCCAATTATTCAGATAAATTGGTAGTAGAAGAGTTACTGTTCTAAGACTGTAACTACAGGTGCTTATATACATGTACATACAATAGGCAGAAGTAGGCAACAAAGGAAACAGATGAGTCAATCATCATGTGATAGAGTCCCGTGACTCAATGCAAGAGAGTACCAAAGAGGTCAAAACAGCTCTCCGTATTCTAACAATGTACAACTGGGCATGGCCGGGACCTTTGTCACATCTACTGACCCCTGGCCAATAATCTAGGAAATTTCTAACACCTGAGTCATGACTGCATGATCAGGACCGGTGAACATGTCATGGGCTTGATGCCGTGCACTCTTGTCTCACTCGCCTAATGAAACTCCGTGCTTGGAAACTGGACTATTATGATTAATTTTCTGTACAGGTTATGCCGAACTTTTAAATATTATACAATATACACACTTTCAAAGCCTTACTCAAACATCTCCATATATCGTACACTCAATCTCGGGCGCAACAGGTAGGAGAACTTCCAGAATTTCTTCCCAAATTTTCTCCTGCAATTTCGAACCTTCTTCAGACTGAACAAGTGTCCCGACACTGCAACCTTTGGTTAGCTGACATTCTCCAACAAAGATGGACGGACTACGGACCTCGCGATCTTTTGATGATCCAGGTATTGGCCATGCGCCTCCGGCCCCCGGATCGCACCATCCACAACACACTTCGCACGCTCTGCGTTCGTTCTTCCCATCAGAAACTGAAGCACCTTCAGAATGAATACATCTCCATCTTCCCGCAAATTCGACTTGCAGAAGCCTGGAGCGACGATATCCACAATGACGGCTGGCTCGCCACCAATCTTTGGAGTGAGTCGTGCTACCGCATCCACCACATATTGAACGAGTAGTTTGCTGACGGAGTACCTCTCTGCAGGATTCGAGCTCGTCTCCTCCCACATGATCTTATCGTTTAGCGTTTCGAGAATGTTTTCCGAATGCCGTTCCTCGAACTTGGCATCCATATGGCTATCGATTCCCAGGACAGTCAGATGCGGCTTCGATGAAGGGTGTTCTCTCCTACTGCGGACAAGAATAGGGATGAGTAACAACATCAGAAGCGCGGTCGACAAAACGTTGACCTGGATCTGGCGCTCGAAGCCTTCATCGCTGATGTGCCATTGTGTGCTGGCCAAGCCTGCATTCATGATAGCCACATCGAGTCTCTCTAGACTCGCTGCCCGCCTTGTGAAGGCCTTGACACTGGCGAAGCTTTCCAAGTCGATCTCCCATACTTCGATAACTCCGGTTCGTCCTGTTGTAGCTTCGATATCGCTTTGCGCTGCCACCCCTTTCGAGAGAGTGCGGACTCCGAGGATGACTTTCGATGCACCAAGAGACACGATATGTCGTGCTGTTTCGAGCCCAAGTCCTGTGTTGGCACCAGTAATGATAACTGTTTGTGATGCGAACGAGTCAGGAGGTGGGAGGTGAAGTGTCCGGAATCGTTGTATGAAGAGAGGAAGGAAAGGCATGGTTGCCTCGGTGTTGATGGTTTGGAAGATAAGGAGTTGAAATCAAAATGTTGAATTGGTTGGTATCGGTTGTCAAGACTTGCTAGCTGGAGGAACTCTAACATGAATCGCAGGGTACTGTTTTCATATATAGCGGAAGCCATGGAATGACTGCCCGACGCTCAATCTGCATGGATGGCTGTGGAAGACAATGACGCTAATGATTTTCCGACTAAAGTGGGTTACTGTAATTGCATCCGGATCAATCGTTTAAAAGGAGGAGCTTGGATTCGGCTGTGATTATTAAACACGGTTGCTGTGCCGATTGCTTTAAAAATGAAGGCATTCTGAGTTTCGCTGCCACGCCTTTCCGGACTACGGGTTGAGAAAGTCTGATTTTTTTGAAATGCAGACCATAACCCTGTCCTTACTGTAATGATCAAGTCCCATCCTACTGTACAGTAATCATAGCGGACATTAGCAACTGGCCGCCTACGTATGAGAAATCATGAAACCCGCGATACCGTCCCCAGGAAACTCTAAATACAACTAGCAGTGGGCGAAGGCGGGACAATCACTACCCCGCAACCGGCGAGCCCTATTGCGGTGTACGGCCGTTAGACGCGGCTCAATATACGTGCACCTGGCCGAGGAGTAGTTCACATTATTCGTGCATCAACATCAACGATCTGTGTAGCAAGCTTCAGTCAAGTACAAGAGGATTTTTTCCCTCCCGCTGTAACCACGATCTATCAGCGACTTCAAACATGTCTTCGCCCCCAAAATGATCAGTTCTCATTACCGGGTATGTTATGTCCATTAAACCGTCGCCCCTTCTTTTCTTCTGATGATTTGAAACTGATAATTTTGACACTGTAGCTGCTCGGTCGGTTCGTCCAGCCATGCTCTCGCCAGAGGAATGTACCATGTGCGTTTAGCGAAAGGTGTTGCTAGACAGCATCTCGTGTCTCGCTCTTATATTTGTTCTGCCTGCTTAGATCGTGAACTTTAGTCTCAATGAAAGCCGCAGCAGCAGTGGAGATGGAATCTGCATTCAGCTCGAGACATAGCCTTTGCTTCTGCATTGCGGTGTCGAGCGTCTTTTCGATTTCTGGCCAGTTGCGGCTAGAAACTACCCATTTAACACGAGTGGATATAGACGAAGTCTGCGCGATAAAATCTAATAATCTTGGCAAGTCGACTACGCATTCCTCGAGCGCATCGACAATCAAATACGTATCATCTAGATTTGGATCGTGTAGAATGCTAGAGAAAATCTTGGTCAAAGCAACCCAGGCATTCGCATCTTCAAAGAGCGCCTTGCCAGTTTTATCGTAACTCGCTTGCACATGCGAGACAAGAAATGGCTGCTGGTCGACTAGTAGATAAATCAGACCTCGTAGCAGAGCTGTGGCACGGTTGATCCGGGAGCCTGGCAAAAGAAGTACGACAGAAGTGCAGACTTGGTCAACGAATTCTGTAGTTCATCGGTAATACCGCAAAGCAACATTGTCTTGCCCTTCCCAGGGTCGGCCTTGATCCACAGTAACCGATTGTGTTGGCTGGTACGCCATTGTTGAAAGTCGGAGGTTTCTATCACCCATCGGTAAGCCTCTTGTAGTAACCCTCCTTTGGTGGCCTCGATACGTTCCTTATCAAGGCGGGGGTCGGTGGGCCGTAAGTCTTGCATACGTTTCTGTATTTCGCGAAATTTATCCCACAGCCGATCGAATGCTTTCGCAACTCCTTCGCTATAGGCAGGGACCATAGAGACACCGAAGATGCCCAGCAATGAGTACGCTTTATACTCCTCTTCCCTCGTTTCTCGATGTTCTATCCACCGCATACGCTCATTAATGTGAAACTGAGATAACGATTTTGCTTGGAGCGCAGAGGGGGAGATGTTTGTTGCTTTGCAGATTTGCTTCTGGAGAGAGCTCTTGTCACCAAGTCGTTTGCCCTCGAAGGAGAAAAACTCCACCGAAGCAGGCAATAGCTTTCTATCCAATGATGAGACAAGTGAGCTTACAGAGGTACAGTACCGCGCAGCTACTGTATTATGGGGCAATCGGGGCTGTTCCCTACCAAGATCGTCACTCGCTTCGATCCGAGGTACGGAAGGTACTGACTCGCATGGCGATGGGAATCAGGCACTTGAAAATGCTGCTCATTCAGTTGCAAACTCCTTATCCGCATGTATGTCGGATCTGGCAGCTGAATTGGGACTGACGGGTCGCGATGGAGAGCAATTCTGCCCTGAAGATGATGTTTCCAGTCCTGGTGTATGATTCGTACATCGAGAAGTTTTCTAAGTGGGGTCCCATCCTCAAAGCGGGCCAGACTTGTGCTGTAATGCTACTGATTCCACGCAATAAGGGGAACCACTCTAGATTGGGCCAGGTAAGAAGGGGAATCTCTTGCACAGGCGCGGTATTTGCCATAGCAAATGAATGGGCAACAGGATAGTCGACGTGGCAAACACTTCTTGTATGTTTACTTCGGTCAACGATGCAGCCTCTTTCCTCATGAGTCTCACTGCAAGGTCGTGATGAGCCATTGCTGCTTGCAAATGGGAGGATGTGCCGGAAAAAGTGTCATGCGCTTGACTGGTGTCTCCCTGCCCCCGCCCCCCCGGGCTGAACTGGCCTTCTCAAGGTGAGGCTCATGCATAGCTGACACGGCAAGCAGCATATGCATTAAGCAACTGCTGCAGGAGGAGAGTTGGATCACGGCAGTTTTCCAGACCTGTTGTTTTCCCTCCAGGAGGGAGAGTGTGGCATATGTTCGTGCCGTGAAGTTGCTAAATAGGTTGAGGCCTGCCAGAGCGATCCCTGAAATAGGTTCACCAAATTGCACCTGTTGGGCTTGATAGGCTCCTGGGTTCGATGGCTCAGCCCGAGCTCCTTGGCCATCCCAGAGGAAATGCAAACCACCCTCACTTCCTGAGTCAGGTTGATCGCCATGGTTCCTTTTCCTCTGGGCTGGGGATTCCACCGAAGGGAGCGCTTGCGCGTTGGCAAGAGTCTGGCTTTCCGGCCGCCTCATTACAGGTCCCGACGACAGTGGGCTTTCCTCTAATGAGGGGTCAATATGCGGACCTTTGGGGGCCACAGCCTGGTGGGAAGACTTGCTGGCAGCGGCCATCAGATCCTGTTCGGATGGATACACGCATTGGATTCTGCGGAAAGAGCATTTTGTCGCAGATTGGCTGGGTTTCATCACACTATGGCGGACTTAGCAACAAGGACCTGGCAGAGTTGTGGGGATTCGCATGTAAGAAGACATACACACCTTCACTCTACGGGATCTGCACGTGAGGCACCCTATGTGTGACTTCGTGTGAGAAGATCTGGTTTTCCGATTCGGACCAGGAGAAGGCCCTCCAGGACCACCGAGCGGCGGCCCCCAAGGGCCAACCCCTTGCAAAACTTGGTGGCGCCGGTGGCGTTAAAGGTGTAATATGCATGTATGTCTCTAAATAGAGAATGCTCAAAGTGCCTAAACGAGTGCCTCTTGTTGGAATGCTTCGCAAAGAGGAATTGGTACTATGCAGTGATTTGATTTCCCAGGTGCTACCTAGACTCCAGACAGACTCTCGTCTTCGTGTATGTGGGAAGGATAGAAGATGATATAAGGAAGGGAAGAAGGATGGCTGATGAGGCCCTCGGACAATACCGTGATAGCCAAGCCTGGTGCGTTTTCTGTGTTGTGCAGGAGGAATAGACTGCATTCACGAACACGACCCGCCTTGGCGCAATCCACCTGACCACCCAACACCCAGGATACCTTACCTGTGGAGCCGGCTGTTGCTTGTGGGGTGCGGATAGTGCCGCTTTGCTTCCTCACCCCTCATGACTCATCTGCATCTCGTCTCTCTCGACAACTTTCCTTCACACTATCATATCGTGGGCTCTCACGGGTTTTCCCTTAGGTAGTATTTGGGGTGGTTCGACAAAGAAGAAGAGAAAAGAAAACAAAAGAAAAGAAAAGCGAAATGTATTCGCCACAATATGAAAAAGTTAGATGGGTTCTGCCACCCTTAAAAGTAGATCGGTCGGATCATCATTTCGCCTGGTTCGAACGTCAGCCACACACGGAATGATGCAACTTGCTCCTCTCGCATTCGCTTACTACGATCCCACTGTTGATAAACCTTAAAAGTTCACAAAAAGTGGGGCTGGAGATCAATTGCGAATTAGTTTAATTTCAACTCCACATCAGGGTCGACAATGCATGAGGATTGCCCGAGGCATGGAACAGTTTCTCAGTCTCAGACATATCAAATACGATGGTTTGTTAATCAACTGGTCGTTTTGCCAAGACTTTAAAGTCCGTAATTTAAGGTGTGGTGAAGGGTCGACGTCACTTTATCAAGTCAACGCGACCCCCGCCAACTCCTAGGGTAAGCAATGCAGTTGGCGAGAGTCAAGCCTTGTTGGCAGATTTTTGAGTTTCATGTCCGAAAATGTTTTGTCTGCCGAGCGAATAGATTGCCATGCCTGGAGGAAACTTTAATGCGTAGCGATGGTCTAGAAAGGCTTCTTATCCATGCCCTTCGATATGGCCATGCAAAACGCACAGATGTGAGAAAAACGGACCCATTTTGACAGTGTGTTTTATTATTGCTTAATCTCTAACGGCCGTTTTCTTATCACTAAATATCCGTCCTCTTCAGACCTCCCGTCAATCACGCTTTCTACTAATGTGACATTTAACCTTGGTGTTGAACCTGGAGACTTCCGCGCAAGCCTGACATCTAAGACTACAGTATAGGCTACCCGTTGCAATACCTAACTTCGCCCCTAAGTCTGCATAGCATAGGTGTTGAAATCACGGGTTTTATATCAACATTTGATTTCCTCTGAAGCGTCGTAATTGGTGTGGCTGATTTAATCGTGCTGGACCCTTGAGGCCTCGCGTAATCGCGGAGGGAGGGTGACTGTGTGCACTGCAATTGCAAAACAGAGTTTCTTTCTACGGGGGACGGAGTAAGGCGGAATGTGCAGATTGTTCATTACACCTGTCTGGGAGCCGTCTATGGTCCGAAACCCGGCATGGCTGTCGTCCAAAGCTTCCGCCTCAATTGAAACCGACGTCGTTCTTCGTACTCGGACATGGTGAAAATTATCTATGTTCTGTGTTTACATATGCACTTCTCGAATGTTGCACTAAAAAGAAGGGGTTCACACTAGTAAAACGTCAGAATTTCATGAGATTCAGAAAGTCTCTCATAAAGAGACTAAGCACAGAAAAGACCTGGGAACAAAGGACGATGCATTCTAGCGGTGATTAGTTAGCACACCACCCCGAGCCCGCGAACTTTAAATCGGGATGATTACTTATTGGCGAGGGGGGAAAGTGCGGAAATCGTTACATTATTACGGACGTAGTCACCCCAGGTTTAATGCTTGATAATAAATGTCAAATGTGGCCAATAATGTCGTATGAGCCTGTTGCCCACCATCACTCGAATATAAGTATCTCTTCCACAGCACGATCAGGTCATCAACATCATCCATTAATCACCTATCGCTTCGTAGAAGTACTTATCGACAACGTAAGATTCCTCGAATGGCGAAATCATCCTTCAATCCTACCAAGGATATTCCTGACTTATCCGGGAAGGTCTTCCTAATCACGGGAGGTAAGTACATCGCTGAGCCTAACTCGAAAATGGCGGGCGCAAATACTGACTGGAACAAAGGCACCGCTGGATTGGGCGCTGGTACTATTACGGCCCTCGCGGCACACAAGCCGGCACACATATACTTCACAGGACGGAATGAATCAAAAGGCAGCGAAATCATAAAGCAGCTTCAGGCAAAGCACCAGGATGTTCCCCTCACCTTCATCAAGTCCGATATGACTAGTCTCGAATCAGTACAGGCGGCCGCAAAGAAGTTTGAGGGCGTATCTGACCGTCTCGACGTCCTTGTTTGCAACGCGGGCATCATGGCCGTCGATGCCGGCACCAGCAAAGACGGCTATGAGATCCAGTTCCAAGTTAACCACCTCGCACACGCGCTTCTCATTAAGCTGCTCCTGCCAACGATGCTCCGAACAGCCAGCCAACCCCGTGCGGATGTGCGGATTGTCAGTCTCGCATCCTCGGCGTACAAGCAGGCTCCTAAACTCGGCATCGAGCTCGATACCCTCAACAGCGCCCAGGCGAGCCTCGGGAACCCCATCAACCCAGGTCACAAGTGGAGTCGGTACGGCCAGAGCAAGCTCGCGAATCTGCTGTATGTTCGCGAGCTGGCGAAGCGCTACCCGGAGATTCTGTCCGTCGCGGTACACCCTGGTGCGGTCATGACTGATCTTTGGAGCACTCTTCCGTTCTTCACACGTCTTCCGGCACTAGTGTTAACGATGAGCGATAGAGTGTCGGTGGAGCAGGGGCCTTATACACAGCTGTGGGCAGCCACGTCTGAGAGGAGCGGGATCAAGAATGGGGAGTACTATGAACCCATTGGGGTTCTCGGGGAGAAGAGCACAGGCCCGTCGCGGGATGCCGGTCTCGCTGAGAAGTTGTGGGACTGGACTGAGAAGGCGATATCAGCATTCAATTGATAAGCTGGGGTGCCGTTGGGAGGGAGGGATACGTACGTGGGGGTAGATTTGCCAACAAATGACTGCGCAAGTTATAACTTTACTTTACATTAATATCAATCGGTCCGTGTTTCTGTTCATCGGTAGACTTGACAGATCCATGCATGCAGTAAGTCTCTATTCCATCGGTCTTGAACCTCTGAATAAGTAGGCTATTTCGCACTATTATAAAATAAAAGATTACTTTTTATATTAAATTTTTAAGGGAATCTAATAAAGTTTACTTTCGTAAACCTTATAAAGAAGTAATAATACAATTAGTTTTTAATACTTAATATATTATAAAAAAATATTAGTATAAGGGCGGTTAGCTTAACGTTTAATACTAGCGCGTTAATATTATTTAGTAATCGTAATTTTTTAAATAATAAGTGAGGATTAACTTGGTTTTAGCGTAAGAATTACTAAGGACGTTAAGTCTTTTTAATAAAGTTTTGTTAATTTAATTTGTCTAACTTATAAGAGAAAGAATTAGTTAAAAGATTATAAATTCTAGGACGATACGTAATTATAAAATTGTAGTTTATTAAAAGCTTTACTTATCTTGCTTATTAAGTATTTAATTACTTAAAAGTTATAAAGTATTCTAAAGCTTTATCATATATTATAATACGAACTTGGTAAAGGGTTCTTATTAACTTAGTTTATTAATGCTTAAAATATTTAATAATTGTTAATATTTTTTAATCGTGCACGATATAGCTAAGCTTAGTAGGTAATATAATCTTTAAAAAGAAAGTAATAGGGAATTAGTCCTTATTATGTTATTGTAACGACAGGTATGCTTCGGCTAGGGCTCGGCTAAGGTCAGGGATCCGGAACAGGTCCGACTCCCTTCCGACTCCCTATATATATGGCTCCCTCCTGTACAGTAGCTCTGTAGTTTTTGTATTCTAAGTATTAAGTCTTCTTCTACGTACTAAGTCCCCTTGTGTCGTTACAGTTATTAAGAAAGGGCCCTTATAATAATATTATTACTAATATCCGTTTTTAAGAGATAAAGCAAATCTTATTTATTATATCTTAAGAGAGGTGTAGACGTAAGAGTATATTTTAAAAGGTTAAAGGTATTTTCGCATTTTATAATAAAGCAAAAAGAAATTTTATTTTTAATAAGCCAAATAAGAGGTTTTATTATAATACCGTAGTTACGAATAAATCTCTAATAAAAGTTATAAAAACTAAGGAAAAATTACATACCTTTAATAAAACTAAGGTAAGTTTACTTACGAAGAATGAAGACTTTCTTAGGATTAACTTTTAAGTTAGAGATTAATATAATAAATCCTGAATACTTAATATTTATGACTTTAAACTTATACTTCTTAAGATTTACTTATAAGTCGGTATTATTAAGGTATTAAAGTATCTTTTTAACATAAGTTTAATACTTAAGGGGATTTTTAAAATAAATAAAAACGTCGTTTAAGTATATTATATAAAAATAATTAAGGTAATTAAAAAGAATATTATTTATATAACGCTAATAAGTGGTAGGGCTATTAGTTAAATTAAATAAAAAAAACTTTATACTTATAAATGTTGTATTTTGTACGAAAGGTTATATACTTTTTTAATACTAAATCTATTCGAATTCAATAAAAAGCTTATTAAATGTCTAGTTTACTAAAAATACAAGTATTAGCTATACGAGCTAAGGTCTTATTATTTAGTTTTTAATAAAGAAAATAAAGGTAATAAATAATACTTAAGACGACTTAATAAATCCTTTTTTTAAGTTATTTATAATATATTCTTTAATAGCCTTAAGTTCCTTACCTAATATCTTATAAAGTGGTAAGTACTTAAGTACTTTCTTACCCTTTTTTTAAACTTAATTTTATAATTATATAAGTAATAAGGGGGGAAAATATCATTTTCTATTTTAAAAACAATACGTGAGTTTAATTAGCGAATTTTAAGGGAATCTTTAGTTCTACGTCCAATTCTTAAATAAAAAGTGCAAATTATATAACTAACTAATAGTAATTAATAAATTTAATAATTAAAACTATTATAGTAGCGATTTTCTCTTGTTCTTAGCTTCTTTAATTAATTGGGGTATTAATCTCTTAAAGTATTATCACAAATATCTCGTTTCCGAACTTCTGTTTACTTAATATATAAAATACCATAATATTAATTAAAAAGATCTTTATAATATCGTTTCGAGCATTATAAGTAAAGTATACCTACTTCTTTTTATATTAAAGAGGTAAGAAAATTAAGAAAGGGGAAGTATTTATAATTAACTTATAAGCGAGAAAAAGTTAGGTTTATATATTTCGAAGTAAATTTGTATAATCCTTAGTATACGTTTTACGTATAAGGGAAACGAATTAAGGGGGGTTTATTTTGTTTTAAGAGTATAAAAGCTTATCTCGGTACTTCTTATAAACTTTAACTTTTCCGCTATTTATACACCTCGTGATATAAGAGTTGTAATATAATAATTGGCTTATTAGCCGGGAGTAGGTAAAAGGTTCTAAAACGGTTTCTTTAAGATGGGGCCTGGTGGGCCTCCAGCTCGCTTGTCTCGACGGACAATTCCTTCACATGTTCTGCCGCAAGTGCGAGATTCGCTGACTAAAATAAAGGATGATGACAACCACTAAAGCATGTTGACATGTGTAGTGATCTGCCAAGTCCGACACCACAGACACCCCACTCCCACTCCCACTCCCACTACCGGGATATGCCTCCCGGCAGTGCATTCGCGGATCTAGGCGTTTGAGGTCAGATTAGTATGTCGCTTCGTTCATATGCTTCTATTCAAAGACATCTTGTGCACATCTGAATACTTCAGGTGGCCTAGAGTTACAACTATATTAATAAAAGGCCGGCCATTAGCACGGCGACGGGGAAACCACCACGTCGTCGATGGAAGATATAAAGGAAGAGCGACAACTAAATTTAAAGACCTCTATTAATTCTAAAGGTATACCTTCACGACCTATCCGCATGTCCCAAGAGTAAACGTTGACAACTTTTGGTGTAATCAAGGGGTCCATACCACTTTGTCAAATCGTGTAGCAGCGCAGCATTTTCCCCTTAATATAATATTACAATAAGAGTTATGAGGAATCTTAAAATGTTTAATCTCATACTTTTTGCTGACCGCAAATTCCTAGGTATTATCTGTACTTTCAACAAGTACATCCTCTGGCGCCAATAATTCATAAAGCTAGGTTCTATCGAGCACTCGAGGGAAACCTCGACTCTGCGCCTCTTGTTGCCTTGAGATTTGCCATGTGGACAACTTCACTCGGGTCCGAGTTAGAGCTGACTCGCTGCTTACTAGAAGGCAGCAACGCAAACGCAAGTCCGACGTGGATTTTGTTCCCAACCCTAGCATTAAAGAGCGGTCACAAAAACCTTACTTGGAAGGACGCAGTGATGGTGACGCGTTCCGGGCCGCTCCCAAATACCGAGAGCGATGGTGGTCGGGGTAACTGGGCTCTGTACAGAGCATTTTTAGAGACTGCTGTCCGTTTATTTCTTGCTTGGTTGTCCGAGGCTACATTTTCGGATTACTTATGAACATGTCTTCGTGGACTTATAAGTACCTCTGGAACATAGGACAGAATAGAGAATTCCACCCACCAGAAGCGGCACCAACATCAACAGCCCCCTTCCAAAACAGTCCGCTTCAAACAACAGAAGTTTAAAATGAGAATCGCCAACACCCTCTTTGCTGCCGTCGCGGCTTCTGCTATAACCATGGGCAGGTAAATATCAACCAAAAGCTCCCCAAGCTTGTCAGACCATCTTACTAACTAACACCTTACTAGGCTCGAGACTCGCGAAATTATCCGTTCTGCTGGATCTTCCTCCCTCATCGATCCCCCGGTACCGCTGGCCCAAACCGTCAAGACCAAATATGCCGAAGTGAACGGTATCAAGCTGGCCTACCGACAGTTTGGCAAGCACGGCGGCAACCCAGTCCTCTACTTCAACCACTTTCGGGCCACTATGGACGTCACTGATCCTCTGCTGTTCAACTACATCGCCCAGTTCCGTGAAGTGATTCTGTTCGACAATTCCGGCGTTGGCCATAGCGAAGGCAACGTCTCAACCACCGCCGAGAACATGGGCGACAACGCTGTTGGCTTGCTCAAAGCCCTCGGCGTCAAGAAGGCCGTCCCCTTCGGCTTCTCTTTGGGAGGCAATGTTGCTCAGTATGTATCCTGGCAGTACCCCGACCTCGTCGAGAAGGCTGTCTTCTCAGGTACGCAGTCTGGTCCCGGTCCCGGTGTTACGAGAGGCGACCCAAAGATTAGAGAGGTCGCTTCCACCCCCGGTGAGCCTACCGAAGAGCAAATGGCGTTGTTGTTCTTCTCGACGACAGAGACCAGCCTAGCCGCGGCTAAGGACTGGTTCAAACGGAGAACCGATCGCCGCGTCAAGGGCGAAACGCTCAGCGGGTCTGTCATGGAGCCTGGTGCCACGGCGCAACTGATGGCCCTCTCCGCCTTCACGAGCAGCCCGGACAACTTTGCGCGCCTGCAGGATATTAAGGCCCCCGTCTTAGTCACTAACGGAAAGAACGACATCATGTCGCCAACAGTTAACAGCTTCATCTTGCAACAGCAGTTGCCCTACGCATATCTGCACTTATACCCGGACTCGGGCCATGGCCATCCCTTCCAGTTCCCTAAAGCCTACGCCCAGGCTCTGAAGGAGTTCCTCGATGTTTGAGTCGACATAGAGGAAGCTACAGCGACCCGAGCTTTCGGACGGATTCGTCTTGAAGAGACACGAGCCTGCATATATCATCGCCCATTCAACCCCACATTTTCAATTCTCTTTACACGGACAACGCTTTTTAGCAACGACGTGGTTTACATGTACTTTTTAGTTTAACCTTAGTTTAACCTTTTTAGCTCTTACCTGATGAAACCTGAAGACCACGGATTGCACGACGTACTGAGCTATATTCTGTAACGTTCTTCGTTATCAGCTACCGACTTCCGTGAAGGTAGTAATGTTCGGTTGTAGAGATAAGTGTATTAGGGTCAACGAAGTAATAAGCGTATATCACTTCCTAAGTATAAAGATTACTAACTACTATCTCGCCCTCCATTGGGGTGGCCCGATGCAGCATATAGCCTCGTATCTTAAGAATATAAGTGCATGCACGGACTAGAATTCCAGATAAGTTTAATCATATACGAAGTATACTCCTCCTATCTGTTTTCAATCCTTTCGAATCGTGCACGATTGATGGTTTCAAACACATCACAGCAGTGATTAATAATCTTGTCCGAGGCGTACGACATATGCAACTAGATTAGCTCGCGTTTGCGGGGTACGACAGTTTTGGCCGAGGATGCTCAATCTACGGTGATCCAGCGATTAGTGACAGTGAACCTTCATGCTCTTAGCACGCTAAGTACTGTCTAATTATTGGCTATTCAAGCGCAGTACAATCGAAGGGTCGAATGCAAGATTGAGTACGTGCTGTCAACCCGCTCTACGAAAGGTTTCTAGCGAAGAGATTAAGGTCAGTCGATAATTGGTTTTAGTTCGGGGGAGCACAAAGTCGTACGTACGAATCCGAATCCCCGCATCAAGCCAAATCTTTCGGCTCCGCAGCTGGGACACGGCAGCCGCTCTGGAGAAGTCCAAGCAACGATCGATGCAGGGGATCTCAGCCTACCGAAAATGTATGAGTAATCTTGACGGACTTTGGTTAAAAACTCAGACAGTCACACGGTACTCAAGTCAGGGGGCTTCGTATGTCCATCATACGGAGATCGATCGCACTGATAAGCGAATGGCTGTTGATATGAATTGACGTCAATTGCAAATTGATAAATAAGTAGTTAATCAGACAATCAATTTAAGGCATATCTAGTTTAATTTCTGAAGCTAATTTAGCCCAAGTGTTGCAAATAAGTAGTGGCACCAGTGGCACACTCATACATCCATGTTTGGGCGTCAGACCGTCTCTATTATGTTTGTGATGTGGAATGCATCTCCCTACTGACCCTTGCGGGCGACTACGGCCGTAACGGTGAGCGGACATTTTATATTTGCGAATCGTGCAGGTCAAGGGGGCTTTTAGTCCCACCCAAAGCAAAAGGATCCATTCGCGCATTCAAAGGGCCACGGCCAAGATCGACGCGTTGCCGTAGCCAGCACTAAGCCTACCGAAACGACGCTTGACGATGAGAATGCATGCAAAGCATGGATGCCTGTTGTGGGGAAGCAAGCGAGCATAACAAGATCTTCAGATATTTTTCAAAGGTCAGGAAAACAGGGTGTCCATTGATTGCGTGCGCGAGTTGTTTGAGCAATAGACTCGGAGTCGGATCAGTAGGATTGGCCGAGATGTGTATGAATTTATGCCCGAGGTTTAGCTGCCGAAGTTAAGATCGTTAAATACTACTGTGTATCTTGTCAGGCTGGAATTTTGATACTACACAAGTACATGAACGAATAACTGCTCCATTTGAACTCTGGTGATTTTCATACACAGTATATAAACAGAATAGAGCGTCGAGACTCAAAACACTTCTGCCACTAGTGTTCTACTATGGGCATCTTTTCCTAGATTTAACCGTAGCACGCTGCCGCGCTCTTAGTCGTGCTGGGGCCTGTTTATGTGTGTTAAGCCTTTCCTTTCCATTCCGTCTAATAGGTCGTTAAAGGCTAATTGTGATATTCTTAGATTTCTATTACTTGCGTCTACCGCTTGTTTTTCCACCTATTATCGAAGTACCCCGGGCCACTACTCGTAAAAGTCACGGACTTGTACTCCGTATATTACAACTACATCGGCGACATTTACATTGACGCTTTAAGATGTCATGAGCGATATAGTAAGAAACATGCGAGAGCCCTCCGATGCCACCGCTAAGTTATATTTCCCGCTACGCACCCTTGTCCGGTACGGTCCCAGCAAACTCATCAACAACTCTGCTGCTGGGTATAGTAGTAAGAATGCCTGCGCACCCTAATTAAGCAGAAACAAATAAAGCTAATATAAAATTCGAAGACATATACTCTTATGGCAAAAACATAGGGAAGGGCCGGGAATATGACACTTTAGCAAAAGACCCCATATTACACAGAAGTATCCTTAACACAACGGATAAAAAAGAACATGGCCGGAAGCGCAAGGTGATTGGCCAAGGATTTACGGAGACTGCTTTACGAGGCTATAAAAGCATTATTTAGTTAAAGATTTAGCTATTTTGTGAAAAGATACTTAATGATGAGAGTAACGGTTCCTCGGGAGGATTTTAAGAATAGTCTTCTCCTTAGAACATAGCGGAGTAGTGTGAGTTTTAATCTTAAACGATATTTGGGACAGTATCGCGATGTCTGACTACTCGTGTTTAAACAGGTAACTACCTTTCCTTTGACATTATAGCAAATGTGGTGTTTAGTTATTCTTTGGATCTATTGTCCCGACCGGATAACCGATTTATCGTTTATACAATCGATAATATAATGTACTGTGTCGGAGTACTATTATAGATTCTGTAATTACTAAAGTGGAAGGCGTCTAAGTAGATTATTTTAAACGGAGAATCGTTAGCTAATAGATTTGTCGAAAAGGCTACACAAATCGCTATAACAAGACTATAAGTGGCTGCTCTGGAGGGTCATCGAGATACCTTCTAGAACTTGATTAATACAAAGGATTCCGAGACTAGTGAAGGCCTTCTGATCGCCGAGTTACTTGCTAAAACAGTTACTTTAATAGTCGCTGGTACGTAGATTTCCGTTAGCCGGATCCTAATATTTTTACTAAGAAGCTAACGCGAATATAGTTGGTTTTATTAAGGTCTAATACTATAGTATCTGCTTTTGCAGTAACATTTTTCTATTTCTCCCGAAACCTAGAAGCTCTTATTAAGCTTAATAAAGAAGTGCGCAGTACCTTCTAGGACGCTAGTGACATTTATGCCGGCCTTAGGCTCAGATCTTGCACTTATCTTCGCGCCTACGTCGACGAAACTATGAGGTTGAGCCCGCCTGTCTTTTTACCCTTATAGCGTGAGGTCTTAGTTAGCGGAGCTGAGATTAATAGAGAATTCATCGGCTAAGGAGTCACTGTCGGGACCGGAATATACGCTCTCTAATATAATCCGGCGTATTTCCTACGGCTCTTTAAATACATCCCCGAACGCTAGATCGAGAGCGAGTATAACCCAGCGGAGAAGATCGAAGAAGCTAAGAAAGCATTCTCCCCGTTTTTAATCGGTTCTCGCATGTGTACAGCTAAGAAGATAGCTCGTCTAGAGCTCGTCCTAATAGTCGCACATATTGTCTGGGCTATAGATTTTAAGATCGCGGATGGGCCGATTAGGCGGGTTAGCCAGGGCGGACTGATAATGGGACTAGGGAGAGAGAGGGAGGATGAGTTTTAAGTAATAGGCCACTTTGTGACTATAAGGAAAGATGGGCCTGTCCTTTAGTTCAGAAAACGCGAGCTGAGTGTATGAGATGCTTTAATGCGCTAAAATATTCCGCCAAATTATGTAAAGTACAAGTCACAATTCTTTTGCTTCTTTTCAATGAGATTTCCTACAGCAAATCTAATAGCTTTTATAAAAGTTTTATATACTATTATTAAGTTAGTATATTATATAATTGCTGTTATTATTCCTTTATTTATTCTTTAATAATAAGATATTTAATCTATCTCGTATATACGTATAGTTGCCCTTTTAAAAGCTTTTTAATAAGTAGCTGTTTTAATTTTAATAAGTAATTTAATATACCCTCCTTACGATCGATTATAGAAATACATACTAACTAGGATTATAAGTAAATAACTCGAAACTTTCCATTATCGAAAATTAAAGCTGTCGAAATGTGAATTTTTAATTAAGTAAGTTACCTTTTTAGGTTATATTATACGCCTAAGATAAATAAGTATTAACTTAGAAAAGATTAGAGCTATAAAAAAATAAAGGTTATTAAAAAACGTTAAGGATATATAATCTTAGTTAAGGTTTATGTCGTGCAGAAGAAGAGCAGAGGTTTAGGGGGTTGAAAGATTCTACGATTAGATAGAGGTTCTAGAAAGTGTATTCAAAGATTAATTTAATTAAGTGTTATCCTCTTTAAGAGAGGAGTTAAAGACTAAGTTTATATACTTAGAATACTTACGCAAGTATATATTAGACTAGAGAACTGCGCTAGTGCGCGACATACCCCAATGACGAGCTATAGTCATAAAGACGTTAAGCTTAGTATTAAAATACGTACTAAGGAGATTAAGAGATGCCTTATACGTACTCTAGGCAAATAAATAAAGCTCTAGGAAAAACTAACTAAGACTATTATATAGTCGTCAAGTGAGTTGTAAAAAAGAAAGTATAATACGTAACTAAGCGCGTAATTAGGAGCTTGTCCGCTAATGAACGTGTACTTCCTAAAAAGTAAATAATAACACAGGTCACTGCGTTAAGATCTTAAATATTAAATAAAAGTACGTAAATAAGGCGTATTATAAATATAAGAGTATTTATATATTTATTTTAAATTATAAATATACAAATGTAAAATAAAGTTTCTAGAAAGAGAGTACGATCTGTAGATTATAAGGCTAAGATCTTATTATAAGACAGATGGCTTAGTTTGTAATGAGACAAGTGTAGTTAAGGTGTTAATTAGTTAATTAGAAGTTACTAGTAATTGTGATTAAGTTAAGAAGTGGCGCTTAATACTCTAATTGACTAAGCCACGTCAGGTTAGTGTAGAGGTTTCCACTTACTAAGTAAGTAGTATTAATTAGTAGACCGTGCGCGCGATTAGTAATCGTGAGCCTTCCGCCTATAACTATAAATACTGCCCTCCTTTCTTATTAATAATAACCCTTTTCTAGTATTATTAACGCTAATATATACCTTTATATTTGCCCCTCTATTCCTTTCCTCTTCTTTTATATTATTAAATTTATTATTAAGTATTCTAAGATACTTAATAAATCTACTCCTTTTAAGACTACTAAGAGTCCACAAGAACGTTCTAGGGCTCTTACTAATTAAATAAATCGCTAGATTACCCGCGAGGAAAGTAGCTCTAATATAAAGCGCGAAGTTATATAAAAATAATGTCGCCAAAGACTTTAAGTTATAAGTATTTATTTCCTTATTTTCGATTATTCATTTTTATACTCTTATCTCTTACCTCCTTACTTTCGAGTATTAAATTAATTCTTTAAGTAATAAATAATTACTATAGAAGTATCTACTTCACTATCTCTTGTCTAAGATAATAATAAGCTTAAAGATGTCTTTTTCTTAATTAATAATAATAAAGATAAACTTGCTAGTAGTGTTTCTTTTATTCCTTTTATACCTTCTTGTTTTATTATTTCCTTAGGCAATCCCCTTTATTTTATAGACGTATTTAACTCTAATAATAATATCTTACTTATCCTTCGCCGCTTTTGTCGTGCTTTTATTCACCTCTCCCTACTAAAGTCTTTACTTCTTGTTTATATTACTTATACGTTATTTAAGATAATTATTTAAGTTTTTATTATTACTCTAAAAACTCCTAAGAGAGTATTAAATAAAGCTCTTGAACTCTAACCTCGTAAACGCGCTAGTGTGTCTAGTTCTCCTCACTAACCTTATAAGAGTTCTAAAGGATCTTAGTTAGTAAAAAGAACTTGTAATATATGTTTCTTTTTATTTATTTAAATCTCACTTTTATTAATTAAGTATTAGAGTATATACTAATAATACTATAGGCCGCGAATTTATTAATCCTTATTTATTATATATTTCAGCGGCCGCCTATAAGAAAGGAGATTAGGGCTATTACTATATAAACACTGCCTCGGCTAATAGTCGCTACTTTAATTACACTAGTGGCCACTTATATTCTCTTACTACTGACGATCTTCTAAAATATAGTAGGAGATTAGTCCGCGCTATTAATGTCGACGATTAAAAGGTATGTGAATTCCCTTTTAATAAATTATTAACGATTATTAAGTTAATTATTTTAAGTCTATTAAGAAGTATCACGTTATTATTAAGACTCTCCTCGAGTATTTAAGTAAGTCTTCGAGCTTTAAAGAGGAGACTAATGAGATCATTCCCTCTTCTTTACGCCGTCTTTCTCTTAAGTATAATAAGAAAGATAACTCGAATAATAAAGTTAAAACTAGAGTTAGTGAAGTTATAAGAAAGCGTAGAAAGTCTATAAGTATAATAAATATATTTAAAAATATAATTAGTATACTTTAGTCTAAAGAGCTTCAAGTTTAAGTGGGATTTAGTTAAACTTATAGGGATCTTTTTGTTTTTGCGTAGAGTTTCGATTAGGTTTTTTTTTTATTATAGATTTATAAAATCTTTAGTTAAGTTTAGCCGAATTTACTGTAGTATTTAAGCGGAATTAGGTGGATTTTTAGTATTTTAGCTATAAAGATACTTAATTTATTAAGTAAAAAAGTTTTTTACAAATAAAAATAATACAGAATTTCTTTATATACTTTTAATAAATGTATTTAAAGCTCCTTAACTTAAGATCTGTAATTACTAAAGTTCAAGAGAGCTCTAAAGAGCTCGAATTTCTAGCGAGACAAATTCTTCGTGAGACTATTAATAGGCATATTAGTAGTTAGAAGATATATTACTTTAAAGGATGCGCGAGTATACTCTTACTTTAGCCATATATTATAAATATTAATATAACGGAGCTTTATCGCGATCCTCTTAGTATTATTTATAATGAGCCTAATAGTTTATTAATTATTACATAGAATCTCTTACGCCTTACTTAGATTAAGAGCTATATTTTTGAATAAGTACTAAAGAGTTATAGTTTCTTTATTTGTATACTCTAGTATAAGTAGTTTAGCTTTAGTTATTAAAGTAGTAATTGTTACTTGTCTTAATACTTTCTAAATCACTGGCTTATTAAATAAAAAGATCACGTAACCTTAGGATAATTGTCATGCATTTATATTATTAGCGAAAGAGGTATTAGAGGTAATAATAATTACTTTATTATAGTACTTACTGTAAATAATGAAAAGAAGTGATACTTGGTGTGAATGATGATTCTATTGTAAAGGGGATTTCTAGGTCTATATAACTACTCTAGCTTATCACGTGTGTATTCGCTTAGGTAGCCGAATTAGGTAAATGTAAGCTCAAACGAGCTCAAACGAGTCTTTACCAAATACAGTTGCTTTCCGGTAGTTTGAGACGCAGAGCCCGGAGCTTCGTACAACCACTGTTTTAGCCTAGGAAAGCCGTGTATCAGAAGCCTTGGATTTCATGGCTGTAACCTGTGGACGTCAGAGCTTTGTATCAGACGTATGTGGCTTGTTTTAAGCTATTTCCGGCTGATTAGGCCTAGAATAGGTTTTGTTGAGTATATAAGCGAGGTAGTTATATTATAATCTTTATAAATAATGCCTAAGAAGCGCGTACTAAATAAGTAGCGAATAAGTCAATGTATTATAGTGAAATATTTAAGCTTAAAGTTTATTGTGAATTATAAGGGTAAGGCAATTATATATATAATATCTAGTCTTATAATAATTATCACGATAAGACAGAACTTACTCTCTCTTAGTATACTTTAATATGTTTCTTAAAAGGTTGTCTTATATACTTGACAAGATTAATTTATAATAGCGGTGTCGTTAGATAATTACTATTTACTTATTTAAATTTGCGAGCGATCTTCTTAAGATATTAATTATAAACTAAGAAGATCGTTTTACGCTTTCGATTACGTAATACTTTAATTCCTAGGAATTACTTAATGTCTCTAAGATTATATATATTATATGCCTAATTTAGACGCTTAATAAGATCTTATCTAAGCTTTTAATTATCTCGGTAGTAGAACACTTATATCGTTTACATAAAAGAGGACTAAGATTTTGTATTTAAGATCTATGAATATATAGGGCTCCTTTGACTAAGGAGAGAGCCTTAGATCGATTAGAGTCTTGCTTATATACTTATATTAAAGGTAAGGGGAATCACGTATTCCGTAGAGCGCGCGATTAACTCATAATACTTGGCTAGGCTGTTAGAAACTAGGTGGAAATTAATAATATACTGTTTCGCTGTCTATATCTCTTAAGGCATTAATAAAGGCATTAATCACGTTAAAGTACTTAACTTTTAGATTAAAATAGGCTACGAGCGTTATAATGATTTTAAAAGACTTGCAGAGAGCGTGTTAGTGTATATTAATATAATCGTTGCCTTACTTCAGAGATTACCCCGAATTACTATTCGAGAGCAATATCTTAAGATATATTCGTCTTTATTTAACTTATACTTAAAGACTTATATAAGCGGGACGAGTGTATTTATAGTACTTGAATCATACTTCTGTGAGTACTAGCATTTATATTTGTTTATGTTCCTTATTTCTAATTTATAGTCTTTTAGAAACCACCTTCTTATTAAGTAGTTCTTAAAATTACTCTACCTTTTTAGCTCTAATAAAAGATCTTAGACCTTGACTTTAAGAAGTGAGAGCTTCCCTTTTAATAGCGGGCGATTTACTTATATTATTACTGCGATTATTAAATATACTATCTTAATTAATTCCCTAAAATCGTCTTATTTTTCTTAAGATATATATTAATTAGGCATAAGCTTATAAAGAAGTTAATTAATTTTGAATTAATGATTATTATATTAAGTTAAGATATACTTATTAAAGTCTATACCCTTAAGGTTTAAGTCTTCCCCGAGATTAAGGTTGTTATTTTAAGAGCGCGTTTCTTTAAAAATAATAGTAAGTATTATAAATACTTTACTACCTTTACCTCCTTTATATAATCTCCCTCTTTTTCTCGTGCTCCTTACTAGCTTTTCTCGAGTACTTAAGATTTTAAATTAAGCCGTAGCGGCCTTAACCTTTATTTAAGAGTGTGTTATTACTCTCATCAGCAAAAAAAAATTGGGCGCAGCCGTCCGCCTACGGCGCCGGAGGCGCCATTTGGCGCCTAAGTTGCATGTCGAAAATTTTGGGGACAGCTGCACATCATACTAATTCTAATTGGCCGCCGAGGACGCTTACGGCGCGGTAGGTGCCAATAGTGCCGTAGGTGGTCCACTTTTTGCAGCGGGGCAATTAAGCGAAGAACATCAAAATGTTCTAAGTCTCTTCTTACGTATCTACGTACGTACTACCTATATACGTACTATATACACACGGCATATCACACACACGAATAAGAAGCTAAGGCTAGGGTAAACTTTGCCCTAAAAAAATTATATACTAATTATTTTTTTTTTAAAGTGGAAATTCATAGTATAAGAGCTTTACCGAAGCTAGTTTTAAGGACGTGCATTTAAGTGTGCAGCCTTCGGAACGGAAATATTAAGTGCCGTGTAAACGGCCGCCAAACGGCCGCCAGACGGCCGCCAGCTGGCGAATAGGGGTAAGCGACTGGCTCGTACGGCGCCATTCTGCCGATAAGATAATCGACTGGCCCCAAAGGCGGCCGCTGGCGCCGGAAGCACTAATGGCCGATTAGCGAATATTCTGCCAAACAATTTTTTGCTGATGCTTGTCTATCCTCGTATATTTAATTAAGCTCTTGACACTTTAGTTTAAGAGTGCGTTACTACTTTTAATAACGAATCTAAGGTTTTAAGAACTTGCCTTTAAAGAGTTAATTACTTTAGACTTTTATCTATAACTTCTTGAGTTATTTAATTAAAGTTTTTAGTTAGTTCCTTTAGTACTTCTTTTAGTAATAGTAACTTTACTTATAAGTAATTTACTTTTAAATTAAATAATAGTATTTAAATCTCGAGTCTAAAATCTCGAGACAGACCTTTAACTTAGTCTTATAGTACGTTCGACACCTAATCTGTGAGTTATATATTTTCACTTAGACGTAATCCCTTTAAGTCTTATTTTATACTTAGCGTAAGCCTTAAGTCGTACGTACTCGACTTCTACTCCCTGCCTTTTATTAGTATTTTAATTGACGTATTATTTAATATAAGAGTGGCTTTAGGAGTTAAAAGTCCTGTTATAATACTTAATTCTTTAATATTCTTTACCCTAGAGTTTTAACTTTTTAAAGTAGTAGTTAGTCCTTTAATAGGCTTAGAAAGTAATATTAAAGCGCTTTTAATTATAACTATTACTTCCTTAATAGTCTTATTACTTATAATATTCTTTAAGATTCTGGCTTAGTTTATAACTGATTTATCTTCTTCGATGAGATCGCAAATCGACTAAGTTTCCTTAACTATAATTATTACTTCTTCTTAACTTGACGTGTAAAATAAGTCTTTATTAAAGCGTACGTTACACGTAATAATAATTCAGTCGAGACGTGGCACTTAGATCTAGTAAATATTAGAAGTATAAAAACTTACTAAGTATTTAATATATATACGTACATTTACTTTAAATACTCTTTTCTTTTGCCCTTTTATTTGTTTTATTATTAATAAATATACTTTATACTTAAAGACGTAAATCTTATTTTAATTTAGTCTAAGATTTATAGTAAGCTTTATAATAAGCGCTAAATTATATTATTAAAAGTAGTTACGAAACTACTAATTTAGTGTTTCTAGTAGTAACTATTAATTATTTACACGCTTAAGGCTCTTATTATATAAGTAAATGCCTCTTAATGCGCATTCGATGGCTAGTTCTGTAGGGAGATTTACTAAGAGCCTCATTTTAATTCCCTTATTAATTAATTCTTAGTTAGCCCTTTTAGTACTACTATTTAACTTATAAGTTAAGGTAAGTGAAAGCTCGAGTTTAATTCCGAGCTTCTTAACTTAATTCTTATATCTCGTGAACCCACGGATAATAATAACTGCTTTTTCTTAATTATGTTTTAGTTTATATATCGAGAGTCTAAACTGCCTACGAACCTAGCGTTTAAAGCTCTCGATGTATTCGAAGACTATATTATACTCCTTGTTTTAAAGAGTATAACCCACGAGTAATCTACTGTACTTATCTTTAAGTAAAAAGAGCTAAGAGGTATTCCTAAATCTAATTAAATAATTAAAGAGATCTTAAGTAACTCTCTAAAATAGTCTAAGTAATTGTCTCTCGATTAAGCGTCTAGAGATTACTTGAGATATATAAGTAAAAGCGTAATATTTACACTTAATTCTCCTTACTACTTTAGTAATCTTAATATTCCTAACTAAACTTATTAACTTTCTTAAGGTATTTAGCCTTAAGTATCTAAAGTATAAATATTAATATATTTTTATATTTATTCTTAGTCTCTTATACTCTCGCAATAGTTTGTGGAGTTTATTAATACTTTATTTAAGCGTTAGAAATATTATAATACTTATAGTATTAAAAGGGATCTCACGGGAGTTCGACAAATAGTTAAAAAGCTTATTAAATTTAAAGAATTGTAGTGCAGAAGTGGAGTAGAGCCTTACGATCAACGTAGGGAGAATTGAAGTGCTTGATTCTTGTCTAGAATACATGAGGAAATCAGGGGAACACGTTATTCTCCTGAAAGCGGTATAATATAGCAGAAACTGTATCTAGTGTAGCGCGCAGCTAACCGAACATCAGCCCGTGCCTGCACGACACACCCCCTAGCCAAGTGACAATAGTAAGCCACTAGTATTGTGGTTGGTTGCGCTAAGCGAGAGTAATATGAAACTAAACGATTAGGCCACAACTATTCCTGTACTACTAGGTCAAGCAAACAACTGTTCTATTTGAAGTGGCGCATCCCCCACTTAATTCTTGATCTTACAACCTCTCTATAACACATATAGATCGACCTTTCGATTTACTAACTAATTAACTAATTAATAATCAATTAATCAATTAATAAATCAATTAACCGGCACTATAAGTGTCTTAAGGCGATCTATTACTGCCGTTAAGGCTAATCGTCTGTCCGCTGTTATAAGTTATTTAAATTGAATTGAATTAATCGTTAATCTTGAAGTTATGTGTTGATTTAAGTATTACTAATTGTAGTAAGCGAAAAAGAAGAAGGAGGCCAAGAAGGCTCCAAAGGCTGCTCCTACTCTAAAGAGAGTTACTGCGGCTACTCTTATTACTTGTGCTCGTGCTCCTTGTGTCAAGGGAGTTAAGCGTGCGGTTGTTTACTTAGGTTACATTAATGGCGCCCTTTAAATTAAAAGCACCGGCGAGTGCTTTAATGTTATTAGTCAGGGTACTCGCTACTTTACGTGCGCCTCGGGCCACTCTTATAAGGTTACTCCCGCTGTTGCCTAGGCCCCCTTCGTCGTCTATAAGGCGGCGTTATTGAATAATACTAGAGAGAAGGTAAGTTCCTTAGTTACTCTCCTTTTTAGTGTGTAATTACTGATTTCTTTAGGAGCTTAAGCGGTTGAGAGCTCCGGTTTTTGTGGCCTTTAAAGGTTAGGTTGTTACTGGTGGAGCTGTCGGTGGAGCAACTCGTTCTACTAGTCGTGCTTTGGGTGCGGCCTCGGCTGCTCTCTACGTCGATTCCTCCTCTGAATTAGAGGGTAGTGAAGAGACTCCTCTGGGAGCATCTCTGGCTTCTCTTATTGCTCCTGCGGCTGCTTCTACTACTGCTCTTGCAGTTGTTGCTCCTACTGCAGCTATAAGTAGAGCTAGTAGAGCTACTGTTGCGGCCGTTGGCGTTAGTGCTAGTCTTACTACTTTTCGGGCTATAATAGCTAATAAGCCCCGTGGAGTTACTTTCACACTAGAGCAAGAGGCTTAGGCTACTCGTGTTAAGGAGCTTATTAGAGTAATTACTAGTGCGTTAAGTGACTTAGTTCGGGAGGTTTTAGGCCTTCTAATTAAATAAGTTACTCTCTTTTATATAAGGCGAGGCTTGGGAACCTCTAAACAACCAAGTGTCCCTTTGTAATTTACTTGTATTACGTTACTTTTACTATAGAAACAAATAACCGTTAAGAGTAATTAAATCTTCTAAATGCCGTGAATTTCACCCCTAAGTTTAATTACTCTCTAAGTAAATGAAACAGTAAGAGAATTTACAAAGGAATAATAAATATATAAGAAAATACCTTTATAATAAAGGAAAAGTAAAGAACGTGTATAAAGACTTACTTTAAAGCGAGGGCTCTATAGTAAGTTACTCTAGTTAAGCACGAATATCCACTAAGTTAATAAGAGCAACAAAATTCTCAAATTTCTGTCGAGAGAGGTTCTTTATAAGTCCATTAGCGGGCATATAACCCGTAAGCAAATATTCGACTAAAAAAGTGCCCTTTTGAAACTCCTAACGCAACCACATATTCTAAATATCGACGTGGCGTAATTTAGTAGAGATACGCTAATTTTCCCTAACGATTAACCGTATCGTTTATTAATTGTCACAGAAGATCCTCCAAATTTCCCCTAACTTAAGACGTAACTCCCAAAAGAAACGCTATAAAGCTATAATCTCCTTAGCCGTTCGCTCAACGCCTAAAAGCTCAGCCTGTATAGTCGAAGTAGTAACTGTATCTTGTAAGGCCGCTCTCCACAAGATCAAACCTCTAAAAAGTATCACAATATAACTATTAGAAGAGCGCCTAGTATCGAGATCGTCTATAAATAAAGCATCTGAAGCTATAATAAGCTGAGAGTCGCGTAACTTGTAACTATAAGTGATCGCCAAAAATCGGGTTCCGAAGAAGTAATAAATAGTCTAATTGACTACTGTAAGGTACTCTAAAGAAGGGTTAGTTAAGAAGTGAGAAAGTCTTAAAGTTACAAACGTAACGTCTACGCGCAATATAATTGCCGTGTAAAGTACTAAGCCAACCTTCTCTTAATACTCCTTAATCTAAGCTAGGGTTACTTGCCCTTGATTCTTTAGTAGCTTAACTTGAGGTAGTAAAGTACTTAGACAATTTCTATCTACTAAGTCAAATCGCAGAGTAACCTTTTCGATATAAGTGTCGTGTACTAGAGAAATAGTCTTTGCTTGACGATCTCTAATAATACGAACATCTAAAAACTACTCTGTTAGTTCACCTCTAGTGAGCTCGTATACTGTACATAAACCCTTAATTATAAGTTAAGCGTCTTCAAGGGCTAAAGCGTAGTATAACACTTGAATATTGTCGACATAAAAGATGACAAAGACTAAGTGTTACTTGTTTATGAAGATATAAGGCTCCTCCTTACAGGGGATTAACCCTAACTTTAATAAGGTTCCGGTAAAGTCTCCGTATTATAGTACTAGCGAGTCTCTGAGTCTATAAAGTGTACGATTAACCTCTACTACTATGCCGTCTTGTTTAAATCCGTCTAGTAAGTAGTAACGTACGCGAGTACTCGATTCGCTTCGTTTAACGTTAATAAAGGCGTTAACAACATTAAATTAGATCATCTCTAAATCAAATTGAGCTACTATTACTATAGCTGTCTTAAAGGAACGAGTAACTAAAGTGGCTGTATATGTTGAGAGAATTAATGTTTTAGGTTATAAGTCCCCTCTAATAATAACTCGCGAGCGACACTTAATCAGATACCCTAAGGAATCGACTTTTATATGAAACACTTATTTTAATGGTATAAGTTGTTCAGTGGCGTAGCTTTATTTGACGACTCTCTAGTAGTTGCGCGACTCTAAGTTAGTTATTTCCTTGATTACATCGGCTTAGAAGTGTTCTCTTAGAAGGTGATCCTTGAGGTCTCTCTAATTTAGTGGGTCCTTTAGTAATTGAAATTAGTGTATTCGTGGGAGATTAACTAGTTATCGAATTTCGACATTTTTGAGGACAGACGCTGAGATAATAGCGTGGACTGTGCTCAAGTCTTTTCCGTCTCTTCGTACTAATTCTTGACTAGGCCAGAAAGTCCCTAGAAAGTCCTCGAGGTGCTCGCGGTTGCTTGACGGGTTTAATGATTCCGTAATTAGCTCTCTAATAGTTGCTATGTAGACGCTTCGATTCGGTTTCGTTATCTTACTACTAACTCGAGTCTTTCGACTGTCGCTAGTTGCTCGATCTTTTACTCTCTTCCTTCGTAAAGGTCTAAGTAAGTGGTTATCAGTTAGGGCCGGAAGTAATAAGTGTTACTCTATACTTGATTCTTCCCCTAAATCTAATGAATTAAGATGCTCCTTGTACTCTATTACTTGAGGCGAAGCTTTTGATTACTTAGGGCCGGCACCTTAGGGTACTCCCTGACGCTAGAGACCGCGCTCTCGGTCGTGTAGCCTTTAAGAGTATACAATAACTTATAGTATCGATTGGCGCTCAGCCCCCACATCTCTCTTAAAGTTTAGTGCGCCACGTAAGACATCTCTCCTAGTTATACTCTAAGACACTAACTATCTTAATTTGTCGACTCGTTTTGAGACTTAATCAAAGTACTCGTGAGTAAGAAGTCTAGTACTCTTTCTTAGTTAATTCACCCCTGAGTTCTTACTAACGAGTTCTATTAATTTTAGTTCTAAGGGTAATATTAATAGCTCTACCTCTATAATTAAGGGCTCTACTCCCTTAGTCGGAGGCTCAATTAATGGTTGTGGCACCCCCGAGGTTGTAGGCTCAAGAATCTCTATAGAACTCATTACTTAACTAAGTTATTCCCTTTCTAAAGTACTAGTTATTATTGATTCTAGTGTGTCAAGTGCGCTTAGTCGATTAATTATATCGGTTCCAGTGTCTTAAGGTCCCTCCTCTTCTTCTAGCATTTTAGTAAGATCTCTTAATATTAAGCGCGGCTAGCCGACCGCTCTCTCCACGTTTAGAGAGCCTAAATAAAAGAGGGATTCGTTGAAAGTAACGTTCTGAGTCACTATTACACGCTGTAATTGAGGTACCCAGACCCTGTATATATTGGACGAGACGTATCCTACCAGGTATCCAAGGTGCGCTCTTGGGTTGACTTTGAATACTCTCTTTTATTAAAGAGCCTCTCGGTCCTTGATCATAGGGTAAGCTCTACAGCCGTATGCCCATATATTGCTCTAGTTAAGTCGTATATCAGTAGTGAGCTTCTAAATAAGCTTAAGGTCGTAGTACTGAAAATATTGCCTAAACTAGGTATAGAAGATCTCATTTAGACTCTTAAAGCCTTTCCGAGTAGCCGGACTTATATTATAAAAAGTAATTGCCGCTATAACTACTTCCGTTTAAAGTTCTTCTAATAAGTTTACTAAAAGGCGTATCTTAATAGACTTTTCGATGATTTCCTTACTTACACGCTTAGCTCCCCTATTAGGTTAGTATATATACGAAGGGGTACCCTTAATATTAATACTATTCTCTGTACACCACTTTTCGTACTTGGTTAATCTATTGATTCCTATAACCGAAGTATTGTTATCTTGGCGTATTTTATAAATCGAGAGTCCGAATTGACGTCTCGTCTACGCCTTAAACGGTTTGAGAGCTCCTAGGACAGCGATTAACCCTTTGTTCTTCAAAAGCTATCTATAGAATCTCCCGTCGTATTAGTCTTTAACTAACAGGAGCCAGCTGTTCCCATTAAATCTGACAAGGAAGTCGAATAAGTCCTAAGAAATATAATAAAAAGGTCAGGTAGCTGTTCTCTCCGAAGGTCTTCGACTAACGACTTATTGCGCGACAGTTAGAGAGCACTCTTCACACTTAATTTAAGTAGTGCCCATGATCTCGACGTTGCGCGCATTCTTAACCAAATTCTCTAATACTTCTTTCCTTAGGTGCCCTGCCCGTAAGTGCTATAACCTAGCGCCGTCTAGCTGCGGTCTCAAATATCGTCGACTTAATTGAAAGCCTTGTCAGATACTCCTTTGAAGCGTGGGGAACATTAAAAAGGTATAAATTAAGCGAATTAGAGAGTTGTAAGTAGTTAAGGAGGCTAAAGAGTAATTAAAAGGCTTGTATTCAAAGAAAGCTAAGTTAAACTGTCGCTTTAATTATTTCAATATAAGGCTATTCTCAGCTGATCCCGAGCGTAACGTGTAGTCTAATCTATTATATTAAACTCTTGCCTATAATAAACGAGCCTCCGAAATAATATTAATATTAAATCCTTTAATGACAGCGACATTAGAAAGCGTTAAGTCCTTAGTGTTTAGGCCCTCGGGACTGTAGAGAGTACTCCTAAAGATGCGAGTACCTCTACCCTTAATTATAAGGCTCGACGTCCCGGCTTTAACACTGTCGTCGTTAGTTGATTTGACAAAGGTCCTAGGCTCTAATAGAGCGACCGAATTGACTAAATGAGTGGCGGCGCCGTTATCGAACAAGGTGCTCTCTGAGAGTAAGTGTTGATTTATGTCGATCGTGGCGTAGATTCCGGAAGTTACGAGAGCCTCATCGAGTAACTCTGGACTAATCACGCAAGCATTAATACTACCGGAGTACTTTAGTGGCTCTAGAGTCTTTACTAAAGTTGTCGGTATAGACGAAGTAGTTCCGGAGGTTATTCCCTTAGCAATATCTTTTACTGCTACTAGTTTCAACCCTTTACCCTGAAGTGCTCGATAGAGCTCAGGAAACTCCTTTTCCAGCTTAATTCGGGTTCCCTTGATCTCCTCTGAGGACAGTATATTACGCAGTTTGTCCCCGGTTGAGCCGTTATAATAATATCGAAGTCTATAGTAATTAATTGCTTTATACTTGTGAGAGCTTACCTTATAAGGGCAAGTATTACTCGGCGAGTTCAGTAAAGCGGCCCTTAATGCGGCTTATAGAGCCTCTAGAGTATCTAATCTCCCTCTAAGTGTGGCGTATAGTCCAACTGTCTTGTTTCTTCCAGTAGCTATAAGAGACTCTTCGTTAAGCGCCGACAATTAATTGACGTATTAAATCAACGAGTATTTATATACAACCCCAAGAGCATCGTCTCTAAGGACCTCAGACAGTCGTTCGCGGGCCTATTTAGGTGTGAGCTTCTCTTACACTGCCTTGATGAAGTTAATGATCGCCAAGGGGCCTTTAACGTCCGGAATATCGTATAATAGAGTATCTTAATAAGCAGATCGCTACTCTTAAATCTACACCTTAAGATTGACCCGTCTTGTTTTGACGATTTCGAGCTTCTCTCTGTATTTAGCTTAAACTTTAGTAAGGTTACTTGTTTTTAAAAGGGCGTAATCTCTCTTTAACACCTTAAGGAGCATCTATAAAGTCTAAGATCGTGGGTCGTTCGATTCGTCCGTCATCTTGTTGAGTTGCTCTTTCGTTCTCTATTCCTCCTCAATTTCACACTCTTAAACAACACTCTAGTAGATCGAAGGATCAACCGTCTCTTAAATCCACTTATATACTACCTTATAGGCCTAAGCCTTTTCCGACTATTGTGTGTGTTTCACAGTATGCTCCCTTATTAGGGCAGTATATATTAGAGCAACTATAGTAACGTTAAATAGTGTAAGAGGTGTTACACTTAGTTTAGGTCCCTTGAGTTCGGGTGCTCGTTAGTCTTTATCCCACTTTACTTACTCCTTAAAGTTGAAATCGAGAGCCTCCTTGTCCTATTGTGCCTTTACTTCGTCGATCGTTTGTGCTTGAGGCTCGTTTTCGAGGATATTTAGAGCGACCGGTAATTCTAGATCAATAGACGTCCATACCTTGTGGAAGATACAGAAGGATTTAAAGGCTTAGTACTATAGAGTCCAGGTTTGCCTATTATAGTTAAGCGGCGTTCGATTATTAGAGGAGGAGACTGAAGTTGAGTCTGCTATGGCGAAGAGAGGGCTACTCTCTCGAGGGTTCGATGGATTTATTAAAGAGGAGAAGAGAATCTCGGGTATAAGTGCTCGATTTACCCTTTTCTAGAGAGGTTAAAGGGAAATGGCGGTGTGAACTACACTTGTTAATAAGTAGGAAGCGCCGACGTTATTCGTTACCTACTAATCTTACGTTAACAGCTCTACCTAAGTCTACAAAGCACAGAAGGAAGAATACTAACTTAATAGCTTCGTCACGGGGCTCATAACTGTGGTGCAGAAGTGGAGTAGAGCCTTACGATCAACGTAAGGAGAATTAAAGTGCTTAATTCTTGTCTAGAATACATAAGGAAATTAAGGGAACACGTTGTTCTCCTGAAAGCGGTATAACATGGCAGAAACCGTATCTAGCGTAGCGCGCAGCTAACCGAACATCAGCCCGTGCCTGCACGACAAGAATATAAGGTTTTACTTATAAACTAACTATTATATAATTAAGTAGTCCCTTATAAGATCGTTTTTCTCCTTCTAGTATAAAGTATAGTTTATTTTATAATACTAAAGCCTACTATTATAAAGACAAGCTTTAGAGATAATATTAATATAAAATCCTTTTATAATAATAACGTCGTAAAAAGTTAAATTAAATAACTTATTATCTAAGTTCTTAAGAGACCCTTTTATAACGCGAATTTCGCGTCTTATAATTAGAAGTTAAGAGCTTTTATACTTTATAATGTCCTCTAGTCTAGACTTAACAAATAATCTTAGCTCTAAGAGCGAACGATCGTTAATAAGATTAGTTATATTATAATTATTAAGAAGAGTACTCGACGACAAGGGGTAGACTAAGTCCCACATAAAATAAACACTAAGTTAGTAATCTTTTACGAAGCTTAAAAGGATCACTACTTATACTTACGTGCCGCTCTTCGCCCCTTTGTCTAAGATATTTCTAAGGAACGTAGACTTACTTTTACCCTTATTACTAGCGCTTTTAATAGCGTCCTTAGTAACTTAAAGTATTAGTTTGTCTAATTTAATTTAGTCTCGTAGTCCCTTTTATTTATTACTAATAAAGCGCTATCGGATTTACTTTACTATAATGTTATTTATCGGAGGATTTAGTCTAATATTTCTATCGAAGTCTTTTATATAGACCTTCTTATAAATGGCAAGTTAAAGTCGAGTGTAATTTAAAGGGCTTTATTTGTGAGTTTGATCATTTTAATAAGGGCATAACTTCTTAAGGGATTTCCCTTTTAAAGGTTTGTGAGTCTCTTTATTACCTTTTAACGTCGCTTTATTATTAGACGATCGTTTGTTAAGAGTAGCGAAGTGTTTATAACCTCGGGTTTTATAGCCTAATAAAAAAGCTTAATACTAAGGACTTAATTTATTAGCGTAAAAGAAACGAGCTAGCTAATTAATAGTATAAGGAGGAGGAAGACTAAAGGTCTTATACTCCTGAATTTTCTTACTTTAGCGCTTTACTTATAAGTAATTAAAGTTCTCTACTATAACTAAGAAGTTAACTATATTAATTATTCCTTTTACGTCTAATACTTTATATAATTAAGCTTTCTAAATCAGTTCTTAATAAGACATAATTTATACACGAGGGTTACTCTTCCCCTTAGTCTTAAGGGATTCTTAGTAATCGTTTCGTATTTAAGTTTAAATCGACATTTCCGTTTAGTAAAGTACCTCCTTAAGGGAGCGAAAGATCGCTTAGATATTTATACGCTTTTCTTGCACTACTCGAGCTATTATAATACTAAAGAATTACTTAGTTATACTTCTCTTAATTTAGTCGTAGAGTTTGAAGTAATTAGAAGCTCAAGACTACTAAATTACACTTTAAAAGACATACTCTTTAGTCTTAACCTCTACTTACTCTTAAAGTGACTTATGGGTTACAGGGTTAAGCCTTATTAGTAACGCTAGGAGTAGTTTAAATATTCTAGAGTTGCCCCTTATATTAAGAGTTAGAGGCGTAAAAGTTTAATTACCTCTGCCCTTAGAGTCTGAGCTAACAATAGCTATACAGCTTACTATAGTACTTAAGGAACTAGGAGCTCTCTTAGTATTTCCTAGAATTACTATTTAATTATTAATTACTTAAGTCTTAAGTTATTTTATATATATATATATATATATAAAGCTAGTAATTTATATTGTTTTTAGTATTAACTTCCTCTACGAGCTCTTTAGTAATTAGAGGAGTAGTATTAAAGATTTCAGATAGAGACGTAGTATCTTTTCTATTAGGGTCGACGTATAACTAAAGTCTAAGTATATTTATTATAAGTATAAAGTATATAAGTTATGTTAGCTAATCTTTTAATTTATTATATAAGATCTTAGACAATAGGAGCCTAATAAGTTCGTTAATACTTATAGAAGACATATTGAATGATTAATATTTAATTGTGGAATTAAAGGTAAAGGTTAAATAATTATAAAACTTATTAACTAAAAGTTCTTTTGCGAATGCGTCGTGTAACTTAAATAAGACAAGTGTGGCTCTTAACTATCGTGTAAAAGAAGAGTATTAACTCAGGGGTTTAAAAGATTTTACAATCAAATAAGGTTCTAGAAAGTGTGTTTAAAGATTAATTCAATTAAGCGTTGTCCTTTCTAAGAGAGGAGCTAAAAACTAAGTTTATATACCTGGAATACTTACGCAAGTATACACTAGACTAAAGAATTGCGCTAGTGCGCGACACTAGACAAAGGCGCTTACTATAGAAACCTTCCTTATATTAGTAATAGCGATATCTACGACGTACCTCTAACTTAAGAGGGCTAAGAAGAATAAGGTATAAACCTTCGTAGTATTAATACGCGAGATCGACTTAGAGTTGACTCGTCGCCGGCGAGAGGCCTTAAACTAGTTAAGCGTCGAACTCGCATTAATAAATAGAGACCTGACCCTAGAGGAGGCCTTAAAGGCTAAGTACGCGCAAGATAATAAGCTTATAAGTAAGAAGCTCTTAATAAAGTATTAAGAGTATACTCCTCTCTTCTCCCGGCGAGCCTCTAATAAGCTATTAACGCATCGCTAAGGCGTAGACTACTAGATTAAGCTTACTAAGGAGAACGACTTATCCTTTAAACCTCTCTAGCGTATAACTAAAGAATAGTTATTAAAGACTAAGCGGTACATTATTAATAACTTATATAAAGGTTTTATTAAGCCCTCCGGCGTATTATATATGGCCCATATTCTCTTCGCTGTGACGGTCTTAGTGCTGACGTCACGTGTTTAGGGGCTAGTGTTTCAGCTTTGAGGATATAGGGGTTAGCTATAGTTGTCCTTCTATATCTATTGTCCTAAGAATGAGAGTACTGTCTTGATATTACCTGTCTAGAGTGCAATCGTCACATTCGCCAAGAAAGCCGACAGTAGTCTCCGGTTATACGTCGACTATTAGAAGCTGAATACCCTGTCGAAGAAGGACTCGTACTTGATCCCCTTAATCGATGAGATAATAGCACGTATTTATAAGGCGAAGGTCTTTATAAAGCTTAATATTTAATAAGCCTTCTATTATATCCGCATGTCCCTTAAGAGCGAAGACTATACGACTTTCCGTACTTAATATAACACGTATAAGTATAAAGTCCTTCCCTTTAACTTTATTAATAGTCCGGCGACCTTCTAGCGATTTATTAATAATATCTTATAAAGTACCTCGACGACTTCTACGCGACTTATATAGACAATCTCCTTATATATTCGTTTACTCTAAAAGAGTATAAAGTCCACGTTAAAAAGGTTATAGTAATATTATAGGCACACAAACTTTAGGCTAATATTAAGAAGTCTGAGTTTAGTGTATAAAAGATAAAGTTCTTAGGATTTATTATTAAAGTCAATAGCGTAGAAGTAGACTTAAAGAAGATTAATATAATTAAGGACTAGTAATACGCCGATAATATATAAAGTATATAAAGTTACTTTAGATTTTATAACTTCTACTACTAGTTTATTAAAGACTATAGTTATATACGTCCCCTTATAATACTCACTAAAAAGGACGTTCCCTTTGTCTTCGACAACGCTTATAAGAACGCCTAAGAAACTCTCTAAAAAGCCCTCTAATTTACACTAGTTCTTCGCTACTACGACCTTATAAAGTAGACATAATTAGAGACTAACTTTTTTAATAAAGTCGTCACTAAGGTTTTATCTTAACTTCAAGAAGACGGCACCTTTTATCTCGTAAGATATTTTTCTAAGACTATAATAGACCTTAAGTTCAACTACTCGATCTACAACAAAGAAATACTAGCGATTTTCCGGTTATTTAAATAATATCGCTTAAAGCTCTTAAGTACCTAGAAAAATGTCCTTGTTTATACTAACTATTAAGCCCTAGAGTACTTTATAACTATTAAGGACTTTACGACTAAGTAAGTTCAATAGGCTAAGTTTTTTATAAACTTTTATTTTACGATTATGTGACGATCTTGGTGCTGACGTCACGTGTTTAGGGGCTAGTGTTTTAGCTTTAAGGATATAGGGGTTAGCTCTTGTTAGTTATAACTGTCCTTCTTTTGTATCTATTGTTTTAAGTACGAAGTGTATTATCTTAAATCTGTTTGTCTTAAGTGCCTCCGTTTTTTTTTTTTTTTTTTTTTTTTTTTCCTTTTAACGTGCTGTATTAGTTAGAAACTATGTAACACGGCTAGTCTACTAGCGTGGCTAATTATTATATACAAAATTCAGTTCGAATTAGACTGCGACTGTACATTTGGGAACATTCTCCCTATAACTTATAAGAAAATTAAAATCAAACAACAAAGGAAATAACTAAATAAAAGTACAAATTAAGGCCTAATAGCCTAATCTTCTTCTTCTTCTTTAATCCCTAGCCTCTCTTAGTGCCATTTCCTTGTACATATACTAGTCTCTTTTAAGAATACTAGTATTTCTTTAATTCCAATTTGCGTATGTAATAAAACGGGAATAGTAATAGTCCTAATTTCTAAGTTGCTTTTAATACTAGAGTAGAGTTTTTTACGCTCTAATTTATAGTATTTACAACTAAGTAATAAGTGTTCTACAGTTTCAATACTACTACATCTACACTTATTATTAGACGCTAGCCCTAGCTTATATAAGTAGGCTTTTAAGTATCCATGCCCTAGTTTTAATTGGTAAAAAGAGCTACTTGTTTCTCTTAGAATACTAGTAAGTAAAAGTAGCTTTTTAGCTATTTTGCATGTATACTTTTTAGAGTACGTTTTTAGGGTTTGAGAATTGATATTTTGAGTTATATTAGCTCCAATTTCATTCTTCTTTTGACTACTTAGTTTAACTCCTAAATACGCAAAAGAAGTATTATTAGAATTAATAGACGACATAGTAGCTATTTTAGCTAATTTGTCTGCTTTTTCATTTCCAATTATATTAGAGTGACCTAGGACCCAAGCTAAAGTTATACTAGCATTTAGACTATTAATAGCCTTAGACGCTAATATGGCTTTAATTTGTTGGCTTTGCCCCGGGTTATTAGAGGGAGTTTTTAGTCTTAAGAGAGCGGCTTGATTATCTGAAAAGACTGTAAAATTATCCCCTTCTTTCGCCGTACTACTAGCGTATTCTATGGCTTGTGTAATAGCTTCTAGCTCGCCGTTATATACTAATTCGGCCTCCCCTAAATTACCTATTTTTGTAAATGTAGGTATAAGGGGATATCCTTGTATATGTGTATAAACAGCTACGCTATAGCCTACTCCGCACCCTTTAGGAGTCTGAGAGCCGTCTGTATAAATAGAGGTATTCCGACTATTACAAATACTTTATAAGTATTATAAGTGAGCCTTAGCTTCGTCTTCTTTAGATAACTTAGATATTCTAAAAATATAAGGTACTTCTCTTTCCTATAGAGGGAAATAAAAGTGCCTTATTACTTCTAAAGTATTAAAGTCAATTATATGATATATTGAATGAACTAGGCTTGAAATAGTAGTAATTGACTTAGGTAAAATACCTAGTAAGTCATACTCCTCATTAGCTCTTGTAATAACCTTTTCAACTTCGAGCCTAATAGGGTGTTTTTTATTAAGTTTTAAGGCGCGGAGAATATAGCGCCGACTTGTATAATTTAGTCTAATATTAGGTGAAGGTAAAGCTGCTTCAAGCTCTGATGGAATTATAAGTGCTGTTTTAAAGACCCCTAATATTTTCTTAGTAGCTAGGTTTTGTAAAGCTTGAAATGGTCTAATTATAGCCTTATTAGGGCAATTGATTTTCCACTATAATATAGAACCATAGTCGGCTACGCTAGTAACACAAGCCATATATAATTGACGAATTGTAAACGGGGAGAGCCTAATAGTAATATTTGAGAGTCGATTTATACAATAAAACATTTGCTTTACAAGGGAAACTCTAATTGACTTATGATTCTTAAATTTAAGGTTTAAATCAAAATGTATTCCTAGCTATTTAACTAGCTTACTAGGAGCTAGTATAGTATTATTTAAAAGTGTAATATTAAGGGTATTCTTACTTCTAAAGAAGTAAATAAGCTCTGTTTTTTCAATATCAAAGCTAATAGAATATTCTTCCCCTAATTTAACTAATAAGTTAGCTTCTCTTTCCAAAATACTTATATTTTTTTTAAAGCTTTTAGAAGAGGCTATTAATACTAAATCATCCATATATGATATTAGCTTAATATTCTTAGACTTAAATAAGTCTCGAATATATATAAGGAATAAAATAAGTGAAATAGGGCTCCCTTAAGGAATACCTGTATTTACAATTTGAAATTCCTCTAATTTATTATTAAAGGCAAGTTATAAAATACGGTTTTCTAAAAATAACGAAATCCACCGAATTAGACTTATAAGTAATTTCAATTGAGTTAAAACCTAAATAAGACGATTCTTAGAAACGTGATTAAAAGCTCCTTTAACGTCAAGGAATAAAGTAGTAGTTTTAAGCTTATTTGCCTTATTAATCTCTACTTCTGTTTATAAGAGTAAAGCTACGTCAATAGCTAATTTTTTTAGTCTACTACCGATTTGACTATCGTGTAATAAAGTAGTTGTTTTAGCTAAGTAACTTAGGCGCTTAGCTAAAATTCTTTCAGAAACCTTACCTAGGTAATTAAGTAATAATATAACTTTATATACCTTAGGTTTAGAATAATCAGGTTTTTTTGGTTTCTTAAGAATAAACCCCGTAGCCTCTTTCTAACACTTAGGGTGGTACCCTTAATTTATAAGTATTAAATAGGTTGTAAAAAAGGCTTCTAGGATAGCTAAATAAGCTTTAATTATAATATCTTGAGTAATTAAGTCTAGTCTAGGGGTTTTACCCTTAATCTTTGAAGTACAAGAATCCTTAAGTTCTACCTTTGATAAAAGAGGCTATTTCTAAGTATTACTACTTATATATGACGTTAAATCAATAGGCGCTAAAATAGGAGGTTTAGGAAATAAAGTACTTCTAAAAATATTACACTTTTGTTGGAAAGTCGACTCTAATTCCTTGGTCTTTAAATTGTAAAGACTAAGTATAAGAGAGCTAGTATTATTTTTTGTATACGCTATAACTTTAAAAATCGACTGGGAATCCTCTTTTTTTAAGAACGTATTTTAATGTTTTCTTTTTTTAACCTTAATAGTATTAAAATATAGGTTTTTAACATCTTTTAATTCTTGAAAATAAAGGGTATACCTTGAGGCCTTATTTAGACGGTAATATCTTTGTATTGATTTCCGTAGTACTTTAAGATCCTTATTCTACTAGGGTTTATTAGCAATTGACTTATAAGCTCTAGGAATAGAGTTTTTAGCCGCTTGAATTATATTACTAGTAAATAGCTCCCTTAAGTCGTCAAGCTCTTGATTTGTGTACTTAGAATTTAGGTTATAATTAAAGTCTTGAAAATAAATACTAAGACTTTTACTAAATTTTACCTAATCTACTTTCTTTGTATTAAATCGAGGGACTTTTACGAGGCTAGTACTAATACTACTACTATTAAAAGTAATAGTAAATAGTACCCCAAAGTAATCTAAACCTAGATCTAGCATTATTTGCCAATCTTCGACTTGATTTACTATTCCTTAAGTAGCAAATGTAAGATCTAATACAGAAGGAGCCTTTATATGTGGTCTATAAAACGTTCCCTCCCCTGGAGTATTTAATAGGCTCAAAGAGTGTTTTTCAATTAAGTCTAATAGTACTCCTGTATTACCGCTTAGTAGTGTTATAGGGTCCCACCACGGGTAATGTATATTAAAATCCCCTAATAATATCGTCTTATTAAGGAGTAAGTCTAGTAATAAACCTATCCTTTGTAAGGTTTTAATACTATTAAGGGACTCTGACTCTAGGTGAGTCGTATTATAGACATTAATTACTTGAGTTTTATACTCAACTAGGTCTAAAATGATACAATCGGGGTCTTGTGGTGAGCTAAGCGCTAGAGTAGTACTAATTGAGTCTAGTATATAAAATAAAACTCTAGGCCTAAGGGGGCCGTAATTCGGGAGCACTTGTTTAAAACTAGGGTGTAAGACGCTACGAAAGCCGTCTATATTATTACTAATAGTCTAAGGCTCTTAAATTACTAAAATTGATATATTTAGCTCTATAGTTACTTGGAGAACGTGCTTTGTAGTAGAGAGACTCTTATTTATATTAATTTGTAGTGTTTTAAGACTAATTATTATTAGCTGTGATTAGTTCGTCTATTACAATAGGCCTGCTAGTACTACTAGTATTATTTACTTTATTTTTTATTACTAAGTAAACCTCACATAGCTTGGAATTAGCCATATAAGTAGTACTATTACAATTTGCGCATCTTATACTTAAGTGTAAACACTTAGTATTTGATTTACAAGTATTACAGCTGTGTTACTTACTTATATGATTTTCTGCGCATAAAATACACTTTTTAGCTCTCTTATAGAGAACTTTAGAGTGCCTAAAACCAGCATATCTAGTACATTAAGAAGTACTAGGAGTAGTTATGTATTTTACTACTTTAGCTGAAATACCCGCAATATAAAGCCTATTTAATATAGCTCTTTTTACTTACTCTTGGCTTGGGAAAGCTACTACAATAGTACCTGTTTGTACTAGGCTTAAGTCGCGTTTTTCTTTAGGAGTAGTCTAAAAGGATTTTCTTACGGGAGTAAAACCTTTATTAAAGGTTTGAATCTCTTTAGCGATTAGCTTAGAGTTTAATCCCTCTTCTATATTAAACTCCCTAATAAGGATACTATAAATAGTAACCTTATACTATAGCTCTCCTCTCTGAATTAAAATCAAATCGGGAAGTACCCCCTTAATAATTGACTCGTTTAAAATCAAGAACTCAATATTAAAATCGGGGGTAGTAGTAACTACTAAATTACCCCTTAAAGAAAGGGAAACAGAAGAAACAACTAGTCCTTGTATTCCCTTCTTATTAAAAGCAGAATTAAGCAAATTGCGCGTAGTAATAGAAGAGAAGGTGTTTGCTTGGACATTCCGTGCCTATAAGAGGGTGTATCTCTTAGTAAGAGCAAACTTACCTTTGCCCTTATCGGTAGGGTTCTTAGGGCTACCTAGAGCCCTAGCCCTATTCCCCTTAGCACCGCTATTACTAGTACTACTAGTTGCTATGCTATTGACCTGAGTTGTTATTATTAGTTGTTATAAGTGAGCTTTTTCGGCTATTTTAGCCTAAGTAGTTGACTTAGTAGCTTGTGTTTCGATTTTCTTTGTTGCTCTCTTTAAGTTAGCTACTTGAGAGGCTAGAATAGAAGTCGTATTCTTGATTCTATTATGTTCTGTGTATTCCCTGAATATTTCAAGTAAATTAAGTAGTTTCCCTTGCTTGTCCCGTGACTTAGTAGCTGAGTATGCTCTTACTAGCAGGTCTCTAGCTTTAAGAACTAGCTTTTGGCTAGTATTACTGGTTTGACTACTTTGGAAGTAGGTTTAGTTTTAGTGATATTTTCTATTAAAGTCTATATTGATTCTTGGCGTCTTGTTGATGTGTTGGTTATTGGTGGGGTTGTTTGATAGTCCGCGCTTTACAGGGGCCAGTTGAGCCGCACTAGTCGATAAGAGCCGAATAGGGGTATTTTGCCCCCGGGAGTTGGAAATAGAGCCCCCTAGGTCTCTAGGGGCTCTAGGAGTAGTCTCGGTCGATTCTACTACTCCTAATAGCCTAGTAGGAAGCTCTCCTAAGTCTCTAGGCGTTGGCGTAGGTGTGGGGGGCTCTGAGGAGTCGAAGGGGTCGAATAGGGGCTCCATAGCTCCCGGCTATTACAGCGGTAATATACCACTGCAAGGCCTAGGGGCAAGGAGATTGGTACGTTAGGAGGTAGTTTATAAGATGGAAACAGGTGTGGTTCAAAGGCAGGGGGGTCAAGAGTCCCGAAAAAGTGTGTGTGTTGTAAGTGCCTCCGTAATATTATAATAGATCCTCAGTTGAGGCTGAGTATTTATATTTAAGGTTTATGTTTATGTTTATATTATGTCTTAAGTCACGTCTTACGTTTCACGTCTCCCGATTCATGATTAAGCTTATTAGGCTTATCTTCCTCTTGTTATAGATTTTATTTAGATTTAGACTACTCTTGCAAACTTGCAAGCAGAGCTACAGCGCCAGCGCGACGAGATTACCTTTCTTCGAACGGTTATTACGACTCGCACCCCCTTAAAACCGAAACCCTTTCTACTTAACCCCGAAAAATTCAACGGATAAGCTTATAAGTATAATACGTGGCTCCCCTCGATTAAGGCTAAGCTATAAGTCGACGGCATGGCAATTAGCGACGCTACTACTTAATTTTATTACGTTTACCTTAACCTCGAGAGCCATGTTTAAGCAATAGTCTTACTTTAACTCTCTTAAGCCGACGAGTCGTCTTATGACTATAATATAATACTCGACTAGCTTACGCGCGTTTATAACAACCCGAATAAAGTACAAGAAGCAGAGGACAAGTTATATGCCCTTAAATAAGGCACTGATTCTCTTTATGCCTATGTGGCTAAGTTTAAACGAGTCTTGTACGAGGCTCGAGGTCAAGACTAGCCAGACGTTAATAAGATCTCCGCGTTTCGGAACGGCTTAAATACGACACTTCGTAACCGACTAACTTAATAGCTAAACTTGCCTCGCTAATATTCCGACTTTGTTCGAATTGTTTAGTAACTTGTTGGCCGCTCTTTAAATACCGCTTTTAGCCTAGCTTTTTATAACCCTTTTTCTTCTTTATATTATAACGCTAATAACTATTAGCACGGCGAGTTAATAGACGTTAACGCTATAACTATTAAAGTAATTAATACTACCGCCCTACGCGCTCACTTAGTCTCCTTAGAGCTTAGGCAACAATTTAGGGCTAATAGTTTGTATATACAATGTGGACTTTTAGGCTATTAGGTTAAAGATTGTAAGTTGAGACTATATATTAATAGTATTAGTAAAGTAACGATTATTATTATTAATAAGGACGAGTTAAACTTAGACGATTTAGATTATTTAAATACTTAGTAAAGGAATATTTTTTATATTTGAGCGCTTGGGACGAGCTTTTTAGGAGGGGGGGGGTAATGTGACGATCTTGGTACTAACGTCACGTGTTTAAGGGCTAGTGTTTTAGCTTTAAGGATATAGGGGTTAGCTTTTATTAGTTATAACTATTCTTCTTTTGTATTTATTATTTTAAGTACGAAGTGTATTATCTTGAATTTGTTTGTCTTAAGTGCCTTTATAATATTATAATAAATCCTTAGTTAAGGCTAAGTATTTATATTTAAGGTTTACGTTTATGCTTATATTATGTCTTAGGTTACGTCTTACGTCTCACGTCTTCTGATTCACGATTAAGCTTATTAGGCTTACTTTCCTTTTGTTATAAATTTTATTTAGATTTAGACTACTCTTGTAGACCTGTAAGTAGAGCTGCAGCATTAGCGCGACGAGATTACTTTCCTTTGAACGGTTATTGCGACTCGCACCCCCTTAAAACTAAAACCCTCTTTACTTGACCTCGAAAAATTTAATGAACAAGCTTATAAGTACGATACGTGGCTTCCCTTGATTAAGGCTAAGTTACAAGTCGATGGCATAGCAATTAGCGACGCTATTGCTTAATTTTATTATGTCTACTTTAACCTCGAGAGCCATGTTTAAGTAATAGTTTTACCTTAACTTTCCTAAGCCGACGAGTCGTCTCATGATTATAATATAATATTCGATTAGCTTACGCGCGTTTACGATAACTTGAATAAGGTATAGGAAGCGGAGGATAAGTTATATGCCCTTAAATAAGGCATCGACTCTCTTTATACTTATGTGGCTAAGTTTAAACGAGTCTTGTACGAGGCTTAAGGTTAAGACTGGCTAGACGTTAATAAGATCTTCGTATTCCGGAACGGCTTAAATACGATACTTCGTAACCGACTAGCTTAATAACTAAACCTGCCTCGCCGATATTCCGACTTTGTTCGAATCGTTTAGTAACTTACTGGCCGCTTTTCAAATACCGCTTTTAGCCTAGCTCTTTATAACCCTTCTTCCTCTTTATATTATAACGCTAATAACCATTAGCACGGCGAGCTAATGAACGTTAACGTTATAATTATTAGAGTAATTAATACTACCGCCCCACGCGCTCGCTTAGTCTCCCTAAAGCTTAGGTAATAATTTAAGGCTAATGATTTATGTGTACGATACGGACTTCCAGGCCATTAGGTCAAAGACTGCAAGTTAAGACCATATATTAATAATATTGGCAAAGTAACGATTGCTGCTATTAATAAGGACGAGCTAGACTCGGACGATCTAGACTATTTAGATGCTTGGCAAAGGAACATTTTTTATACTTGAGCGCTCGGGACGAGCTTTTTAGGAGGGGGGGGGGGTAATGTGACGATCTTAGTGCTGACGTCACGTGTTTAGGGGCTAGTGTTTCAGCTTTGAGGATATAGGGGTCAGCTCTTGTCAGCTACAGTTGTCCTTCTTTTGTATCTATTGTTTTAAGTACGAAGTGTATTGTCTTGAATCTGTCTGTCTTGAGTGCCTCCGTAACAGATTATATACTATACTAAGACAACTAATACGTTAACTAACACCTTATCTTAACAAGATTAAGATCTCACGGTTATAAAGGCACACAAGCGGGCTATCTATAGTTAATAACTAATTCCGACTAATAAAATTAATCAGCGAGTCGCTAGCGACCTTTAACTTTCTGCCGTCGATCTTATAGACGCTTATATTAAAGTCGTACAGACGATACTATTAGCACTTATAGACACTATAATCCCAGATCGCGATACTAAGACACGTGACGAGCTAAAGCTAAAGCCAGGACTCGAGTCTAATACAAGAGTATTAATCGACTCGGAGACGCCTATTATAAAGGGGTTAGACTTTAACTCTATAGTAGCCTATAATATCGCGGAATACGACGTTATCGACTAAGTACTCCTAGCTAATAAGACTTTGCCTTCGCTAGAGCCTTTCTAATAAAAACAAGCTAAGGAACAGTTGTTAAATTACGAGCTAATAAACGACAAGTTACTATTTTAAGGCCGCCTAGAAGTGCCTTTAAAACCGCCGGAGCTTCGCACGACACTTATTTACTATATATATTCTTAATCTTTAGTAATATACGCAGGGATTAGAAAGATAAAGGTACTACTAAGTCGCAAATACTATTAGAATAGCCTTATTATAGACATAACTCGATACGTAGCTAACTATAGTTACTCTCGACAAAAAGCCTGTAAGGATAAGACCCCTAGTTTCTTATACCCCCTACTAATCCCTACTCGGTTATATTAATACTTTACAATAGACTTTACGAAGTTACTACTAAACAAACACGGATACAACTTTGTTATAATTATCGTTAACCGCTTGTTTAAGAAACTAGTCTTAATATTATATAACGATACAATTACGGCTAAGAGTATAACTATTCTTTTCCTCGTTTATTAGACTCGACACTTTAGTATACCGGACTCTATTATATTAGACCACGGACTTTAGTTTGTCTTCTCCTTTTAAAAAGAGTATTATTATATCCTCGGAACTAAGGTAATGCTAACGACAATATATAACTCGAACGTCGACGGCTAGACAAAAGTAACGAACTAATATATTAAGTAATAACTTTATCCCTTTTATTATTACTATTAAGACAATTAGAGCGACCTCTTATTAATTATAAACATCGCCTAATTAACGTTACTATATAAGTCCTTAGGCCGCCTATCTCCTTTTTAGTTACTTAATAACGTTAAGTTAAAGACTTCCTAAGACTTAATTAACTTAGAACCACCGGTTATAATAATAAAGAAAATTAACCGCGAGAAGGCTTTATAAGTAAATTTATAAATAAAAGAAGTTATAGAAGTTATATAATTGTCTTTAAAAGACTAATAAGAGAAAATGGAACGACTAACGAACTATAGGCGACGCGCCGTCGACTAAGACGTTAGCGACTTAATACTAGTCGACACTTGGAATTAAAACGTTAACTAACTTTTAAGGAAGTTGTTTAACAAGTAATACGGCCCTATTAAAGTAATTGTTAAAGAGGGGAAAAGTTAAAGAGTAAAGCTACTAGAGGACTATATAATTTACCCTGTTTTCCACTTATACTCGCTTTATAAGCACGTCGACAACCCCCTGCCGGGATAAGCCAGAGCTACGCCGGCACTTATCTAGCTATTGCCTAAGTAAGATAAGTGGGAAATTAAAGGTATCCTTGGCTTTAAAGTCATACGGAATAAGTTATTTTATTATATTAAGTGGTTAAGCGCCGACGAAGACTTAAAATAATACTTATACTTAGACGCCATGACAGTTCCGTATATAATTAAGAGGTTCCACTTAAAGCATCCGAATGCCAAAGGCCCGCCAAGAGCTCTCTTAAAGTGGCTAGAGGCTTATAACACTAGTATTAACGACTATAACGACCTCGAGGACGACACAGTTATAGTTACAATTACGCGGACGTAGTTTTTTAGGAGAAGGGGGTAATGTTACGACTTACGATACGCCTTGTATTTTAACTGACACGGGCTCGTAATATTACTAGCTATGCGACGGCGTTAAGCCCGATAGGGAAGACTAAGTGGCGAGCCTGCGACATATTAACGTGAATGGCACTTGACTACGCTAGGCCCTATTAGGAGGGTCCTTTATATATATATACTCGAGCCCTCCCTTACGGAAAGCTCTCCTTTCCTCTTTGTCTTTTCTTCTCGATTCTGAGCGTAGCTTTAGGCCCAAATACAAAGCTAGAGTCAACTCGCCGTATTAACCTCTTGCTAGCCGTAACAATTACTCAAAAGGACTACTCCACCGGCTTATTGTCTCTTTTAGAGAGTATTAAAGCAAGGTAAACTAAATACTTACTATGTAATATATATACAGCCGTCTAGAGGGGGCCCTTAGGAGGGGAGCTTGCTTTTCTCTTGTAGAATCCTTAAAAGAGCGTGGGTATAGACAAATGGAAGGATAGTAATAAAAAGAGGGATATTTATATTATATCTAGGCCGTTACTACTACTATGTGATAGTTAACTTAATATCGGTATACTAAGTGTTACGACTGGTATGCCTCGGCTAAGTCGGGGGTCCGGAACAGGTCCGACTCCCCTCCGACTCCCTATATATATAGCTCCCTCCTGTAGAGTAGCTCTGTAGTTTTGTATTTTAAGTGTTAAGTCAACCTTCTGCGTCCAAGGCTCTTATGTCGTTACACTAAGTAGTCCAAAAGAGTTATAATTTAAAATACGCCTCTAAGGTCTATATACCCACGCTATAAATACAACTTTAATATAATATAGCAACCCTTAATTAGACTTGTAACTGTAACTTTAAAGTAATATAATTAACTAATTTAAAAGGCCACTAGCTTTTCTTTCTAAAGGAGCCATATACTCTTATAATAGCTTACAGCGCCTACTAGAAACTCAGTCCGTATGTTTATAAACGTAGTATTAAATGCCTCCTTAGTTATACTAACAAGTAGTATATTCCAGGAGCTTAGGAATACTTAAAAGCGTGGATGGCGTATTTAGTTTTTATTAGAATCTTTAATAAGGCCTAAGAAGTACTTCTTAGTCTTTGCTAACACATTTATATTAACGTGCTAGCAGTAATGGAGGTGGCGGGTAGTAGGAAAGAATACCTTAATACACTTAATTAGAGCTAATTCCCTATCTATTATAATAGAGATTAGCTCTTGAATTATTAAATCTCTAAGTTGTGTAAGAGCCTAAGTGTAGTCCCCCTAAGTCTCCTTTAATAGAAATGCCAACCTAAGCTAGACTATTATATTATTCCCTATAATTCTATATATATTTAGTAATGGCATGTTAAATCAGTTGGTTTTGTATATATAATCAAGGAGTAAAATATTAGAGTGCTACTTCTAGAGTTAGAGGGAAGTTAGGTATATAAAGAAGAGTCGTTGTAAGGGGCCGCTTTAAGGGTAATATTAAGGGTAGAAATCGTTTACTTAGAGTTCTTATATTTTATAAGTTATAGAATATAAGACTATTAGAGATACGTACCTTAAGAAGCCACTAAATTAGCGTCTTCTTACTTAACTCCTTCTTTCGTTCTTTTTATATAAGATTAGAGATATTTTTAAACACTAATAAGATGCTAGAGTCTTTTTCTCGTAGAGTTAACAAGATTTGAGCGTTTAATAGACTAACCTTAGCTAAGGAGCCAATTAAAGTATAAATTTGTGTAAGAACAAAAGCAATTCTATATGCTAAATGAGCTGTAAAGTCTATAAAGGCCGTATAGTTATATATAACCTCTAAAACCTTTACTTGCCACTACTCTAACACTTTGTCCTTTGTTAAAGTAAGCCTTATTTAACAGTCACACTTCTTAGAACTTGTATTCTTGCGTTTTTTAAAAGGGTATATATTAGGTCGCTTCCCCTTTGGGTTATATTTACTTGCGCAGTCATAAACAAATAATGTATAATCAGGTCACATTGAAGAGCGGCACGTGATATTTACCCCACCTCTAATACTTGAGTATAACTTCATTAATTGAGAACTTAAAGACAATCTAAAGAGTACATTTTGCAGGTAATTAGTACTTCGTTACTCCCCCCTTGTTCTTTAAGTATATATCCTATTTTCTAGGTATAGAATCGCACAACTTGAGAAGGAAATTTCTATTAATGCTCGGCTACACCTCCTTTAATACTTTTCTTATCTCTTTTACTAATCTCACTCTGTGCTTTCGTTTAGAGATTATATCTTTGATATACTTCTAAAGGTTCTCAATTAGATTGAGATTAAAAGATTATATTAGCCACATTATATAATTAATCTTTTTCCTCTCTAAGTAGTTCTTAATAATCTTCGCCGTATGCCACAGAGTATTATCTTCTTATATAACTACCTCTTTTCCGTATTTCCGTCTCATCTTTTCGTAAAATAGAATGAAGTACTTTTAAAGTGCCCACTTATACTGTTTGGCCGTTATATTCTCCCCTTCTAGGAGCATATATAACGGCTTTATCTTATCCCCACAAAAACAACTCTACACACCGACTATAGTCCGCCCACTTTTAAAAGTAAGTCGGAGGTTCTTCTCGGCGTATTCCTCTTCCCTCTTAGCCCCTCTAGTCACCTAAAACGTACACGTACTCTCTCTTACCTCAAAGGTAACTTCATCACTCTAATACACCTTCCGATTGTCTCGTGGGATAGCTTTTTCGGATCTATAATGAGCTCGACGACGTCGTTTGTGGTCCTTAGTAAGGAAAGGCTTTTTGCGAGGTCGACGCTTAGCTTTGCTGTGGAATTTGAGGATTTTGGCGACTGTGCGAGGGTGGAGCTTGACCCCTGATTTGGACGGCGTGGCGAGAGCTTTGAGAGTTATCTGGGTATCTTGATTTGTTATTCTTAGAAGGTTTCTTTCCCCTTACGGCTTGACTTTCCACATAGCCCCCCTTCTTAGCCTATTTTCAAAGCCATTAGTAGGTGCTAGGGTATACCGGTTCAAGAAGGTGCTAATCGTAGAGCGGGGGTAGCCAGTTTTAACATAGATTTAGGATACGTTATTTCCTTTTTTATAGAGGGTCCAAATATTAGATTTTTGAACTAGAGTTAACTCCTTTCGCTTTGTCTTTGGCTCACGAGGCATTATTGAAAATTTGAAGATATATTATAAGAAGATCATTGAATAATTAAGATATATGTGCGTGGGGAGGAGTTAGAGTTTCTCGTTTAATTAAGCGAAAAGTGGCGCTCTTCAATTTCACCTGATTGTACGGAATGGTTTAGTGTCTTATTATAAGAGGGCATATCTATTGGCTTTTGCATGTACTTGGAATATAATAAATCTAGTAGTGATAATACTATAAGTAGCTGCTGGGGGCGCAAGGCCACAAGCTTAAGAAAGAGCATTTATAATAGTAATAATAAGTAGTAGTAGTAGAGGTACGTTAAGGTGTTAAGTTAAGTTTATATAGCTTTAACTTCTTTAATTCTTGCCTCAGGAGTAATTACGTAATTATAAAGGTTTGTGCTATGTATTAAAGGCCCTTGCCACTTAGTATTAATTAGTATGGCGCGGGAAGGTTAATAGATGACACTCGCCAAGTTACTAAAAATTTAGCGTATAGGGATTTAGCTGTGGCCTTAATAATTTGAGTGGGTAGTCTAGATACAGTGCTATTGCTACCAGCAGAAAAAATTGAGGGCATTCCGTCTTCACAGCCTTACGCCACCAGTATCTTCATCCCGTCTCAATTAGTCACAACCTAGCCACCTTACGCAGGCCGTGACCGCTCTCAGGCGCGATCCACTGCCCTCGACAACCCTCACACACCTGGTAAAACCCTCATGCTACAGGTTCTGCGAGCAAAGATTAAAACGACTTGCTTATTAAGCTCTCCGAAGCCTCCAGGAAATGTTTTAATCGACAAGGTAATCATCGGCACGCAGCAACTTATCGAACTGACATATTTTCAAGGCTATATAACCGAATTCCACTCAACTTTCCCACCCACACATCAATCCCGCTGTAACAAGCGAGGCCACCCTTAACTTCAAATAATTATTAATCAATAATGCTCTTATAAAATCTCTTTAAATTAAAGATATAAAGTATTAAATAATCAAAAAACATTTGCATAAAGCTTATTGTATTATTTTCTTAATCGTTGTGGTAGAGTTATCTGCCTTCCTGATCGGGTGACCTTGACTACTACCTCTTCATCCGAGACAGGCTCTTCAGCCGGAATAGCCTCGTGTGACCCTAAACTAGTTAAAATACTACTCTTAACCTTTAAGATGATTACCTTTGTCTTTTTAGAACTCTTAGCTACTAATTTAGTTGCCTTTTTGGCCTTTAAAGTAGCTTTTCTTGTAGCAGCTCGTTCCAAGACGCCTTAGCGATGTATATCTCTCTTCATCTAAATATTAAGAGCTCTTTGAACCGCCTTATCTTCCTTTTCTTTATCTTTTAAGGCTTTCTTAATAGCTCTATCAATCTCCGCTTGCTTTTTAGTATCTTCTTTGGCTACCTTAGCCTCTATAATATCTCTTTCTTTCTTGTCCCTTAGCTCACGTGCCTCTTGAATCTCTGCTGGTCTAAACTACTGTCTAGTAGTAGTCTCTTTGCCTGTAAGACTTAATCTTTTGCCACGCTTTCGTTTCTTTTTTTTAATCTAAATTGCCTTAACGAGGCCTTTCGCACGGTGCTTAGATATGGCTAAATTTGTTGCGTTGGTCTCGTTGGCTTTGATTAATTTGCGGAATAGTAACTTGGACGGATTCCTATTGTAAGTATACTTGAATTGGCGTATACTTTTGGCTGTATACGGTGTTTTGATCACGGAAGAAACAGGAGCTGAAGAATCAAGAGGTGCTGGCGATTTAGGCTTAATAATATTAAGAACAGCTCTAGGGTTAAAGGGCTAAATTCCTGTCTTTGTAAAGGCGGACTTAATATTTTGTGTTATTAAAGCCGTATTCCATGCCTTTTGAAAACACGGCCAAAATTGGAGATACTAATTAGTCCTCCACTCTTATAAGTGATATTATTGATCTCCTGAGTATAAGCTATACTCAATAGTAGAAAACAACTAACGTCTAGAGGTTACATGCGTTAAGTAGAATGTGGAGGTAAGATTGCAAGGTAAATCTTTAACCTATCGCATTCCTTAATAAAGGCCATATTGACGTGTGAAGAATAGCTATCAACGATTAATAACCTCCTTCCTCTTCTAGCCTTTTCGCGGGTATATAGGTCAAAGACAGTCTTTAGTTAATTAAGGCCAAAAGTATTACTTAACTACCTATTCGGCGAAGAGCTAAAGTATGTAAGGTCTCCTTCTCCAAAATCCTCTAACTAACTGTCTTGTAGATCTCCAGTTTTAGCCTTATAGATTAAGGCAGGTAGGAGAGAGGTTCCATCAGCACAAATTGCCGCCAAAAGACTAATAAAGGATCGGGAGCCGTCTTGAATAGCTGACTTGATTCGACCGGATTTGTAGTCCTCTTTAGTCATGATTCTCTTCAGAGACTGTGCTAACCCAATTAAGAAACCCTTCTTATCCTAATTGTATATGTTTTCGGCCGTAATGTTGTGCTTTTTAATTCCGGTAATTAACTAAGTGGGGTAGCGGGGTATATTAGCTAAGAACTCCCTGATTTAAGCATTACAAGAATAAATTAAAGCATATAACTATACCAAATCATAGAAGTAAGCTATATTAGGAGAGTATTCAGACTTCGCTCGTTGATTGTCAAGGTTACGAAGGTATACGCTCCTTAGTCGGTCCCCTCTCCTTCGTATAAAGTTGGCGGTCTAATTCTTGTTTACCTCCCTTTTGTAAATCTCTTCTATAAGGTTCTTAATGATTTGAGTGGTAGGAGGAAGATTTCGTTTAGTCAGCTTGTTGATCTGAGTAATTAGAGCCTCTTCTTGTGCGTTGGTAAGGTATTGTCGATATTCTGACATCGCTTCCTTCATCGAGAGGGTTTGGCCTTTGTGTCGTTTTGTAAGGGTTGTACGTTCGATACTAAATTTTTCACTAATCTTAGTGTAATTAGGAAGTAATTCTCTTTCACATGCTGCTAAAGCAGCCTTTATAGCTTCTTCGTTGACTATTTTGTGATTTTTTGAAGTTATTTAGAATAGTGGTGAGGAGCGGGAATGATATGTGGGTGGGAATTATGTAAGGAACTCGGTTACCTTTTGAAATAGACTATGTGAGGAATCAGGCTTTCCAGACAAATAGAGGCCAAATACAAGCTCAGCATCTCGGCCAGCCGAAAGTCTTCCTAAGTCCAGTTTCTGAGCACAACCTTCACTCTTCGACCATTCTCATCCCTGCATCAAACTGCTATGAATAGCACCGGCTCCAGCATCTCTCTTCACTATCTACGGTTCAGCAGAACCCCTAGATCCATACCTACCCGCGTCTGAGTATGCTAAAGACAACTCGGTGGTCTTTATAATATCGTGATCCTCAGCCCCAATTATTTCCTCTTGACTCTCGGTCCTCAGTCCTGCACTACATTCTATTACTCGTCCTGTCTTTTTTCGAAACACATCTCTGTTGCTACTGGAAGCATCACCAAGTTCAAAGTCTGGATGATAACCTAGAGTATGACGGTGGCCTGATCGTGTTTTATTTGAACTGCGGAATGAGCTCCCTAGGAAAGCTGGGAAATGGCGCCGAAGCGCAGGCTTTAGAGTTGGTAGACAGGCGCAGATAATCCCGACATGGATCTCGAGTGCGCTAGGGTTGCATTAGTATAATAAGAGGCAGAAGCGATTAAGACTTTGATATATACCACTATATCAATGCAGGGACAACAGCCCATGTGATGTCCGGGTTCTTGAGCAAAGGAAAGAGGTGCTTTAAACGAATGATGGTGGTAATGCAGACACTTCCAGACCAAGATTGTTAGCCCGATGTTCGTCAAACACTTTGAGTAGGTAGAGGTTTGCCTACAATGACCCTGCCATAAACACGCCGATTAAGCCGGCTTTCTGCATCCTTGGCATCCGCAAGTTCCACAGCATCGGGATCGGGAGAATTAGCATCACAAAATCCGTTCCGATATTTAGCCCCGCGTTGGCAAAGTAGAATATTGGACCGTTAATACACGATCCGGTGGTAATAGAGACGTCCCAGCTCTTTGCTATCGGAGTGCAAGCGAGTAAATTCGTGAACGCTGATCCGAGGCTATATCCGACCACAACTACTATTACCAAGTACACCACTGTCCTAAACTTCGTATCAGGTGAAATTCGAAGGTATAGTAAAAGGATCGAAATTTTGATAAATAAGATAGAGAGGCAATAGAGAATAGTCGCCGCTAAATTTATCTGTTGAAAGACCATAGTCAGCATCTTTCTTACTACGAAGGTTCCGCAAAGAACATTATACTCTAATTGCGAACCCCATGATATGAAGCTGATTAGAGAGTCCTACCCTCAGGTAATATGGACTGAAGGTGGTAAGCGGAAGATTCCACAAGTGAACACCCAGTCCATATTTGCACACTATCACATAGTTAATTACTCTCCTCAGATGCGAACGGCTGCGGGAGTAGAGTTTGAACTTACTGTAAAAGCAGAGAATAGAAAAAGCGATAGACAGGATCTATTTCCCAAGAGCTATAAGCATTCGTTCCCTTGGAGCCATAGTTCATAGGTTCATTACCCATCCTACAAGTATGGAGTCTGGGAATCGTCAGTCTTACGGCATCGCTCTTAGTGTTCAAGTAACGTACAATCCTCGATACCTGCGCAGGGCATAATATACAACCGGCAATACATTCGCAACGCAACCACGACTGTCGTGAGAAACACGAACATTCCGTTTATGACAACCACTTGATGCCCGATATACTCGGGATCCACAAAATTCGGCGTCACTCCCGGGGGAGGAGGAAGAGACCCGACAATTGCTTGTCGCCCTACATTAGGAACGAAATTAGACATGGCGACTTGGTGTGCGAATAAACTTTAATGAGGCTTTGGAGCGCAGGTTCGTCTCAAGAATGGAGTATCAAATCTTTGATGAGGACTAGGCGAGAGCCCACATATATGGATAGGCTGATGTTACTAAAAGGGGCGCCCCCCTCAAAGTCTGATTTCGGCATAGAGGGTTAACCATACAGTACTATTGGCCAACTGTACGCTAACACACTATCATTATAGCGTGTGGAAGTTCCATGTAAGGCGCATGTGCCAAGCCACAAACATGGGCAAGTGGAACCCGACACAGAGAACTAGGGCTAGCGGCAAGCAGCCACAAAGAGCCAGCAATACGGAGTAATCCACTCTGCAAGGCACTCGCACGCACTGGTTTCTGTAGGGACGGCAAAGCCACCAACTTCTCCAAAATTCCATATGGGGGCCACGATCCTTCAGATAATGCCACTGTCTCAACAGGAAGTGTTCTTGAAGGACGCGCTCCAGTGAGCATCAAATTGATTGGCTACGAGTTAGCAAGCTACATTTTTCGCAGCAGCGAAATTCTCTCTTACTTGGTAGGTAGTGCGGTCCAGAAGAGAAGTTTTCAAATTCTTTTTCAGCCTCAAAGATTCTCTTTCTTTCTCCGCGCCCAACTAGAATTCTGAGGATCACAGTTCCAATGACTATGACTATCATTAGCATTAATACCCTGATTTTTATATTTTTGGCCAATTCTGTCGGGTTTAGACCCGTGGACCATTACTTCTTACCGCTTTACGGAGTAATACCGGCAGATCCCGAATACCGGATACTAGACATCGGATCTCAGGTATCAGATATCAGAATATACATTGAGCGATCGCCCAGCCGGATTGGTGCCGAATTACCGTGTCGGGTCAGTTCCCTAGCATCCTGCCGAGGGACCGCAGTCCTCTTGGGATTGATCGGCAAGGTTCCCCGTTCGTGGGATCGCGTGAACTAGGTTGGCTGGATGACACGGCAACCTCCACAACACACAATAAGCAGCACAGTCCAAAGCCCATGAAAATCTCAACATCTTGATCTTGACATTAATATTTCCCAAGTTGCCTGGGCCGAGGCAACAAAGTCATATTCTCATGCGGGAAATTCCCACCGCCACGAGCCACAGAGCAATCCTGACCCCAAACTTACCCTTAGCCAAATCGTTAGAGTGTTCGAGTTGCGTTATTTGATAATATGGCTTGATCTTGTATTTGTAAATAATCGCCCCAATTTAGATTTCTGATAACCATTTCAGTGTTAAGGTACTTAAACCCCACTAGAAATTTGTTAGCGAAATTCAAGAATCTAAAATAACTAATAAAGTGTACTATATATAACAAAACTTCTCGTACAAAAGTTATTTAACTTATTAAAAACTTCTTTCATGTCACTTATTGTAATACATTATGGTATAGGTTTGTTGTGTTATGAGCTCTTAAACGGGGTAACTTTTGGTGTGTGTTTTCGCCTGGCAACACATGAGAGTGTGAGACCGGGTCAGCGGGAGAAGGGCTCCGGCGCAGTGGCCCACGGACAATCTACTTATCTCCTGGTCTCCCGGAAATGTCCACCCAGCTGTGCTCGGTTAATACCAGTCAGTACGAAAGGTACAGTAGCTGTGTCGATGCGTTATGGCGAGGATCGCCCAAGACAGCGCTTCGGTGTCATCCACAATTATGGCGCCGCCACTAAATGCTGCACTTTATGGTCGCATATCTTGAAAAGGCAAAGCTCTGGAGATCAATGTTCTTGAGCCGGCTTCGCCCAAAAGAGAGTGCCTGTCAATACAATCTTAGCTCAATGGAAAGCAGCGACTTGATCTGCACCAGCCTCCGCTTCTCCTTTTGCGTTAGAAATGGCTACTGGACAAGTGGATAATGGCAGAGCGCTCCTCTTACCGTTGGAACTGTTTTGGAACGAGTCAGCGCAAATTGTGTCTGCAATTTTGCTTGCAATAAATTCGCGCCGAGCTATCGATTCTCGCCTTATTGTCGATTGCGACGACAACTCGGTTCCACTGCTGTGCAACGGCGTGGCTCCGCGAGGCTGACGGGGAAGTCGGAAACGATTGTCAAAGCGGTTGCGGTCGGGTAAAATAATCAATAAAAAAGATAGGGAAAGTCCAACCGCTTAATCGAGATCGGAGACCAACCCTTTCCGGCAAAGCTGCGCATTCAAGGGGGTGCGTGCGAGCGCCAGAGATCCCCTTTGTCCCGAACGACACAAAAACGGAGCAAAACAATTGTTTAAGCGTAAATTGCTAACATAGCCACCACTGTTTACTTCCGCCTCACTAGAGATGCGGGCTCTGACCGTTTTCTAAGCTCTTCCAAGGATCGGCGTATTGGGTGGCTGAAAGTGCTCCTTCACATGCAATTCAAACCTAACCAAGCCATAGCACTCATCTTCCAAGTAAGCCAGGCGATCCACTAATCGGGAAGAAGAAATATAAAAGATGATCACATTGGTGGAGTTTCCGTTTTTCATAGTTAGTGTATCAAATGAACGATTTTACTCATTAATCTATCTTAATCAATTAATATTCGATTTGATTTAAAATAGTTAATTAATACAATCTTTAGTAGTTTCGCTTAATTATAGTTAAGGTTCACGGGATCTATACTCGTTTTAGGTATCGCTTATCCCCTTTCAGTATAGGTCCCGCTATCTTGCTTATTAAGTGAGTTAGCGATAAGAAACCTCAAAGAATGAATATATCGCTTGTAATTTAATATTAATTAATAAGTCTTAGAAATAGAATATTAGTAATTAATAAAAATGTAATTTTAATACTTTAAAGCATAAGGACTAAGAATTAGTAATTAAAAAGCTTAAGAATCTATCAAAAATAGTGTATTATTATAAAGAAGAAGTAAATCTTTCTTTAAATTTGACCTTTTATTATTTAATAAACACTCTAATAAATCAATAATGATTATAAAGGAGGAAACGAAACTAAGTGATAAATTGAAAGTTACACTCTTAAAGAAAATCATTTTTATATAAAAGAAATTTGTATTTTAAATATTTACTTTGAATTAAGTCACATGCTCTTGAATAATTGAATAATATTCAAGAATAATTTGACTATTATTCTATTCAAATCTAGGAGTCATTAATCTATCTTATTCAATTTTAATTGATTAGAATAGAATATTAATTAATTAATTTGAATAATTCTTTGACACACTGTTTATAGTGTATAGGGCGCTTGTTGAGAATATTCTATTTGAGATCGAAGCTAAGAAATAACAAGCAACGGTGTTATCCGAAACTCGATGCATGCAAGTTTTTGTTGCTCCATGTCGTGGCTTCTGGTGGTTGATAGTAGCATCCGATCGATCATGCGAGAAGCACTTCACATTCATGGACACTGAAATCAGATCAGTAAGACGAATCTCGTTTTTCTTTCACTTTCGCCTTCTTACAATTGACATATCCTACTTCAAAATTCAAGCCACTTCTATCTTCGAACGAGTACGAGTCTGCTCTTCTCGGTCTTCTTCCTGCTTCGTCAACACAATGAACTCTGCACTCACAACCGAGAGAGAAGGGGTTATCGGGGCCTCCCCCCCTCCCTTTGGAGTAGTCCCGAACTTTAACCATCCCAAGTCTCAAGGAAATCGTATTATCGTTGTAATTGCAATCTTGCTCCCTCTGGCAACTTTCGTTCTTTTTTTGAGAATCTATACGAAGAGAATGATCGTTCGTACTCTGGGCTCTGATGATTGTAAGTTCATTTAATTTAAAGATGCTGAGTTGCCTAGTTAACCCCAACTAGATGTGATAATTCTTGCGTGGGTATGAGTCCCTGAGAGACGACCAAAGTATTTGGACGCGTGCTTATTTCCCTTGTTAGATACAGCTTTTATCGATTGGTTTTGCTATTACTACAGTCTTTTGTGAGTATGCACTTAAAATACACTCGGAGGGGGTTTAATTTGGTCCTCTCGTGACTAACGATCTATTTTTAAAGTGCTCAATCTCGGCTTGGGTGTTCATATCTGGGATGTACCACTTACAACGTTTAGTCCTCATTACTTGAAAGTGAGTCACCAATTCAGGTTACAAGAGCTTAGGCCTAGTCACGATTCTTTCATGCCAGTCTTTAGTATTTACTAATGTTTCCATCAGATGGGTATAATCAGCGCACTCTTCTACGGCCTGTCTTTTATGTGCACAAAGCTATCGATATTGTTACTGTACCTCCGGCTTTCGCCATTTCGGTCATTCAGGATCACTGTGTGGACAGTCGTTATAGTAACCGTTCTATACTCTATTCTCGGATCATTCGAATTTCTTTTCAATTGCCGACCAATTGCTAAAAACTGGGACGTTACGATCTCAGGTGGGTCATGTATCGAGACGTTCAAAGTATTCACGATACATGGTGTTATAAATATCTTAACTGATTTTGTAATGCTCTCTCTGCTAGTCTTGATGGTATATAAGTTGCAACTGCCCATCAAACAGAAAGTGGCGGTAGTTGGCCTGTTTATGACTGGAACACTGTAAGCCATTCCTTGACGTATTTTTGAATCCAAAAAAATTAGAACTAATTAGCACAGTGTTTGTATCGTCAGCAGTATTAAGCTGAAGGTTACATTAGATCTCTTTCATTCTCATGCTATGGATTCAACTTGGATGGGGGTTGATTGCTGGTTATGGACGTAAGTTCATTTTCAATATCTCTTGTTTTTCTAACTAAATTGTGATTTTTGATGCTAATGAAACTTCAGCACGATTGAGGTTTATGTTGGGATTATTTGTTCGTGCATCATTACTTTCAAACCATTTCTTCGGTATCATTTCCTAGGACTACTTGGGACTAGCTCCTGCTTAGTGGCCCACACATCGCTGTTCAGTAAGAGGGCTGCTAATACTCTCCTTCATATATCGACCGCTGGACACGAACTTGAGTCGTGCAAAGGACTCCAGAAGAGTCGCATCCCACGAAAGAGCAAATAGCAGACAGGCACCGACAATGGGAGCCGGAGGGACATACTTAGAGATGAGTATATGAAGGATATATCAAGCGGGAACTAAGGAGCGACATCATCACATGTTGGTCCGTTATCGCAAAGGGGTGGTTTTAGATCAGACTGCTCTGATATTCTGCCGGCGTCTCGTAAAGCGTTTTGAGGAAGAGGATGTTGTGACTGTATCGTACGGCAACAGATATTTGTATTGCTATATTTCGGCACGGAGGAGGCCATAGAGCTATTCTGCTTGAGGATCAATGAATTTCTGGACGGTCTCATACTGGAGAATGGTTCATATGTAGCGTCGAGGAGTTTTCGCATTACTGCTTTCGGTCGGCGAAGATACTTCCAATTTATATTATTTCAAGTTGATGATTGACTTAGCAAGTTCGCGGTGAAGCTTTCCAAATGCAGATAAGTCGTGTAACTCCTAGATATCCGAAAAGAACCTATAGTCAGGACGAACTTCTCGGGAGTCTACTATGATGTGATTTCGTTTGGATTAAGGATTGAAGCAGTAGAGAAACCGGATTAAATCTGCTATAGTAGAAATTCCAGCGCTAACAATGGATATGTTCGACTAAACTGGTTCAGATAACTTCTTTGGATTCGTTCTGCATACGGCTTTTGCATCTGCACGTATGCATGCATATGGCGTAACAAAGACCAAAAGGCCGAAAAGAGGGCCCGCATACCCTGCAGGCCGCTCAGTTGGTAAAGAGCGTATGGGGTTACTAAGTCTGGAAGGAGCTGACTGGGTGTGAGAGTCAAGTAGGAGGATGTGGGTGAACTTTTTAGCGCCGTGGTGTAGATGGTTCGCTAAATTCGGAAACCGAGGGACAGGATATAAGTAAAGTTTGCTTTGCATCCCATCTTGCCATGTATGCCATGTGGCAAATGCGCTGTGTGGCTTGCATGCTGCGATGGCTTATTATTCGCTGGTGTGTGGTTTTCAACTAGCGCCGAGCTGATGGGTACGACGGTACATCTCCTCGTGAGAACATCTACACCCCAGCAGCCTTTTCGTAGAGATTTGAGGCCTTCGACTTCGTGGATTGGGGGCTTAACGTCGAGCACCCCCATTCCGCCCACCTTTTTACACCAAAACTCACTAAAACTCACCACTTTTAACAATTAATATTTTTATTATTTGTTAATAGAATAAGCTGAAACTAAAGATTTATAATATTTTTTATAAGGTCTTTTATACTTTATAGTGATATTTATTTCATATTACGTAATATTACAAACTAATTATTTAAAGTCTAAAAAATTTCTCTCATACAAATTTGGTGTAAAAATGATTTTCTTATTTTGCTAATAACTTCCACAATTATTAACGTAAAAACTTGAAACTTATAATTCAAGTGCATTTAGTATGAGATTTTAAGATTCCTAAGTTTCAAGTTAATTCTATTGATAATAATTTTATAATTAAGTAAAATATAAAGCACCATACAAATAATTTGTATGAGAGAAATTAATTACTTAATTAAAGTACAACTACTAATACAATTACTTCAAAATTCTTAAAAGCTCAAGATTTGCATACGATCTTTATGTATTTTGAGTGTTATGAAATTATATTAATTATTAAGGAAGTTATTAGTAAGTGAATTTTAGTGTTTTTTGTATGTAAAAACTTGAATCTAATATTACGTAATAATTAATAATCTAAATTACATTTGTGTTTGTAAAATCAGTTAAGAAGAGCTAATAAGTACGAGTATAAAAAAAAAAAATTTCATTAATTAGTTATAAAGATATTAATACCTCAAAATCGATGTTTTTGGTGTAAAAGGTGGGCGGAATGGGGGTGCTCGACGTTATATTTGAGGATCATCTGACACAGAATAATCTGAGGCAGATTGCAGCTGACGACAAAATTCTACTGGAACTTCGCATTAACTTGGTTGTATTGCTCCAACGACATATGTCTTTGAGCTGTTACATGGTGGGGTCTCGAGCCCCATCCGATTCTATGTCTATTTGATCAACTTGCATTTGTTCGAGATCGACATGGAGCAATCTCATGAAAACTGGTTGTAGAGTATGAATAATTTCTATTCATTAGCTGGTATGAGAGCTCTCAGATAAGACAGGCGGGACCTATATTAGCTTCATTCTTCCTAAATCTTAGATCGGGTCTCATTTTGGAACATATTACCCCAGATTATCATGCTGTCCCCCAATGTGGCAGCTCACGTCCCGGGTTTTAGCGTCTTGGCGCGCCAAGGCCTCACCAAAAATCGGGGGCATTATCCTTTTGGCTCAACATCTCCATTCTATACTATAATACCGGGCAAAGCAAGTGTTGTCTTTATATAGGGCAATATCACAAATTTTATAGCCAAAGCTAGTCTTTTTCCTGTATCCGGATCCCTTTATATTTAGTAGCACGTTAGCCGAAAGCTCTACTAAAATCCTCCTCTTTATAGCCCGGGATATGCCCTCTTTTACACACACAACACACACCTAAGGCTTCGGCCGGCGTTCTAAAAGGTTCTCTCCTTTCGGGAGCTTAGTTAGAATAAAAGAGCTTATATATCCTTTACGTTTCAGGCGAGTAATAGTAGCAAATTAGAAATAATACTTTAGAATCTCTGTTTCAAACTTTATTTAGTCAGTCCGCTTCTCATTCTCTAGTACAAGAGAGTGAAAACTGAGCTTATAGGCGTTAATAAGTGCTATATCTTCCCCTTAAGTAACTAGGGACTATATACTACCTAACCGATATAATAATTTAAGAGTGTTTAGTTTCTTAAGTTAGTACCCTCGATCGACAGCACTTAATTAGTGATTATAAGCGTTCTTATACTTAGGAATCTCAAACCAAGTTCTAGCAAATCGTCCGAAGAGTATACGTGAGGTCCTTGCCGCGCTAGACGTTTCTAAAGGTCTTTTCCGGAGTCTCTTTACCTTCTCTATAACATCAGAATATATTAATATCGGGAGTACTAAAGCATTGTCTTTCCACGTTATTATATTAATTAGGTTGTCTTCGGTAGCTGCCGTGTAGAGGGTACCCCAGGGAATTACATCCTTTTTAGCATCTTCGGCTTTTATTTGTCTATACTTTAAGATATCGGATTTCGCTATATACGTGCCTATAGCACCCTATCTACGCTCTTTACTATCCCCCATACTGCCACCAGAAACACACCTGAAGGTAAGCGCTAGAGGCCCTATAATTTAAGCGAGGAACACTAAGATTCAGGCGGCACACCCAAAAGTAGTGTTTTCAGGTGTAATTTCTATAATTTGCTATAATACAATTAAAAGCAGTTGTTCCCTTCACAAATAGTAATATCGCATTATTTACAGCCATACACAATAGCTTTCCTTTACCTTGGGCGGTTAATATCAAGGCTCCTAAGAGTTACCCTCTTGCGGGGACGGTCAAAATACCTCCCACCTTTACAAACAACACAATCTCGTCTCTTATTAAACGTGGACATCTTGATATACTCGTGTTAATGTATTAGGACCTTAACAGCGTCCCTAGATAGCCCTAAAACACGTCGTTTTCGAGACCTAGGTGCATCCTTCCCAAGATCAATTAATGCCTCCACAAGTTGCATGCGGAAATCGTCTTGATTCCGCATATTTATTGTCTTAATATCGTAGCTTAAATAGCTACAGATCAAGAAACAATTAGTTATTACAACCGATAGTAAAAACTATTGAAAGCACTAGACTAGCCCTCTTCTAATAATTCGGAGGCCTCCGTTATAGCTCTGTAATTAGTCCCCTAAATCGACGGCTCCCATGTATTGATTATAGGCGTCATACAACTTAGGGATCTCGAGCTCTTTAGTAGAAGCGTTACCAAAGGGCCTTCGACTAACAGTTACATTTCCGGATGTCGATTTGGGACGTTTTCGCACCTGTTTGACCTTAGTTTTGCTATCCCAAAATGTCGACATAGTAAGAGCAAAGGCCCCATCTTGAAATCTAGTTTGATTAACAAGATTCGATTCAGTAGGGAACGAATGGACCTCCCCCCACGGCATTACGTTTGGCCCTTTCTCCCGCGTCTTCTTTAAGTGTACTAAGTCCTTTATTACTCCTAAGGCAATACGGCATATTCCGGTAGTAGTAATATTCATCGTTCTTAGGTGCTTAAATAACCGTGGCGAAGTGAACAAGTTGTCTACGTAGACATAATATGTTACTATTAGAAGAGAACTCAATAAGTGTGGAACAACTGATTAAGTAAGGTTTAAGTCCTTGTATTGCGGTATATTATATACACTACCTTTCTTCCCTAGTGTATAGAATGACTACTATAAAAAGAAGTCACGTTATACAAGAACCTAAATCTTAATACTAATTAGTGTTAGTTTACTAGGAATCGTAGTTATGAACTTTGATCTTCTTATATATCGTTACATAGCTTCGTCCACAGCTACTTGTTAGTCAGGTTTCCAAAACCGAAGGTTCGTAGCTTAAATATAACTATTCAAAGGCTTAGTCTTTTGATACAGGTAAAGAGTATCATCGTTTAATATTCTAAATCGTCGCCAAAGCTCTTGAAACCGGTTTCGTGAGAATATTGAAGTAATACGATGGAATAACGTTATTTTCTTCGTAGACTAGTAGTCCTCAATCGAGTTAAGAGGGAATACAGTCATGTAAATACAAAAGGCCAAATACAAGTAGATTTCCTTTACACAAGTAGGTTCCCATGCCGCTACACGAGACGCCGGAGTCTCTGCATCTTGTTAGTACGCATTTGTAGCCAAAACAATGGCATTTACGATGTCTAAGCTATAGTACTAAATGAAGAGGGAAATAGGGTCCTCTAGTGAGCAATCTTCTAGTATATACACCTCAAAGTCGAAATCGTCAAGCTCCATAGGCTGAAAACAAGTCCCTGCGTTTAGTAAAGGCTTCACTTTGGGCCGTAAAGTGCTTGCATCGGTGGTATCTTTAATTACTGGCTCTGACATCTTGAATTCATTGAAAAGTAGATGATTTGGGTAAAGAAACAGGGGTTTGTTGATGTTTTGATAATGCCCCGCACAGGAGCTAAAGGCCCCTGTAAATGCAGGCGCTACAGTAACCGCATTTAGGGCCCGTGCCCATCACTATGTGTTTATGGCAGTATGGGGGATAGCGTAATAGCTTGATATTTGTAAAGAGGTTGTTTAAATAAATAACATAGCCTTTGCCTTGGTTCGGAAGTCTCGACAATATATGTGCGACTATAGCTAAAGATATATTGTCTCCTAATGCCGGGGCTGAGGACCTTCTATAGGCCTAGTTTACCCCTCTCTAGATACTTCTTTTGAGTGCCTTTTTAGTAGAAAACCTAATCCTAGAAGTATCCTTTATTAGTCAAGACCTAAATTTTATATCCCCGATTTATTAGCTCACCGGGAATCTTGAAAGTGTCGAAAGAGTGGCCTTAAAAGCGTGACATAGCCTCGTCGATGGCAATATCCCTTCTAAGAGTCTAGAGCTTTTAAGACATATTCTAGACGTGTAAATTCAAAGGTTCTAGCTATAAAAACTATTAGAATATATACCCAAATATTTATTTTAAGAGCTTACCTTATTAAGACAGCCTTAAACTCATAGTCTAGATTTGCTATGTAACACCGGAACGCAGTGTGTAATTAATACCTAGTACTTTTTCAGGCTTATAACATCTATAATTGAATGGGAAGGTAAGTAATAGTCCCTGGTTTCTAATACTATCTAGCCTTATTTTATTTATAAATACTAATATATATGTATATCCCAAGGTATCTATATGCCTCCTCCACAGTTATAAGGTACTAGTCTTACTCTCTAGAATACTTCGGCCGTATCATCTGATCGATATCTTTTCGTTGATTTATATTCCGGACAATAATTTCTATTTGTTCCCTTAGAAAAAATAGTAGAAATAAGTGCCCCCCCCCTTTCCGGCCACCTCGCTTAACTCACCGCCATTTACACCCTCCCACTTTAATAATTAATAACTTCTTTATTTTTTAATTAATTTTTCTAAAATTTAGAATTTGCGTTCTTGTTATAATAAAGCCTTAATATACTAAGTACGACATTAGCTGTACACTTAGAGAGGTAGAGAATAGAAAGTCCTTACGGAAGGCTACGCTAAAGTAAGGAGTTCCTAGGTTTATACTATAAGGCCGATAATCTACTTCTGAATTACACTAAGAAGGCGTTAGTTATTTTTAAAGGCTTCTTATAGTAATTGAAGATTGATTAGCTAAATAGGTTCTTAATTAGGAGGCCCTTAGTCGTGGCGTTACTTATGTACAAATTAAGGTTTTTAGAGAACGACTTTTAGCTCTTTAAGGGGACTATTTACTACTCGAAAAGAAGTAGATATACCGGTTTTTGGCACGCCACCTTATTCTCAAGACTAAAAGGCAACTTAACGTCGATTGTGCGTGTGAATTACGCTATAACTGAGGTCATTTAACTATAGTTTTAAAAACTAGATGTCCTAGTAATTAAGGCAATTCTAGTTACGTAATAATAGAATATGGATGAAGCTAGCATTATAGAAGGTTATAGAGCTAATAAATATATTATAAGGCATACTAAACGAGCAAGAGTTTAAGGGAAATAGTGTGACGCTTGCCCTAGAAAGATAGCAATCACGTGTAACTAGCGCCTCACATATCAACACAAGACATATGACGATACTAAGCATTAAATTAGAATCTACAATTGTAAAGGAAAGAAGGTAAGGAAAAAAGAGATTTATATATAAAAAGTTAGTATACTTAGTACTATAGTAATCTTAGTACATCTTATTCGAGAAGTACTAAGTAGAGCCAGTGAAAATAAGACTCTAAGTATCGCCGATTGTTACACTGCCCCCTCCTCCAAAAAAAGCTCGCCCTCGAGCATTAGTCCATCTCCTTATTATCGTTAAAGTCCTCGTAATCGTCAACACCATCTTCTTATGCTTTGATTTATTTAGAGAGCTTATTATCGTAGGTCTTTTTTAAACATTTAAATAAATCTACGTAAAGAGTACAGTTATTACTAATGTTATCGCTAGTAATAGCAAAGAGTTTGTAGCTAAGGTGAAGTTCTTTAGTAAGCTTCAAAACAATCTCTGCAAGTGCCTTTCTTGTATATGACCTAGTGACCTCGATAAACTTTAGGACTTCTTCTCTTTCTTCAAAATCCTTCGATACCTAATAGCCAATTATAGCGAAGATAGGGGTTCGATTTAGTGCCGTCCACATATTAAGGGTAAAGGAAATACTAATATAATCCGCTTTTAATTCTATTCGAAGGGTATTCCGTCTAAGAGCAAAGTCATCGTATATATGATTTCGCAGTATACAGTTACCCACAGCTGCTGTTAAGCGAAACGTGATTTACCACCAAAACTCACGCTTTATATTTAAGTATTATATTACATAAAAACCACTTTTAATATAACCTTGAAGAGGTATAATTAATTATTACTAAATAATGGCTTTAGTTAACTTGAATTTGAAATTAATATATTATTCGTTCAGTTACAAGTAAATAAACTCACGTGTTATCGTAAACCACCCTTTTTACCGCTAAATTATGCTTAACTCGCACGTGATAGCTCAAGCCTTACTAACTCGCTTATACTAAGTAATAAAGACCCACTTTTTATTAATAAAAAGTAAATAAAGTAAAAGTTAATACTACAATAAAAGGGCTAATAATTACGAAAGAGGACTAGCTTATAAACTAAAGTGTAATAGTGCGAATTTTGGTGTAAAAAGGCTAAATGGCGAGCAAGAGTTAACTAGTACTGTATGTCGATTCTTATAAGCATAGTGCACCCCATACACATTGAACATCTCTTGGAATCCTTTAGTGCTAACTATACTAGGGGGTTAACGGGTCTTGACCGCCTATCGGCGATAGCTTCCTTCGTTATTAATCGAACTTATGTTTTCGTCTTATTACTCTATCCCTTCTTTTTAGTATAAGCTTCCTTATCTACTCCTTGAGTATATCCGCGAAGTCGAGTAGTATAAGTTCCTTCCGTAATTTAGTGAGTAGATAAATGCTCCATTATTCCCGAAGTGGCGCCATAGCGCTTGGATTCGTACACGTCTTATAGTTTAAGACTCTTACTTGATTTCTTCGAGCATTCGAGGCGGCTCTAGCGGTATTCTTAAAAGATATTTAAACTACTCTTAACCTTAGGGAAAAGGTTTCCTTTTAGCGCAGTACGTTTTATGTAGCAATATACTTAGATACAAAAGATCAAGTTAGTAAATAAATAAGTCATTAAATACTCGAGTAATTTAAATGCCTCGTAACTCTTAAAAACTTTAAGATAAAAGTAATTAACTAACGTAGCTATTCTTTTATCTTTTTCTTTTCTTATGCTTATTTTTATAGATTATTTACTATTTTATAGCCTCTGCTTTCTCTGTTTCTATTATAAGAGTGCTATTAAAAGTCGAGGAAGGAATATCTTTTATATTAGTATTATCCTCCGAATCCCAGTCCACGTGTCTTAGAGGGACTTTATATATAATTATATCGCCCTCCAGCTCTAATAGAATAGTATTAGATAACCCGAAACTAATAGCAGATTATGGGGTAGTTAAGGTAGCTAAGGTAGCAAGTGAATCAATATTATAAGAGTTTATGTATTTATAGTCGTGAGCGATCGCTCTTTGCAGACGAGGAGTAAAGAAGCAATTCTGAGAAGGAGCTCGATTAACGTAAGAACCATAGCGATTTATCTTATTTAAGTCCCTTAGTATACGTATTAATTAGAGCGTTATAATAACAAAAGAGAAGGGAGAATAGCTGACTTAGTAAGTGTTTAGGAAAACGATCACTAGTTTGTAATACGGATTAATGAAGTAATAAAGAGGGATAGATTTTATGCAAAATGATTTTAAATCTATTAATTGAGACGATGAAAAATATGTAAAAAGAATAAAGGATATTTAACGAAAAGAAGCACCGTGCTAAAGCTGTTACTAACACCACTATTTATACTTTACTTTACTATCTTAGAGACGACTCTTTGGGATTATTTTCTTATAACTAGGCGGCGATTGCATATTCTGATTCTTACGTTCATTTTAGTACATGTATCGCGCAAAAAGACAATCTAATAATCATGGTTTGAGAAATAACTACACTCTTTAGAATAAAAATACTCAAAATCACTATGAATTAGATTAAACGTTTTAATTTCAATAAAAACAGTTAAGGATAGTATTAATCGCGAGATCTACCTTTATATATTAAATATTCCAAATACAGTTAGTAGCCACAAGTCTGTCCGATTCGCTTAAATAATCGCGTTTTTACACGTTAAACCTTTTAACTTATATAATAATACGGCCTCTAAGAACACCACGACAACTCTTAATACAAGACCTCGTGAAATAAGTACACGAGATTATAGTATTAACTTTATAATAATTAGGCGCCTAGAAAAGCTAGACAATTCGACTTACTAATAGATTTATAAAAACGCGTCTTATTAAACCTCTTATATTGCCCTTACACGCACTAGTGCACCCTTTGTCCTTACTCTTAGGGACCACAGACTTATATAACGCGCAATTATAATTAATTTAAAGATTACTACTTGGTAAATTTTTATTTCTTATGCGCCGTACTCTTTTAAGAAGACGATTTACTAATACTTTAAAAAATCAGGTATATAAAAGCAAAGGGCGAAGCAGAGGCTATTTCTTATAATAAAATATGCCTTACTACGTATATAATAGGCTCTAAAGTATAATAGAAAGCCAGTAGAGTTTTAAAAAAGGTTATAATAGTTTAATAAGTCCTTAATTAAGCGTGGAAAAGGAGGCGCTATTAAGTAAGTATATTAACGGCTGGGTAATTTTCCCCCTCTTTTATATATAATGTGCCCTTACTAATTACGCGTTAACGCTCGTAAGTAAAGCTCTAAAAATCTAGGCAATTTAAACTAAGCCTTTAAAGAGTAAGACATAAATGTTTTAATTAGTATTCGGCTTTAAGTATAAAATTAATTTAATTATAATAAAGGGGGACTAAAACGTAAAGAAAGGGGGCGTTATAATTAAAGTTGTCGTGTAAAAGGTCTCTCTCGATCGACGGCCGGCATGGCTCTTCTAGTAGCTACAACGTGGTGGCAAAAGTGTCTGATTTTTAGGAGGGAGCTCCTGTCTACAACTGCCCCTATAACTAACTGGCCTGCTTACGTAGGCTAGGCACGTGCGCATACCTGTATTGCACGACACACCCCCCAGTTGTAACAGAGCTCTAAGGTGTACCCCCTAGATTAACAAGAGTCTAATATATAAAAGAAAGGCAAGTATATTATATAGTGGCACATAAGCCGAAACAACAACTAATTAACCTCCAAATACGTCCCTTCACGTGTCCGCGTCGCTTTAAGTGGTACCGTCTTATTCTGGCGCTTTAAATGAATAAACAAGGGCACCTTATTTAAGTAACCCCTTTATTGCAAAATAGCGTAGACTTTCTGTAGAGTAACCCGTACTTAAAGAGCCAAAAGTAAAGAGCCAGTAGGCTCACACAGGACTAGCAGGCCCAAAAACATCGGAAACAACAGTTTCCGCCCCCTAAAGACTAGCCAAAGCGCCAGGGGTTCAATAATATAATGTCGCAATACTAAAGCAGGTGTATTTTGGCTAGCAGGGGAACGACCTCCTACTGTAATCGTCGAGCATAGCCACCGTAAACTATTACTTCTAGTAGGTGTATTGTGGCTAGTACAGGAGCGACCTCGTAACTACACCTCTTCTAATATAGCCACCGCAAACTATACTTCTAGCACATCTTTTGTTGTACTAAGTGTTTGTTTTCCTTACTCTCCTTCAAGCACACACCGGCCCTTCGCCATCTTATGTCGCTTTGCCATTAGTACTATTCTTAGAGGTAATCAAGCTAATAGCGCTTAGGCTTAGCTAACCCTTTTCTTAGAGCCTCTCCCGCAATTGTCGAAACTCTGGGAGCTCTAGACGCTAGCGAATTGACTTTTTCTCGTCGTTTGAGAGTTGTATTTGACGTTTAGTATAGCCTGTCAAAGTTAGCTTTAGCCTAGAGTAGTCTATAGGTAACCATGCGTGCCTCTTGGCTTGGTAAGGGCACTTGTTAGTACTATCACCACGTCCTCCTAGTATTGCATATGCTCCACCACCCCTAGTTCTCTTGTTTAAGAGCTTCCTAGAGGCAAGAGCCGCTTGTAAGTAGGTTTCTAGTATGCGGCCGTACTCTTCAAGCGTGCGAGTAGGCTTTTCTCCCATGGCGTCGGCCTCTAGTAGCCTCCGGAGCTAGTCATTAGCCTATTGCGGTGCTATCCTTACAGTAACAGTCTCTAAAAACGCCTATTTAGCGCTAGTCCCTTTAATAATGTCCAGCTTTAGAGACTTAGCTCTAGCTAAAGCCTAGAACTAACTATTCAACTATGTAGCCTAGTCTATTGAGCCCTTGCCAGTCTCTAACACCTCTAAGTATACGTCTCTCTTATACTATTTATACCACTCAGGGGTTAGCGTATACTTCTTTTGAAGCTCCCGCACTAGGGTCTAGAGAGTCAGGCGTCCTTCAACGATCAGTTGCTCCTTGTGCGGCTCCAAAAGCATGTGCGGCACAGACTAGTTCACCTATTCCTATAACACCTAGTACTATTGATTTGACGCTACCTAGCGCGTATACTGCATACTATAGTCGCGTTAGTACGCCTAGTACTCCTTTTCCACATCCTTAAAGCGTACTAGTAAAATCGCTGGCCTATCTAAAATGTCCCGAATGTCCACTTCCCACGTGTTCTGCCTGTGCTTATCTTCTATATATATGAGCTCTTTAATTGTCAGAGGTAGCGCAGGCTCTAAATCAACTGTATGTGGAGAATCAGGTCCGTCGGGGTTAATATAGTACTATACTCCCTAGATTATTGCCTAAGCCTTTAGCTCTACTAGCTACGGCGGAAACATCTCTCGTTTAGACGTAAGGGTAACTATTAGAGCTAAAGTAGCCATTTTAGAGTCTACGAAGGTAGTTTAATAATCTTGAAGAGTTATTTCTATAAGGGAAAACACTACACAACTCACCGCTACTTGTTACGGCTGGCAAGAGGTTGATACGGCGAGTTGACTCTAGCTTTGTATTTGGGCCTCTAGCTACGCTCAGAATCGAGAAGAAAAGACAAGGAGGAAAGGAGAGCTCTCTGTAAGGGGGAGCTCGAGTATAAATACATGAAGGAGCCTCCTAATGGGGCCTAGCGTAGTCGGGGGCCATTCATCCACATGTCGCAGGCTCGCCACTAAGTCTTCCCTATTAGGCTTAGCGCCGTCGCATAGCCAGCGATGTTACGAGCCCGTGTCGGTTAAAATGCGAGGCGTATCGTAGGTCGTAACATTACCCCCCCCTCCTAAAAAACTGCGTCCGCGCAATTGTAGTTATGACCGTGTCGTCCTCGAGGTCGTTATAGTCGTCGATACTTGCGTTATAAGCCTCTAGCCACTTAGGGAGAGTTCTCGGGGGGCCCTTAGCGTTAGGATGCTCGAGGTAGAACTGTTTGACTATATGCGGAGCTGTTATAGAATTCGAGTATAAGTACTATTTTAGGTCTTCGTCGGCGCCTAGCCACTTAATACGATAGAATAGCTTGTTTCACATAACCTTAAAGCCAAGGATGCCTTCAATTTCCTACTCATCTTACTTAAGCAGTAGCCGGATAAGTGCCGGCGTAGCTCTGGCTTGTCCCGGCAGGGGGTTGTCGACGTACTTGCGAAGTGAGTATAAGTGGAAAACGGGGTAAATTAACTAGTCTTTTAGTAACTTAACTCTCTAGCTTTCTCCTTCCTTAGCGATTACCTTAATAAGGCCGTACTACTTGTCGGACAACTTCCTTGAAGGTTAGTTAACGTTTTAGTTTCGAGTATCGACTAGTACTAAGTCGCTAACGTCTTAATTGATAGCGCGTCGTTCACGATTCGCTAGTCGTTTTATTTTCTCTTGTTAGTCCTTTAGGGACGACTATGCGACTTCTGTAACCTCCTTCATTCGCAAGGCTACTTATAGAGCCTCCTCGCGGTTGAGTCTCTCTGTTGCTATAGCCGGCGGCTTTGGGTTAACTAGGTCTTAGGAAGTCCTTGGCTTAGCGCCGTTAAGTAGCTAAAAAGGAGACAGGCGGCCTAGGGACTCGTGCGGTAACGTTAGTTAAGCGATATTTATAATTAGTAAGAGGTTACTTTAATTGTCTTAGTAGTAGTAGTAAAAGGGACGAAGCCGCTACTTAATATATTAGTTCGTTACTTCCGTTTAGCCGTCGACGTTCGGGTTATACGCCGTCGTTAGCTTTACTTTAGTCCCAAGGATACGACAGTACTTTTTCTAAAAGGAGGAGACGAATTGAAGTTCGCGGTCCGAGATAATAGAGTCTAGTATGCCGAAGTGTCGAGTCTAATAGACGAGGAAGAGAGTAGCTATACCTTTCGCCGTAATTGTATTGTTATAAAGTATCGAGACCGGTTTCTTAGACAAGCGGTTAATGATAACTATAGCGAAGTTATAACCGTGCTTGTCTAATAATAGCTTCGTGAAATCCATTGTGAGGTGTTAGTATAGCTAAGCGGGGATTAGTAGGGGGTGTAAGAAATTAAAAGTCTTATCTCTTTTAGCCTTTTGCCGGGAGTAACTATAATTCGTTACGTATCGAGTTACGTTTATAGAGAGGCTATTTTAATAGTATTTACGGCTTAGTAATGCCTTCATCTTCCCGATCCCCGCGTGTACTACTAATGGCTGGGAGTGTATATAACGGATAAGTGTCGTGCGAAGCTCTAGCGGCTTTAAGAGCACTTCTAGGCGTCCTTAGAAAAGTAACTTGTCGTTTACTAGCTCGTAATTTAATGACTATTCCTTAGCTTTTTATCAAAAAGGCTCCAGCGAAGGCGAAGACTTATTAATTGCGAGCACTTAATTAATAACATCGTATTTCGCGACGTTATAGGCTACTATAGAGTTAAGGTCTAGCTCTTCCGGTATAAGGGTCTCCGGGTCGACTAGCACTTTTGTATTAGGCTTAAGTTCTGGCTCTAACTCTGGCTTGTCACGTGTCTCAACATCGTGGTCCAGGATTATAGCCTCTATAGGTGCTAGGGGTACCGTCTCTACGACATTGATATAAGCGTTCATGGGGTCGACGGCGGAGAGCTAAAGGTCGCTAGCGACTCGCGAGTCAATTTTGTCGGTCGGAATTAATTGTTGACTACAGATAGCCCGCTTACGTGCCTCTGTCGCCGTGAAGTCTTAATCCTGTCGAGATAGGGTATTAACTAACGTATTAGTTGTCTTAGTACGATATATAATCGTAAAATAGAAATCCGCAAAAAACTCAGCCTATTAAGCTTACTTAGCCGTAAGGTTTTTAATAGTTATAAAGTACTTTAAGGCCCGGTGGTTTGTACAAACAAGGACGTTCTTCTAAGTACCTAAGAGCTTTAGGCGATATTACTTAAACGACTAGAAAATCGCTAGTATCTCTTTGTCGTAGATCGGGTAGTTAAGCTTAAGGTCCGTCATAGTCTTAGAAAAGTATCTTACGGGGTAAAAGGTATTATTCTCTTATAGTTAAAATAGAATCTTAACGACGACTTTATTTGAGGAATTAGTTTCTAGCCGTGTTTGCTTAGTAAGGTCGTAGTGGCGAAGAACTGGCGTAGATTAGAGGGCTTCCTAAAGAGTCTCTTATACGTTTTTATAGGCGTTATCGAAGACGAAGGGAACGTCCTTTCTAATAAGTATTATAAGAGGACGTGTAATGTGACTATAATCTTTAATAAACCGGCGGTAGAAGTTATAAAAGCTAAAGTAACTTTGTATACTTCGTACATTGTCGGCGTATTACTAGTCCTTGATTATACTAATCTTCTTTAAGTCTACTTCTACGTTATTGACTCTAATAACGAATCCTAAGAACTTAGTCTTTTATACGTTAAACTTAGACTTCTTAATATTAGCCTAAAGTCCGTGTGCTTATAATATTATTATAATCTTCTTAACGTGGACCTTATGTTTCTCTAAAGTAAATAAATATATAAGAATATCGTTTATATAAGTCGCGTAGAAGTCGTTAAGGTGTTTTATAAGGATATCGTTAACGAATCGCTAGAAAGTCGCTAGACTATTAGTAAGGTTAAAAGGAAGGACCTTATACTTGTACGTGCTATATTAGGTGCGGAAGGTCGTATAGTCTTCGCTCTTAGGGGACATGCGAATGCGGTGGAAAGCCTATTAAATATTAAGCTTTATAAAGACCTTTGCCTTATAGATGCGTGCTATTATCTCGTCAATTAGAGGGATTAGGTACAGGTCCTTCTTTAATAAGGCATTTAGCTTCCAGTAGTCGACGTATAGCCGGAGATTGCCGTCGGCTTTTTGGCGAAGAGAATAAGGGCCGTATATAGTATACTAGAGGGCTTAATAAATCCCTTGTGTAAATTGTTAATAATATACCGCTTAGTCTCTGATAGCTATTTTTTAGTTATACGCTAGAGAGGTTTAAAGGACAAGTCGTTTTCTTTAGTAAGCTCGATTTAGTAGTTTATACTTTGGCGATATACTAGTAACTCGTCAGAGGCTCGCCGGGAGAAGAGAGGAGTATACTCTTAGTACTCTACTAAGAGCTTCTTACTTACTAGCTTATTATCTTGCGCGTACTTAGCTTCTAAGGCCTCCTTTAGGGTTAAGTCTTTATTTATTAATGCGAGTTCGACGCTTAACTAGTCTAAAGCCTCTCGCCGGCGACGAGTTAATTCTTAGTTAATCTTAAGTATTAATGTCACAAAGGTTTATACTTTATTTTTCTTAGTCCTCTTAAGTTAGAGGTACGTCGTAGACATCGCTATTATTAATATAAGGAAGATTTTCGTAGTAAGTACTTTTATTTAGTAATTCGCTAGAGAGGCTTTACGAGTTCTCTTATCCTTAAGTAGTGATCTCAGATCACGGGATGTCAAAGAGTTTAATTACTCTTTTATAACCCGCAGGCGCTCTTTGACTTCTCTAGTAAAGCTCGAGGGTCGAATTAGCGAGACGCTAGCGGTAAGTTAGACGGGGGCCTTTGTCTTAAGGGAATCGTCGAGCGTCGCAAGCTTAGCTTGTCTCCGGCGGTAGTTATCTATGTCTATAAGGGCATCCCTTTGTTCCGCGTTAAGCTAGTGAGACTTAACGATTAGCTTGTCAGAACGGTTGATATTGACGAAGACTCGCTAGTCAAAGTACGGCTAGACAGGTATGTCTAATAGCTATTCTAGCCGATTGCGATTCTTCGTATACGACTACTTTAAGTCGTAATGCTCAAGGAACTTTCGACTAATTAAGACGTCGGTGTTTCTTAGGTCAGTTACTAGAAAGGGGAAATTAATTCGCCGGCGGTCGATTGTTAAAGTAAGTAAGACGGCCGTATTAATTGGCTTGCCTTTCTTACTATTATAATTAGTTAGGATAATTAGCTAAGGGAGGAATATAAAAGAGATATTAAATTGTTTAACGAGTTAGTATATAAAAGAGGTTTTAATAGTACTGAAAATATTAGCTTTACTATTAATATATACAAGAGTCTTAGTAAAGAATCCATTCCTTCTTAGTTTAATATTAATTAAGAATTGTCGTTCTTTAATAAGAGCACGGAAATCAAATACTAAGTTCTTTCACAAATTATGGCCTATGCCGAGGTGTAAGTCTTTGCCACGGCCTAGGAGTTTTTTGAGAGCTCGTTAGTCTCTAGTTCCTCACTGACGACTAGTTAGGAAATCGATTTATTAAGAGCTTAGTCTTTACGGCGTTTGGGGTAGTCGCTAGCCCAATGGCCGGTCTTGTTATAGTAGAGACAAGTGTTAAAAGAGACGTCCCTAAGTGTAAGAGGAGGTACAGGGGACTCAGGTCGGCGCAAGACAGGCGAAGGAGAGGGCGTACGCTGGCGGGCATCTAACGACTGTCTTAGAGTCGGTGGTCTTTATGCGTGAGTAATAGGGGTAGGTGAAGTTAAACGCCAGCTGTCCTTTTTTAGGATGTCGCGCGAGTCGCTAGTACTAGTATTATTAAAGGAGACTTGAGGGGCTTCGCGGATAGTAGTAATAACACGTTTATTAGCTCGTTCGGTAGCGATATTCCGTAGCTCGCGATCTAAGACGGCTAAGAACTCGTTAAGAGCCGTATAATCTCCGGCGAATTTATACTTCTTAGTTCGGATGTCGTACTTGAGTTTATCCGAGACTTTCTCGTATACGTCGTCGAACTATTAGTCAGGTGAGATTTTTCTAGTAGCCGCGTATGTCGTAAACTTTATACGAAACTCGTTATAAGTTATATTACTTATTTATAATTAGTTATACTTGAGCTTAACGACTTATACTCAGTTGTAGTTAAAGAAACGCTAGTCTAAAGCCTTTAAGACATTGGCAGCTCCGTTGAAATCTCTAGCGAAGTCGGGGTTTATTTGTTAAAGAATAATAGTCTTAGCCTCTCCCTTTATATACTTAAAGTAAGCGTAGACTTGCGATTCGCTAGTAAGGAAGTTCCCTGAGTATTTCTAAATAAAGAGTTTTATATTTATTTTCTAAGCGTCGTATTCAATTTCGCCCTTATAATCGCTAAAGGGGGTACGGGGGTACTTGACCTTATTAGGCTCGACAGCAGGGATAGCGGGGTTTAGCTTAGGGAGGTAATAGTCGGTGGTAGGCTGGAGGTCCGCCGTAAGAGCTCGCACTAATCGGTTAGAAGGAGAAGAAGTGCTAGTCTCTTGGCAAGGGTTATTAATGGCATATTAAGTGAGGGCTTGTGTAACGGCGGCGGCAATAATAAAGCTAACGGAGTCCTTGATCAGCTAATCTACTCTAGCTTGTTGAGCGGGGGTAAGGCCCTTTATATCGGTAGGCTCTGGCGACGCGTCGAAGAAACGCTGGGGTTTGTCCTCTAAGTCTGAGTCGAATCCGTTAAAGCTTTCTGGCTCCTCTAAGAGAGTCTTAACTAAAGGGATAAGGGTGTTAGTAAAGCCTAGCCGTATAGGGGCGCTCCTTTCTCTGGAGCTTCGCTAACGAGGGGGAGAGGTTAGTAGTAGTAGTAGGGGAGGGTAGAGAAGTGTTTAAGGTTGTTAATCGATTTGTTAATTAGACATACGTTTTAAAATAACGGCGCGCGTTAAGTTACGGTAAGGTAAGTTAATCGCGAGAGAATATCTAGCTTTCTCTGGGACAGTCTATTACGAGGGCAGAGAGGTACTTATCTATCAAATAGGCCAAAGGTGTTGAGGCTTATTGTTAACTTACTATAAGGGCAGGTTAACAAGGCGCAAGACTAAGTGAGATATAACGCTTTATAACGAAGGGGTGTTAGTCTTTTCTTATGTTACGGCTGGCAAGAGGTTAATACGGCGAGTTGACTTTAGCTTTATATTTGGGCCTCTAGTTACGCTCAGAATCGAGAAGAAAAGACAAGGAGGAAAGGAGAGCTCTTTGTAAAGGGGAGCTCGAGTATAAATACATGAAGGAGCCTCCTAATAGGGCCTAGCGTAGTCGGGGGCCATTCATTTATATGTCGCAGGCTCGCTACTAAGTCTTCCCTATTAGGCTTAGCGCCGTCGCATAGCCAGCGATGTTACGAGCCCGTGTCGGTTAGAATGCGAGGCGCATCGTAGGTCGTAACACTACTCCGCAGAACTATTACTAAACCGTTAATTAGAGTCTCTACAGTTTCTAATACTACGCAACAGCGCGTACGGGGCTTATAACTATCGTGCAAAAGGTCTCTCTCGATCGACGGCCGGTATAGCTCTTCTAGTGGCTGCAACGTGGTGGCAAAAGTGTCTGATTTCTAGGAGGGAGCTCTTGTCTACAACTGCCCCTATAACTAACTGGCCTGCTTACGTAGGCTAGGCACGTGCGCATACCTGTGTTGCACGACAAAAGTCTACCCCGAGGTCCCAGCCGAATACTTTCCTACGATTCTCGAACATAATAACGTCTTTACGTAAGATAATACGCTTATATATAAGGCTCACAAGGTTATAGCCTTCTTTATAAAAATAAGGATAAAAGTTATACCTTAACTATTATATTCGCCCGACTTAAACCTAATTAAAAACTTTTAAAAGATACTAAAAGCGGAAATTAATAGAGTACACTTTAAACTTAAAGGTATAAGGAATAGTTAAGCCGTAATAGACTTTTTAATATAGTATATATAAGAGGCATAGAAAACGTTAGCGCTAAAGATCTTAAATAAGCTAGTAAAGGGGATACAAAAGCGGGTAAATATAATAAAGGCCACAAATAAGTAGTATATAAAATGCTAAGTTAGTAGAATTATCAATTAAGCACTTAGCTATTACACGCTTTAATCGAATCGTGGATAGCTTTAGTTTTGCCTAATTAATAGGCTGAATAAGACAGTGAGTAATAGTGGGGGGATTACAATTTAAGCGAATCGGATAGACTTGTGGCCATCCACTGTAGTAGATTTATAAAAGCTAATTTATATGCTTAAGATTCAATCGGAACTCTAAATAGAATTGACTTTCTTGATCTCTTATTCACTTAACCACTAAAGCTAATTATAATACCGCAAATTTATCGTTTAGCGAGAAAAATGAATATAAATACTTCTCTAACCCGAATTACCTAATTATTACTATTTAGTGTAATTGTTTATTAAGGGTTATTAAGTTATTAAGTATGTGTCGTGAGAAAAGCGGGGTAAGAGCGTAAACTTATAATAGAATATTTTATATCTTCTTTCTTGCAGATTTCTACTATCTAAAAAATATTAAAGGGGAGTTACGATTAATCTTTATATACAGAGAAACATATCTCTCTAATACATTTTGTAACTTTGTCTTATAATTATTAAATTATTTAAAGATAGAGTAGGATTTGGCGGGGTAATTAATATGACGAGAAGCCGAATTTTACGATATGCGATCTTTGCGGTCAGTATTATATTCGGCTAAGAGTTCGCGAACTCTTCACGAAGTCATGAATAAAGACTTATATTTTGCTCTTCATTGAATTCGAAGACAAGGTAAAGTTCGTATTTCTTTAGTTTAAGAGGTTGTTGAAGAATTCGTGTTCAAAGTCTTCAATTCCCACGCCCACTCCAGACCATTCGATCATGCTAGAGCCCTTGAGCAATGGCAGGGATTTACGCCCATATGTGATCCCGCAGTCGTCTTCACAGATTCCGAAATTCTCCACGAAGAAGTCTCAATTCCAGGGCCCGGTGGAGATATTTCTCTGACCATTGTACGGCCCAAGAAAGCTGCGTATGGGCCACGTCCTGTCTTTTACTCCATACATGGCAGTGCTCTGGTACTTGGGAACAGATATTTCTTCCTCAGTAGCACCTTCCCGCTAGCGAAGGAGTTCAATGCTGTGGTGATCAGCGCGGAGTATCGTCTTGCTCCGGAATTTCCGGCTCCAGCACAGGTCGAGGATTCTTATGCTGGATTGTATGTGTCGGGAAGCCCACGATTTCCCCTTTGAATGAGTGATGCAAGAGACTTGGTGTATGAGGATAAATAATAAACAAACCCCTGCGCCGACGGTGCGGTTCGCGATAGTAGGAGGAGGAGCTTGTTGTCACAATTCATTCAGACTATTTCTACGAAAGCAATCAATCGTTTTAATTATATGTCCGTCTAGTTTATCAGGAGCTTATCGACCTGTCTTTCTGCGTCAAATCCTAGCTCATTTCACTTTAGATACTTGTCGAACCATGCAATAGCCTGCAGGAAAGCCTGCTCTTTCGCAAACTTCAGCTGCTCGTTGCTCAGATCGCCTCGAACAGCAAAACCGTGCTCCACCCCCGAGAACAGGTTGATCTGGTAAGGTTGGCCGGTCTTCGCGAGGATCACCTCGCTTTCATGGCGCTTGTCCGTGGGCCAGATCTGGTCCGTCTCTGCCATATCGCAACAGCACATTAGTAGTCATTAGGGATCGATGACAAAGCCTAGCTAGAGTCGACGAACGGACGGACTTACCAGCAGCAGACAGACTCAGGGGTCCAGCTATGGCGCCAAATTCGGCTGCATCGACCATGCTGGGGTGAGCAGCGTAGCCCGCGTCAATCTGGCGGTCCTTCAGCGCCCGGATGACGTATTTCCCCCAAAGCAGTACCCCGCAGCGCCGACGGTCTTGGCCCCGTAAGTCTTTCTCAGATTGCTGATGGTTGACTGGACAATGGGATCGATCTTCTCTGGCGGGAATCCTTCGAGCCACTGGTAGATGTTGAATCCTTCCGGGGGGTTCAGAGGCGCCGGGTTTTCGTGGAACAGGTCAGGCACGACAGTGAAGTAGCCGTTACAGCCATATCGATAACGTGAGGCACCTGTAGAGCCGAAGCGAGAGCCTTTGAAAATTCGCGGGGCTGGCACCTCACTAAACCTTCAATCCACGCCCCTACGAATAACACTACTTTCGCAACGTTATATAGAATTAATAATATCTTAAATTAATTATAACCTGGGCATCTTTAATTTCTCGTGTTGCGCTAATTAAATGAATCGCTTTTAGAGATGTAAGAGTTGAATCTTTAAGTCGGGCGATGCGGCTCTGCTTTTTTCAAGCTCTCGGCGCTCTTTGGCGATCGAAAATCAAGATTTCAAAACTTTTAATTATTATACAACTACTACACATTTCTATGTAATAAAAAATAGATAAATATAATAAACTAATGGTTATTATTAATTGCATTGATTTTTTTAAGGTTTAAAACACGTATATCTGTGGCGGTAGGTAGTCACAGCTTTATGGATTTGAAGGAAATTAGTGAGGGAGGCACCCCTCGCTTTTTGTCGGAGGAGCCTCACGTTATCGATATGGCTGTAGCCGCCAACTGGTCTGCGAGCAGTTGGGCGTTGATCAACTAGTGGCCAATCACGTCGGCGAGAAGCACAATTGCTTTGGCGGTCGATCTGTCAGGAGGGTATGCAAAATAGCTTTCAACTGGCATTTGGTTAGTCAAGGAATGTCAGGTCGGTGTGTTCGACTTATGTCCGGATCGATCACATGGACCGCGTAATTACCATTGCCAATTCTTTTGATCTCACCAGAGGCTTTCCCCTCGTGTTTCACTCCGATTGTGCAACAGGCTCCTGGTGGATTTGCCGCCATTGTGATTGTAGAAGAGGCAAAACAAGCTCCAAGAATCAACGGACTATCCTAAGAGGATCATGTAGATCGAGTCCAAGGGAGTACTGATAAGTTATTGTTTTCTTACCACCCTTTGCCATTTATACAGGCTGACGGTAAGTACATCCCTCCAGTATCCGCGAAAAAGTACCACAGGCAATTCGAGGCAGGGAATAGCCCAGCGAATAGGCTATTTGAGCGATTGAACTTTGATTGGTACAGGGCTGCGGCCAAGCGCTCGGTCGAAGCCTGTACAGAGGTGCTAGGGCTATGGAAACCTTAATTGTACTCTTTGCTGACAAAGGGCGGTAATATGGTTTACGGTACCTCCATACAAGACTTTCTACGAAAATACAGGACCAATAACGCCTGAACAAGACGGAGTTTCGAGCTTCACAGCATTAAGCCCTATTCGTAACTTTAGCGCAAAAATCACCATTGAAGTCATGTCCTGATCTACTACCTGTAAGCGATAAAAGTCTTTATCGAGAGGTTCCCTCCCTTTAGAGGCTCGTGTTATGGCTAAGGTTGGGCCGAAAGGGTCCACTTAATTGGCATAGGCGCGCACATAATTGCCTGACGGCGGGACCTTACAAAGTGCTTACGATAGTAGTATCTCAGGCCGGCTAAGGTTGGCTGGCTTTGGCAATTCAATGCTCTCTCTTGGTGCTGGGGTCAATCAGGAACACATCAGGAAAACTTCCTGGTTGGTTCTTAAGAAAGAAGGCGACTCCCAACGGCGTCCGCACGAATAGCATTTTGCTTCTTTCCTAGAATGTCTGCGACACAAGATCCTACAGCTCAAGGGGCTATCCTCAAGTATGTCTCCAACACCTGCCCCCAGGGCACCAAGTTCCACATACTCGAAGTGGGATGGCTTGAATGTGACGAGGGATTTGTGGTTCGGGGGGGGGGGGGGGGGGGGGGGGGGGGGGAATCTGAGCCTGAAAAGCACCGCAGATCAAGCCTTTGTCAACAAGAGGCGAGAACTGCCTCTGTATTGCATCTTGATCGAGCACCCTCACGAGGGACTCATCTTGTGGGAGACGGGATGTGGCAAAGACTATCCGGAGGTCTGGGGACCTGCCATGTCGGATGTTTTTGCCCGTATCCGCTATGAGCCTCGTCACGAACTTCGTGCCGCCATCAAGGAAACCGGCAACAGGATCGAGGACGTCAAGAAGATCATAATCGGTCATCTACATGCGGACCACGCCGGAGGTCTCGACCAGTTCCTCGATCGTAAGGAAGTCCAGATCTGGGTACATGACAAGGAGCTCCGGTCTGCCCTCTGGTCGGTTGCAACCGGCGCTGATGATGGTGTATATTTGGAAAATTATCTTAAATTGAACTTGTTAGGCCAACCCAACCCTTGGAATCTGTATCTTGTTTGCATGGGAACCCATCTGCTGACTCCTGTGGGTTAGGAACTGGAAGACTTTCTACGACCAGACCTTTGACTTTTGTCAAGGCATCACTCTTCACCATTTACCCGGCCATACCGACGGACTAGTTGCCATGCAAATCAACATGATAGACACTGGTACCTTTTTCTTCACCAGCGATCACTGTCACGTCATTGAAAATGTGAGCATAGATTCTTTTCCTTGTCTTACCAGTGAAACTGAACCTGACTCTGACTTTGTTTTCCCTCGGTTGCAGTGGCGCGATGGCATACCACAAGGTTGGCTGGCACGAGATCATCCAGCTTGGTTTCAGAGCACCCAGCGTCTCAAGCATCTTGTACACGTAACAAAGGGTCGAGTCGTCCCCGGGCATGACAAAGGCATCTTGTTGGAGCTTCAGCAGCAAGCCAAGGTATTTACGTAGATTGAGTTCAGATGACTGATTGATTAATTGCTTTATCGATTGTCTATATCACGGCAGGGTTAAGCTCTTGGGTTTTGGTTTGAGTGGTCTCTGTGAGTCTTGCCCTCTTTTTTCGTAGCTCAACTGCACTCTTATTCTATCCCTATAGCTGTTATCTGATTCGCGTCCCCCAGAGACTTCATTATGTGTATCAATATGTGTAGAAGGTTGATTTCCTTTTACGTATATCGGTTTCACGTCCCTCATCGGTGACCTCCTCTACTGCAACGTGCGGTAAAAAGGATACCTTGGTAGTTCTGGGGAACCTGTCTGCTGCGCCTTAATCGTATCGCAGGCTCGAAGTGATGCTCGAAAATCGTATCAGCGTTGCTTCATCGATACTCCCGCTATATTGAATCACAAGCTCAATAATACAGTCTGCTTAATAATACAGTCTGCTTTCTCTTCCGCGCCTCCTGTTGGCTAGCTCTATAAGGACTTAATCAATCATGACAAGCAATTAATCGAGCCTCACAGGTTCACAATCACATAGGCAGGAGTGCGACTTTCCTGGCCAGCTAGAACTTCTTTTCCGTCGCAACTACTTCTGAGCAGCAAAAATACATCTTCGGTACTCAAACCTCGTTTGCTATCCTTCCCTAATAAGTATAGTGCCTACTAGCTGAGGAGGGAGGCAGTTGATTTTAAATAAGACTATTTCACATTTTCTTGAAACACGGGATAAAGTGAATATCAATGTATTTACGCTCCTCCGCGGGCCATGCAACAATTAATTATAACCACACTGCTGCTGCTACACCCTAGGCAACTACGCTTCATGCGGACGAGAGTAAATCTATATTGCCCCCAAGAGGCAAATTGAGCTTCACCAACCGCTCAACTATGCGCCAATCCTCCTTGCCATCGACCTTTGTCTTTACCAGTTTATCACCATACCAGCCCCAGGGATTGAACCTCTCCCCAGGGCACCTGTGTGTCTCGGTGCCTTCGTGAATGACTGTCACGTATGTCTTTGCGACCGCAGTATCGGCTCCCGTAACCTCAATTGACTGTGTACTGAGGGAATGCTGCGAGACGGTATTCGCAGCGCTAGCGCCGATCAGCTTCCCAATATTCTCCACGCCGGTAACTTTCCCGTGGTCACCGAGCCAGGTGAAATGAATGTCGGCATCGGGCGTGAAAACGCTATGGAGATCATCCCAGGTTTGGGCGTCGACGATGAATGCATATCGAGCGGTGGTGTTGCGGATCAGATCCACGTCGGAGACGTAATTAGATATCTTGAACAGTTTCGCGGAGGGCGATGGGTGAACAGCCAGAAGTTTCTGGGACGTGAGATTTTGGAATATAGAACTCGTCGCAGCCTAAAAAGTAGTGTCAGGGAATGCTGTGAATAGCTGTCAATTGCAATACGCACCTAGGTATGATTATAGGTACGTATGATTGTAAGGGAAACGTGGAGTAAGTTATAGCACGGGGAGTAAGTTGTCATATATATCGGTACGTACCTAGGTACCTATATGCACAACAAAAAAGTGCGCATCACCGTCTCACTACGTAGACGTCTTCTTTTGTCTTGCCCCAGCCCAGGTAGGAGCTCTTTTCTCGGAAGTATCGGCACATTTGCTAACGAGAGCTTTGGGGTTAGACCGCCATGCCTGCCTTGCCTTGCCTCCCCCCCCACACTGACTTAGGCTAAAAGTATTGTGACTTCTGCGGGGGGGGGGGACTGTTGTACTGTTCTACTACTATAACCGCGGCGGAATAGCCAACCACGGCTATTAGCAAAGAGGCATAGGTTAATATTAATTACTTGCCCCCGTGACATATGGTTTTGAAGTTTCAGTTGCGGACAGCCGAAATCCGGGCCATGCTATTGGCTAGGCCGTTCAAAGCTGCCAGAAGTTAATTAAAGTATGCATGTATGGAAAAGGGAATATGTCGTCTTTATTTACCCCAGATTTCTTCGTTAGAAACTTTACTCCGACCTAAGACTCAAGCTTGGCATCTTTCTTTGTTCCAAGGACAGACATCAACAACAACAACAATGGAGGGAGAAAAAAATTCCAGAGCTCCTCGAGTCCTCGCTGGGAAATGGTGGAAAGGCAACACACATCGTCGTCGAATTCGCAAAGGGAGCACACGCAGAGCCTCACTATCATACGGACTACGAGGAAACGTTTGAGCTACTGCAAGGAGCCATCCTCATGTCCCTGTCCCCGGACATGACCGAGGAAAACCTGAAGCATTTCCACCTTGAGCTTGGGAAACCGGTCACCGTTCCCCGCAACACCCTCCATGCATTCGTGGTCACTGAACCCGCGACCCGTGCTAATATCTCCATGACCCCAGGGTCTTTGGGGTGGGAGCAGGTCATCGCCATCATGCGCGGAGCGCGAGCAGACGGATTAAGTGGTGACTTTGGATCACTGGACACAGGGAAGGAGGCTATATTTCCCGCCATCATGTCGGAGCTCACCAATACCATATATACCGGGGAGGCAGAAAAGAATGTCACTGCACTTCGCGCAGCGAGAGGGGCAGAGGTCTCGAAGCTAAGGGATGAATTATTAGCAAAATATGCGACGAACGAGAAAATCAAGGCTGCTGCTGGGCTCTGATAGTATAAGGAATAAACTGCAAGACTTCATGGAGACTACTTTTAGACACCTGCGACGCGAGACGCTTCAAGCTACATGAACTTATGCAACAGTTCTCTGTGTCTCGTTTTCTATTTCATGAACCCTTTCCTAATTCACTTTTGCAGATGAATGAAAGACACAAGCCCTAATGCCTTGGTAGAGCTGCAAGTCGCGAATTCGATTGTGACGCCAAAGAGCTCCCAGGGAGAAGCTTGCTAGTCATATATTTAAGATTAAAAAGAAAGAAGAAAAGAAATTCAAATCAGGAGATTAATGGAAAATCTGTTCTATCAGTTTCTAATAGCTGTAATATAAGTACATTTACTCTATAAAGACGACGAAAAGACTACTATGAATGATCGAAAATTTAGCATTTTACGTGTAGAACTAAGTAATTACGGATACAGAATAGGGTTGTCAAAGTAGAAGGGCTTTACAGCTTGAGTACTAGTACTTGCATTGAATATAGAATGCCGATGCGTAGATTTCAGAACATGTTCAATGGGAGGGTGAACCCGTACTCAACAAGAGATAAATCTCAGAATTTCTAACTTTGATAACGTATATAGTAACTTACATTTCCCGCTGAGTGAGGAGCCATTGGATATCGTCTGCTACTTGAGCCCTCCATCTCACGCTCTCTTCGAGCTGTGGAAATCGCTCAAAGGCGTGCGGATACCCAGCATGAATACACAGCCTCGTCTTGATACCAATCTCTTGAAGCTTTGCATGGAATAGCAGGCCTTCGTCTCGAAAAGTGTCCGCTCCAGCGACATGTATCGAGGTTGCTGGCCATAAGATTGCATTCCAGGACTCCTTTGGCACTAGCAGCGGGGACACCCACTCGTTGGACTTGGTCTCATCATTGTCGTCTGGGAGGTACATACTGCAAAAGAGCTTTGCAACGACAGTGGGTAGAATGCCGGTCGTCTGGAATTGTTCGTGTGACGAGATCGTCTTGCTTTGAAGGTAAGAGAATGGAAATAGGTCCGGGTGGACGGTCGGCGATGAGCTGAGAAGGAGCCCTTGAATGCGCGACCTCTGATGATGGGGAGCCTTCTTTTCGTTCTGCATCCGTCGCATCTCTCTCAATCCGGTCGAAATCGCCAAAGCTGCCCCAGCGGAGGGTACCGCCTATGATGATCTGATCAGCAGCGATCCCGTATTTCATACAGAAATCGCGATCGTGAGCAAGGCTGAGCGCCGCCCAAGCGTCGTCTGCTTGAGTGGGGAACTTGTAATCTGGCGCGTGCCGGTAGTTGACGTTCAGCACCGCAATCTGATGACGCTCATAGGCTTGAGCCACGTCGGCGCAGAGTGTCATGCAATAGGGCTCTTCGGTATCTAGCGTGCCGTAGTGCCATCCTCCACCATGTAGATGGATGTAGAGCGGTAGCTTCGAGGTACCAGCGGTGGCTTTTGGTCGATATAGACGTGCTGCTATTGTGGAAGCATCCAATGCGGGAATCGAAATGTCGTCAATGTGAACGCTGTCTATTACCCGATTGAGTATGAGGTCCTGCGCTGCAAGATCAATTGTTCAAGAAGCCCTACCTGGCATCGTCAGGATGGCTCTGGCCAACTTCTCTCTTCGTCTGTTCTCGATCTGCCTCATCTCCTGCAAGTCGTTGCTTTCTTTGCTTCCCCCTTTGCTTTGGGCTGTTGATTTTGCTAGCTCGATCCATTCCCCTGCCAAAAAATTCCCATACTTTGAGTAGTCTGCCATTTCAATTGTCGCTCTCTGGCGGATAAGTATGCGCTTGGAATGTATAGTCAGTGAACGATTCTTGACATTCTTCGAAGACACCATACACGGTACTGATCATGGTTCTTGTAAGGCCCTCACCTGAGAGTTGTGATCGGACCATCCCTTCAAAGCCTACTCGGACGCAAAGGCTTACTATAGTACGGCAGGGTCTCCCCAATTCACTTCCCGCCGGCCACGGATTGAAAGGCTAAAGGTCAACGCCAGGCTCGGCCTGGGGTGTCCGTAGCTCGCCCGTCTAGTCGCCTTATCGCTATCTAATTAGCATTTTGAAGTGACTCGTCTAGCCGGGATTGTAATCCTTTGCCATTGCTTGTGAATACAGTAATCAATTAATCAGTCTGAGCTATGACTCAGATTGTTATTCTTGAACAGTGTTACGGATGACGCTTCAATAGCGATCGCCGTATTGGAAAATTAGCTCAGAATAGTGCTGCATGCTTGAAAGCTTTACGTTTAATGTTAATGAGTCTCCAATCCTCGGGCTAAAAAGTTTAGGGAAATGCGAATAGGGAAACTCTTGGGGGATGGATCTTATCATGATTCATGTCTGCTCCTCTTTCTTCCAGAGGACTTTCCATGATTAAAGCGTTGGAGAAAAAAAACCCCGATTAAAATGTGAACAATGGGCAGTAGTTTCACTTAAGTGACTCTCATACATACACCTACCCTGGTATGGTTGGTAACTTGGTTTGTTCCACGCCCGGCATGGCAGGGATAAAATCAGAAATCAGCATTAACAACTATCCAATCCCCATGTCCTGTCTATACAGCCTGTTTGTTCACTTGCGAACGTAGAAACCTAGGTCCCCACCTTCCACTTCTCTCTTTGAAAGCCCATTGCCCATGAAGTGGAATCGATTTGCCGTCAAATAGTCAATATCAAAATCCTCGGTACGGAATGCTTCCAGGAAGTCTCGGAAATGGATGACACTGCCGGCGTACATGGCTGTAACTGGTCCGTTTGTCTTATCGTTCTTGTACCACGAGCGGCACCGGCTGGTCCAGACCGTCCGTTGCAAAAGCTCTTGACTATAGGTGTTGAACTCACGAACCACGTCTGAATTGACTGTAACCGACCTGTACCTCGTGTCAATTTCTTTTCTTCAAGGGATTGTATAGTGAGGGATCAATACTCACTTGATGTTCTGTGCAGAAATCTTGGAGCACCACCGGAAAACGTAATCAGACATAACATCCAGGACACCCATCAAGCTGCCATGACCGATAGGGCAGTTCGGTCCGTTGAAAATGAAGTAGTTGGGCATATTGGGTGCGCACATACTCATATATGCTTCTGCAGTGTCCTTCCATTGCTCATTGAGCGAAGCACCATCCTTCCCAACCATCTTCCAGAAGGGCTTGAAACTTACATCGAAACCAGTCGCGCAGACAATAATATCAAATTCTTTCTCACCATCTGCAGTTAAAATACCTTTTGGCGTGAATCGTGTTATGTCTGCGAAGTCTATGTCGACATTCTTCTCTTGTAGCGCCTCGAGATAATTGTCACCAGGGGTGAGGCGGCGACATCCAACGCGCCACTTTGGAATCAGCTTCTCACAAAGATATGGGTCGTTGTTGAGTCTTCTTGTCATTTCTGCTCGGAACAGCTCTTGGGCGGCGTTTTGCTCAGGCGAGTCTTTGAGGAGAGCGTAGAAGAACTTGTTGAACTCATGTTCGATGTTTCTTCTGTACTGGTAAAATTTCTCTTTGTCTTCGTGGAATTCCCGCTTCTCGTCGTCGCTATACGAGAAGTTGTGTCCGTCTCTGGTCAGGTGAGCTGTATAGTTTGCTGAGATCCACGTGGAGCTTCGAATGTATGTTGTGATGTGACTGGCTGTTGGCTGCATCTTTGGGAGGAGCTGGACCGCTGAAGAGCCGTTTCCAATGATTGCAACTCTTTTGCCATCCCAAGACAGCGATTCGTCCCACCTCGCAGTGTGTACTAGTTTTCCCTGGAACTTGTCAAGGCCTGGGATCTTTGGCCAATGCCATTTGTTCAGGATACCCGAACTATTGATGAGAATATCGGCCTCGTCTTCGATGATAGTACCGCTTTGGTCGATCTTCAATCTCCATTTTCCTTTGTCTTGATCCCAGACGCTCTCAACGAGCCGAGAATTGAATTGGACTTGGCGGGCTAGGTCGTATTTGTCCGATGTGCGCTTGATGTAGCGCCATATCTCTGGACCCGTTGCGAAAAAAGAGGTCCAATCTGGGTTCGGTTCAAATAGGAATGTGTAAATGTGAGCAGGGACCTGGGCAATGTCTGATTAGCAAATTATCTGTTATTTGCATTTCATATGGTACGCAAGATACATACATCGCACGCTATGCCGGGATAACGGTTCTCGAGCCAAGTCCCGCCAACATCACTGTTCTTTTCGTAGATGGCGAGATCGATATGATCCTTGAAATTGCCGACATGATTGTACTTATGCGAAACTACTAAGCCCGAAAAGCCAGCACCAATGCAGACGACCCTAAGGTTTCGCGGGGTGAAAATTGGCTCTTCGGCAATAGAGACGGCATGGGGGCTGTTGTCCACATCGGATTGACTTTTTAGGGCGGAGTGTGACATGAGTGTAGAACTCTGGCAGTGCAGGTATCAAGTTGCTGGAACGAGTTGAAGGCTTGAGAAATTGTGGTGGTGTAAAAGTGATAGAAAAGCATGTAGAATTCTATCTGAGAGAGCGTACAGAGTAATAGGGGAAATAGGGGTGGCGTGATCATAAGTACGCAGGTACAGAGATCAACGCAGCACAGCCCATATTTCTAACATGCCCCCTACTCTGAAGCTCTATATTGAATTCTAAGTACAGTATTTTGAGCTCTCTAATTAAGCTCGTATCCCTGACGTTGAGGCTCGTATTCTGACGTTGAGGCTCGTATTCGGGTTTCCTGGGCCTCATTAACTCCTGTAATATGGCTTTCCCAGCCATATAGCGCTTACATCTCCCTCTTGGAGGAAGTTCAGCTACCCCGCAGCCTTCCTGCTTGCGTTACAGTACAAGAGTACCCCAATTGACTATCTCCAAGTCTTCCATGTGTCTGCATTCCCTTGTAGCCTCCATATGTGTCTATTCCGGCCTCTATTCTGGCCTCCATTCCGGTGTAGCCTCCACTCCTAGCTCTTCGATGGTAGGCCCATGTAACCCTTGTATCTCTCAAAAGCAGGGCCTGGCAACGCCTTGGTAAGAGCGTCTGCCATATTGTCATTCCCTAGTACATGCTATATAGTCATTTTCCCAGCTAAAACCATATTATCGCGAATGTAGAAGTGGCGGATGTCGATATGCTTGGATTTTGGTGTAAATTTGCGCTCCTTGGTAAGGGCTTCGGCACTTATATTATCGAGGTAAAGAGTCGGAGGCTTTATAAGGGTGATTCCTAGGTCTTTCCATAACTTTAGCATCCATGCTACTTCCCTTGATCCGTCGCTAGCAGCCATTATCTCTAAATGCTCGCTACTAAGAGCTGTCGACTTCTGTACGTTAGCAGACTAGCTAGTGACTGCGTTATTGACTATGATTAGCCATGCCTGGAGTGACTTCCTATCACCTTCAGTCCCCTAAGTCGCGTTTATAAAGCAGTCGAATTGGCCGAATTTAGTCGTATTTCCTCCGCCATAGGTAATTCCGTTATTAAGCGTCGCGTTGAGGTATTGTAAGAGAGGCTTTGTATGCTGTAGGTGCGTTTCCGTAGGCTTTGTCATATACCGTGCTAGTTAGAGAACGATATATACTATGTTTAGTCTCGTCTAATTTGAGAGGTATATGACACAACCTGTAATCTGCTAGTAAAGTGAGGTCTCTTTAACACTCAGCTGAGCTACGTCATCTCCATTCCGTAATACTGTGCCTGCAGTTGCCAGTAAGCTGACTCTATTCGCATTGGCTATACCAAACCTTTCTAGTACTCTCGACGTGTAAAGTGACAGGTGTATTTTAAGCGTTCTTGCTAACCGATTTCGTTCAATTTGGAGCCCTATAAATATAGTCACGGCTCTTAGGTTTTTGCTTTTCCACGTCTTCAGGATTTGTCCTTTGAGGTAATTGACGTGTTGTTTTGGCCTTATAATTAGCATATTATTAACGAAGACGAGTACGTACGACTTTTCAGTTTTGCCTTAATAAATGAAGAGATTTGGATCCGCATCTGATTGTGTAAGGCCAAACGTAGTCTCCATGGCCGTCTTCACCATTAGCTACCACTCCCTAGGTGCTTGTTTTAAGCCGTAAAGGCTCCGCAGAAGCTTTAGGTACGCGTTTCCTCTTCCTTTTAGCTCTAGGTGTATTATTTCGACGAAAAACTGTAGTATCTCTATGTATATTTCCTCCTTCAGCTTCAGGTTCAAGAACGCGGTATCGATATCGACGTAGTCAGCTTCGTAGTCGCGATAAGTAGCCAAAGCTAATAGTACTCTAAGTGTTGTTAGCCGTAGTACGCTGGCATACGTGTCGAAGTAGTCGCTGCCATATTATTACTCAAAACCTCTGGCTGTAATGCGAGCTTTCCTGCGTGCGAGGGACCCATCTAAGTGTAGCTTGTTACGTAGCACTAGTTTTGAGGGTAATCAGTTTCTTTCTAATTAGTAGCTCTTCATACCGTATTTCATATGTCCTAGTAGAGCGCAACGCGCTGTATTCTTCCTTAATTACGCGCATCTATTTAGCTTTGTTTTCTTATAGAGCTTACTCCAGCGTAACTGAGTCTTAAATTAGTGGTGTAGTCGCGCCTTTAGCTCCTAGAGCTGTAATTGACTCTCCATATACGCGTCTTGGCTTCAGTTGTCGTCCATACTTAGACTCTGTAGGCTTAGAAGAGAGGTTAGCTAGTCGCTGATCAGACGATTGCGTAGTACTACTTCTTTGCCTTTGCGTATCAGCATCACGTGCTGGCCTCTCCACTAGAGGTCTTTGAATTGGTGTCCCTGTAGAGCCTGTTTCAGCGTCTAGCCTCCCCAATGGAGGTCTTTCAGAGCCTATTTCAGCGTCTGGCCTCCCTATTAGAGGTCTTCTTGCAGAGCCTGTTTCAGCGTCTGGCCTTCCCTGTAAAGGTCTTCTTGCAGAGCCTGTTTCAGCGTCTGGCCTCCCTAGAGGTCTTCCTGTAGAGCCTATTTTAGCGTCTAGCCTCCCTAGAGGTCTTCCTATAGAGCCTGTTTTAGCGTCTGGCCTCCTTACTAGAGGTCTTCCTGCAGAGCCTGTTTCAGCGTCTGGCCTCCTTAGAGGTCTTCCTGTAGAGCCTATTTCAGCGTCTGGCCTCCCCACTAGAGGTCTTTTAGCAGAGCCTATTTTAGCGTCTGGCCTCCCCACTAGAGGTCTTCTTTCAGCTCTATTAGCTGGCCTTCTAACCTTTGGAGGTCTTGCCACTGTCTCTGCTTTGCCTGTAACTAGCCATGTAGTGTATTCGTCAAATTTGACGTCAGTAGAGATCAACTCCTGTTGATTTTCCATATTTAGTAGCCTGTATATGTGTGAGCTAGTCATCCCTACTAGAATGTACTTCCCTAGCTGTATTCTTGGCTCTAGCTTCCTAGGGAACGTTGCCTTTGGCCTCAATGGCCATGCTCTTGCTCCAAATACTCTGTAATGCGACAAGCTAGCTGGTGCACCTTCCTATGCCTCTAGCGGCGTCAGCCCTTCTACCCCTTAATACGGCAGTGCCTTTGTCGGTCTCCTGTTTTTGAGCCTAGCTGCGTGCTCTACGGCATAGCACCAAAGACTATCTGGCTGTTTGGCGTCGTACAGTATAGACCGGACGATTTTCGACAGTTGGTATATCTAATGCTCTGATACCCTATTGAGCGACTGTTTGTATGGTGGCGATGGCTCTGACTGTATACCAAGCTCCTATAGCCAGCGCATAAAGGCATTTCTAAACTCTCCTTTGCCATTGTCAGTCCGCTAATACACGACTACCTGTCCCTTTTAAAGCTCTAATTAAGTCTTTAGCAGCTTGATTTCCGGCTGTATTACAGTAGCTGTTTTGTCCTTGAGTAGCCGTACCTAGTATACTCGTGTTGCGTCGTCTACGACGACTAGGTAGTACTTATACCCCCTAATTAACTAGCACTAGATTCCTGAGATATCGGCGTGTAGCCGGCGCAGTGGCGTATTAGCTCTAGTGTCCGTCTTTTTAGTGAAATGCTCCTTCATCCTACCGGCCAGGCATGATTCGCAGCTCTTTTCTCCCTTATGGATTATCCGCTTTCCTAGCTTTATCCCGTACCCGGATACTGCCTCCAATTTGACCATTTCCTAGTAGTTTATATGGCCAAGCCGTCTGTGTATTAGGTCCGGCATCGTTTCCTGATTTTGGTCGTCATATGAGCTCTCTATGGTGTGTGTTTCCGGCACTAGTAATTCCGACGTATTTGCTTCCGTATTTGAGTCTAAGACGTACAGGCCATTAGCTTTCGTCGCAGAGAGCACTAAATTATTGTCCTTGTAACACTTTGCCCCTGTGTTGTTGAATATGGTGCTGATTCCGTCCTCTATAAGTGCACCAATCGACAGTAGCCTAGTACTTCCAAAGTCAGGCACATACTAGACGTTATGTAATATCATGCCATTAATTTGCACGTCTCCATAGCCTTCCGCAGATGAATATTGATTATTGGCTGTCTTTACTTACTTGTCCCTCCAGCGTTTGAGGCTTGTAAAGTCGGCATACACACCAGAGAAGTATTTGGTCGCTCCGGAGTCTAATTTCCATTGATTTGCGGCCGTAATACTGGTGTAGGCCTGTTGCACTTCTTCCGTAAGGTATGTATAGTCCGTAAAGTAAGGTTTGAAGGTCTCTGATTGGTCTGCGGCTACGTTGGCTGTCTCTCTGCTCTTGCATTCGTTCTTCTAATGGCCAAACTTCCTGCACTTCGCGTATTGGTTCCTGTCCAATTTTGCGGTCTTTTGCACCCTTCCTGATGCGTCCCTGTGGTCCCCTGTTGCTTTTCCACCTCTCTAACCTCCTCTACCCCTAGCTCTGCTACCTCTGTAGCCTCCATGGCCTCTGCCCCTGCCTCTGCCCCTATTCGCCACCTAATTGGCTTTTATTGCCGTTAGTTCTGTAGTCGGTGCTACCTTTAGCTCGTCCTTCTATTACAGTTGATACTTAATTAATTAGTGGAGCATTGCTTCCAAGTCTCCAGGGTTATTCTATAGTGCGCTACGCACTATTTTCTAATCTCCTAGCCTTAGCAGTGATGTAATTAGCTTTGCCTTGATATCGGCATCGGTGAATGGATGAGTATCGCCAGAGAGCCTGAGCCTGTATTTCCGCAGACGAGAGACGTAGTCGTTGGCACTCTCGATAGACGGGTTGAACACTTCTTTGCCTAGCTCTTCCTTGATATTGGCGATATGTTGAGCTCCAGACGAATGAGCAGTCCCTACGGCTTGAAGTGCGTCCCACAGCACCTTCATATCCCCGGCGTTTATGAGGTCTTGGTACTTCTCAAACATGACTATAGAGAGACTAGAAACGACGATTTTCCGAGCCTCCTTTTACTCCTTTTTCTAGGCTAATTGAAGAGACGCTGTTGCCGGTAGTGCCGGAGGGTCAATTACCTATTCTGAAATTCCGGCGGTAGCGAGCTCCTTTTGAGTCTCTAACTTCCATTCGTAAAAGTTATCGTAGACTAGTTTTGACGACTCAGTCGATGATTCCGATGACTTTGATACGACAGGCATAATGGAGAGCTAGGAAGTCGACAGTTGACTTGATGGAAGTATTGCAGAGGCTTGATTTGATTCGCAGATGAGGTATATAACGTATGACGTGTATTGAATCGATTACAGCAAGTGTTGATTGATTCTGAGTAGTATTGAGGTTGATTTCCAAACAATTAGAATTACTACTATGATAGAAAAGCATGTAGAATTCTATCTGAGAGAGCGTACAGAGTAATAGGGGAAATAGGGGTGGCGTGATCATAAGTACGCAGGTACAGAGATCAACGCAGCACAGCCCATATTTCTAACAAAAAGGGGCACTACATGAGATACAAATGGTAGGGTGTATATCGTGTTTTGATTGACTCGAAGCCACCCTCTCCCTGGCAAGAGCAACCGGTTATTGTCGTGACTCCCAAAGGCTCCCAAACTTCAAAGAAACAAAACCGGGGAAACAATCTTGTTGTCGTCGTCCTAACCGAGTCCTCGCTGTAACGGACAATCCAGGGAGCCATTACCAAGGATTAAGCAAGGGAACGAAGGCCACGGCTTCGCTTAGAAGTTGGCTAGGGGCAAACTCGGCCTGGGAGCGCTCCCAAGGACCAGGAAGGGTCAGAATTACCATAGGCTCAGTCCAACGACGATAGTTTACGGCATACTCGGCCTGGGGGTTATCCTTTCCTTGGAATAGTTTTTGGCAAAGGTTTCGCCGAAGTCAGATTTGGGCTGGGGATGAAATTGAGACGACTCTCCGGTATTAGCCGACCTGATCGCTTCGGTGGAGTGGATATATTGAACGACCTCGCCTGGGAGTACTCGGAAGGTTCTGAAACCTAGCCTACCACTTAAATGCAGATGAAAAGCCTACGAAGCGCGGCCGGCGCGTTGAGTGGTGAAAACAACTCTGCTCCGATGACCCTGGGCACAGACTACCGAAATCCAAACACATAGTGCCATGATCGCAGCTTTTATTGCAACCGTTGCAAGTGTGTGGATTCCAGCTGGAATCCCTTTTTTGCTTACCTCCATACCTCTGTATGCAGGGCCCCCTAACCTTCCCGCCCTTAGCAATTATAGTTTATTTTAGCGCTGATAAAAGGCCTTCCGTAGCCAAGACTTAAAAAAAGAATCTAGGCTCTGAAGGTTAAATTTCTATATATTACAAGTGGCGTATATGGATTTAGTTCGGTGCCATATCGCGCCCCTTGACTACACAAAGCCCCTCCGCTACTACTCTGGTACACCACCGAAGGTGGACCGAGTCGCATCTCAAGAACCCCTGAAACCCCTTAATCTATGTAACCATGAGAGGCTGTTATCGCATGTACATACTGTCGTGACACTGTACTTCGGAACTTCATGTGAAGAGCGTAAAATTGTATTGAAAATTTGCTAGCTTTCGGTATCTTCTCTAAAAAGGTTGTTTTGCTCAATAGGCACTACATGAGATATTTCCAAGTATCTGCAATACTTTTCTATCTACCTTGTGCAAAGTATGCCCTAAGTCTAAACCAAGAAAGTATATTCGCGTTTTATGGTTTGTACCTTAAGTGCTAGTGCGGGAATTGACAAGTTTAGGGTTTTTGGAGAGGGAAACCGGTTATCGTCAAGGCTGGATTGCATGAGCCACACGGGTACAGCCGCAGTTTGACTATAACAGGCTACGACCTGGCTGTGTAGCCGAGTGCGTCTCAAGTGACTGTAGCCATTTCAAGTATAAGCTTGACGTCGTTCCGACTTAGAATCCAAAAAATCAGCATCTCCATCATTACAGGAACCCATGACACTAAAGCACTTCAAGCATGGCTCAACTCTCCGTCGTAAATGGTCTGGAACATCTGGACGACACAATAGATCTTTCCAAGCCAACAAGTAAAGATGTTGAGTTGAGCAATTTCGATCACTCTTCAATCCCACTTGAGAAAGAAGAATGGCCGGTAGTTATCATGGGGTCAAGTCTAGTGGGCATGATGACCGGTCTGCTCTTGGGTTTCCATGGGTAATTCGTCCTCAACAATCTCATAACCAGAACCAATATTGACTACTATTCTCTTGCAGGATCAAGACTATTTCTTTCGATCGTCGTCCCACTTTTCTGTCCCATCCACGTGCAACCGGGCTGAACTTCAGGACGTGTGAGATCCTCCGTCAACTTGGTCTTGAAAAAAGATGCCGGGAGGAGAGTGTCCGCGAGTTTGACGTCGATGCAGGACTGCTAGTCGTTGAGAGACTCGTCAAGGGCAAGCTTTTGGCCACCGTCCAGGAGCATGACCCAAAGCGAGACCAAGAAGTGACTCCAAGCGAATGGCTCTGGCTTACACAAGCCATGCTGGAGCCAATCCTCGTTGAGTATGCACCGATGAGCAACTATAATCTGGTGTACGGAAAAGAGATTGTCCACTATGATGAACAGCCGGATGGAGTCATTGTTGTTGTCAGAGATCTCGCCACTAACGAACACAAAAAGTATAAGTCTCAGTATCTCGTTGCCTGCGATGGGAACAGGAGCGCCGTCCGCAGGAAAGAAGGCATTGATATGAAGGGAGTGGGCCATTTAGGCACCGGCCTGAACCTCCGCTTCAAGGCTGACCTTCAGAAGCTCTTGGGAGATCGCGCCCGTCACGGTATCATTTATGTCACGATGCCTCACCTTAAAGGTGCATTTCGCCAGGAAGAGCGAGGCAAGGCGGGCCTCCTTTGGATCAATGAGGCCGACGGCCGAATAGACTTTCCTCCAGGATCCGTCAGCGAGGACGAGGCCAGAAAAATGTTGTATGAGTTTTCAGGCCTGAGCGGAGAAGCGGGCATAGAATTGCAATCTTTCGCGCATTGGACATTGGCCTCCTGCACAGCAGAACGATATTCATCTAAGGGTGGTCGAGTCCTCATTGCTGGCGATGCTGCCCATATCATGCCCCCAACAGGCGCGTTGGGAGGAAACACGGGTTGCAATGTGAGTTCCCTTCAGTCTCTAGCGACCTATGAGACAGCTGATCTGATCTTTGCAGGATGCACATAATCTTGCTTGGAAGCTGGCTTATGTGCTCACAGGTAGAGCTGCTCCTTCGTTGCTGCAAAGCTATGAACAGGAGAGGAGGCCAAATGATGCAGCCGTTGTCGACCAAGCGACTCGCCGATTCCGGAATCGTATTCAAAACCAAATCCCACAGCTTCCAGAAGAAACATATGATGTCGTTGAAATCGGAGGTCGATACAACAAAGGAGCCCTTGTACCTGGCAAGGGCGATTCCTCTGACAAAGACTTCGAAGATCCCCACAGCCCCAGTGGCACTGCCGGCTCCAGGTTCCCCCACGTGTCTCTCTTGTCGAAGGACGACCAGACGATCTCGACTCTCGACTTGATCAAACATAACTTTGTGTTAGTTGCTGCCGAGGAGGACTCCCCGTGGATTGCAGCTGCGAAGGGTCTGGAGTTCCAGATCGACACGTACGTATTGCACGAGACATCGCAGCCTTATCAAGACGTCAAGGGACTGTTGAGGTCAAGAGGCAAGCTTGCTCCTGGCGAAGCGCTGCTGGTCCGGCCAGATAATTACATTGCCTGGAGAGCTACGGTCCAAGGCTCCAACCACAAAGAGGCGCTGCAGCAAGCCTTGGGACAACTGTTAGGGAAACCAACTAAATGAGCCATTGAGTATCGATCAATACTGCGATTAGTTCAGTCAACACTTTTTCGTATATTAATTCTTATTTGTCAATTTTTGATAGACACGTCCTATTACGAGCTCCCAAGGAATGACAGATGCTCGCTAGATTCGCTCAGAATTTGCTGCTGATCCTTTTGTTGATAAGGAATCATATTTTCTTCAGCCATAACTTTAAAGATCCATGAAATGTGATTCCAATCAGGATAAAGGGCGAGAAAACAATCATCTAGTGAGGCATCGTTTAATGCCTGAATGACAATGAAGGGTTAGACGAGAGAAAAATCCTCTAAACGCAGACTCGTATCGAATGTACCTCCTATATACCTCCTCTGACCATTTTTAAAGCTTGGCGTTAGCTCATAACATAGAGAACTCGATGGAAACAAGGTATTATATCAAGGGTTCGAGAGCCTCGAAAACTCGAGGACTTCGAAAAACTCGAAAGCTCAAAGGAATCGATTAAGCTTTACGGCCCACCGACCCAAACGTCGCCCTTCTTAATCTTCGAATAACAAAGGCCTCTCGATAAAGCCTCAAAGTGTGACGAACCTCGATTTTATTTTAAAATACTACTTAAAGAGTAAGTTCTAGGTACTCGACATGCGTTACTACGGTTGGAAGAAAACGTAGACGAAAGCGGATTAAGTACGTTGATCTGTGTTGTGAAGCGTGAAGCAAAAATCAAGAAGTCAAAAAAAGCCCCCCAAGAAATAGTAATCAAAATGTGTAAATTTTTTTGAACGTGCCCCTGAGTGATATTCCTAAAACCCTGATATCTTGTGCTAAGTGAGCCGAGCGTCGCAATCTCAAATCGCACACGAATGTGAAATCTCTGTGAGTTTCATCTTGTGCGAAGCAACTCTATGTTTCCTCCCTCAACCAGTAGTTTCTATCTATCTCCCTTAGACCAACTCCTCGTAGTTACCCTGTTGCGGTGGCTTATCTAAAGCATCTTTGAGTGCGCCGAGGAAGTTTTGCCGGTATGGGTTCTCCCGATGGACTTGGAAGGCCTTCTCGATCACAACTGTCAGCAAAACAGTGAATAATTCTGGTGGCCAAATTGCTACGTACAGCTTGAGACTCAAACTTCTCGAAAACTCGGAAAGCTCTCTTATCCGCAGTATCCTGGATAGGCCTCCATTCCAGAGTTCCTTGATCCTTGGTATATATTCCAGTCGCCTCAACCAGCGTGCGCTTGAGGGTGTCAATTGCCGCCGCAGTGTCCTTGGCGTAAAGTTCGACTATGATAACGAGAGCCATTTTTTTTTTTTTTTTTTTTTTTTTTTTTGGACAAGGCAGTATTGCTTGGGGTGATGATTCGAGGTACTCGTTGCGTTGCCCTGGGGCTTTTGAAGTACTGGTTCGAGCTATAGTGACCAGTATAGGAAGCACCCCTTTCAGGAAAAACCGTCAAAGCACAAATGAGAGATGCTATCAGTTGTAACGGCCTTGGCTTCTTTAGCTTTTTCGGCTTTTTCGGCTAGAACAGCTCCTCCTGGGTACGAAAGTTCCGCACCTTCCGTGCTCCACAGTTAGGCTATCGTTAACCGAAACAAGGCAAACAACATCATCCACACCATGTTTCTGGGACGGTACGACCTTCGGTTCACACATGCTTGACAACCTGCGGCGAAATTGCCTGGGTTTACGAATAATATTTACGGTTAAATCTACAAATCAAACCGGAGGGCTTCCAAGTGGAGTGCCAAGACATAAAGCCTTCTGTCTACCTTGTTAGACCATTCAAAACCATCCGATTTAATCATTTTGACACAATTAACCATATGAAGCTGAGCCAAGATTCAAGTCTGTCGATGAAGTTAGTGGTTCACGCGTGTGCTCTTTGGGTATCACTAGCTAGCTTAGGAATGCCTGCCCCGGCTCTGAAAGTGAGATATTGATCTCGCATGCAGTTCTATGGTGGGCAAGTTGAAGTTGTTGGAGCACAACAGACGGGGTTTTCCATGTCCCGGTAACGAGGTTTACTTTCGAACTAGTAGAGTTTAGTGTGATCTAGGCTACCTTGACACGTTGGAACTGTATGTCAGAGCCCATTTGAAACGGCAAGTGATAACGAGAAAACAGGGAAGCAGAAGGCCGTCCAAATTGTTTTCAAGATAACGAGCCTGCTTTTTACACGGTCCCCTGGCAGCTTGATAAAGCAACATGAAACCACAGCTCGATAGGTGCCCTGTTTGTGACGAGTACCTGACTGGAAATCAACCTTTACTAAAACTAACATATAAAGTGAGCAAGCAGTCACAGCGGTTGTTGCGGTAGTGAAAAGAGTTATGTTGTTCATTCTACTGATTTGGTTATAAAAAGGTAGGTAAACCATCGAAAGCTCACGACCGATATCTACCCCGGTCACTTAACGTCTTTCTAAAACAGCGCTGGTAATAATCGCCTCGCTCTCTTAAGTCGAAAGAAGCTTTCCTACTTTATGTGCATGGGCAAGTTCATACGAATGCATGCAACAAGGAGATGGAGACATGAGCCCGCTCTTTCGGCTGCGGTGACTATAAAGGAACTCGAGACTCCGCAACGACATCTCATGGTGAGTGATTTCCAAGCTAGTAGTATAGATGGAGGGGTCACATTTAAACGTTTTGAATTTTGAAATTGCTATTCCTGGTCCTTTAAATAAATCCATCTTGTTATCGCGGCACCCCATTGCATACACCCTGCTCTCATGGACCGCCATGCAATGTGCAATCCCAGTGATTTCTTTCTCCCATCTCTTCACAAGTAGATAGTCGTGGACAAAGACATTGTCAACAGGCCTTCATGGCGACGCGTTTCTCAGGGGACTACATTGAGAGCGCCGATCTCCTTCAAAGGCACCACGGGAAGCTTGATCCAGTTCTGAAATTGACCTCCAAGGTGTAAGGAGTTCATTGCACCGTCATGAAATTCGCTATCCCATGACCTCGGCGCGGTTGGCTTGAATCCGGAAATGTCAGGCTGCGTCTCGGTGGGAAGAATGTCAACCCTCAACCGCCAACCGGCTCGGATTCTGGCAGTGGCGGGACATATTTCTACATTGACTTCGACCACTTCGCCGTCTTTCAGAGGAGCATGGGCCTCTTTCGTGTGCGTGTGCCATGGACGCCAAGGCAAATCCTTTTTTGGATCTGTTTTTCGGTGACTTGCCCGGAGAAGTCCAGAAGCGAAAGGTTCTTTGTTAGGCCCGACGCAGTATTTGACCACGTTACCATTCTCGTCGATGGCCCATAGCGAGACAACAACGTCCGCGTCATGAGATGTGGATGAAATGTTAAGAGTCGCCGTGAAATGACCTGCTAGCTCGATGTCTTTCTCAAACGGCCAGGAAACAAAGCTAACCCCGGTCTTGGCAAGCTTGGACTCGATATCAGCTGAGTAGCTCAGCGTCTTGATTTCTGTACCGATACTTGGTGCTGCTTGAGTGAGGGCCCCGTCTGCTTGGAAGTGCCAATCGATATACTCAGTCCCTGGTACCTCCCAGTCGGCCTCGGTCCTCCAGTACCATTCTCCATGACCGATTCGCATCTGCATGCCGACGCGCTCTAAATCTTCATGGATAATACCCTTCAAGTAGCGCTCGGCAAATAACCAAAGCTTGTGGGCCGCCTCACGGTTGGGCCAGCTGTAGTAGTTTGTATCGACGATCTGCAAGTACTTGTCCTTGGATGTCACCCTGCGCCAGGCCTCGTAAGGAGCCCGCTGATGGAACATGAGCATTTGGGCAGCCCCGAGGAAGACTGGAATGTCTATAGTCCCCACTTTGAGCTCTATACCGCTCCAGTAATCGTCGTAGAAAGGGTGGCTGGAAAATGTCTTGACGATGTCTCCTTCATCAGGCCACCGAGGTGACACCCCACGGAGACCTGAAGTCCATACATCAATGAATTTGAACATAGGAACACCTCCCATGTAAGAGAAATCGCGGTACAGATCTAACTCGGCTGTAGAAGTCTGATTTAGCATGACCAGACCATGTCAGACGAAATGAGACACACTTACTGCCGTATGGAAAGAAAGCTTTGAGCCCTTTCGGCTTTTGGATCACAGGCCGCCATTGACAATTGGCGCCGTACGAGTTTCCCGCCAAGGCCACATTGCCGGTGCACCAGGATTGCTTTGCAGCCCATTCGACCGCGTCAAACAAGTCGTTCGCTTCTTGCTCCGACACGAGCACACCTCTCTTTCCAGGCGTCTGGCCCACACCTCGAGGATCTATTTTCACCATGGCATATCCACGGGGCACCCAGAAGAATGTGTTAAAGTGCGAGATGTTCTCGTAATCCCTTTGCTTGGTCCAGTTTTCAAAGTAGGCGCCAGTATAAGGAACCGAGAGTGCTGAATTGTCCGAGGTTGAGAAAAAGGTGTCCTCGAGACTCTCAAACACGGCCACATCATTGGGATCATCGGTTACTGGACCCGAGTATACCACCCTTTTGCCATACACGGTAGAACTTACAAGGGCTGGGAACTTGCCTTCCGAAGCCAAGTAGATGTCACCAAGCACGTAGTTGCCATCTCGGACGGGTATTTGAATGTCTCGTAGAACTTTGAAGCCTGCTAGGGCCCGGCGAATGTGATTTCGAATATGCGGAATGCTCTTGATGACTAAACCGAGCTCGCTACCTAGCTTCTGCAAGACGGTATCTAAGTCTGCGGGGTTTTCAGCGTCGAGGTTGATCTCTGTTGCATACTTTGAAATGGCGATTCGAGCCTGCCAAGCGGAGAAAGGTCATTAATAGAGCTTGGTCACGGCGTTCATTACCTTGGGAGGCTTGTAGTACTCACCTTTTCATCAATGCAAATTGGCCTCTCAAATCCAATGCCCGGAGTCAGACTAAAGAGCAGTCTCGCCCGGTTGAGTAATTTGCTGTTGGAGAGGGAAGGGTCTTCGACAAGATCCAGAACACTCAACCTGGGCTTTGCCGAAGATTCACCCAACTTGAGTGGACCTATAGAGAAAGTGACTACATCCCCTTGGATATACTGGAACTGGCCCTCTGGCCCAGTGTTCCCCTTTATAGCCCCGGTTCGATAGCTAAACCCCACCGTGTTCTCGAATATGCCAACGGACTGTGGTACCATTTTAGTATCTTTCGTGTGAAGTGCAATGTATTTTATGGCACGAGAAATCTAGCCAGCAAAGTCACATCGTGGAATGGCTGTGAAGCTGTACTTATTCAGATATACTCAATTATCCGGGTCGCTGACTTGCTTAGGCTTTCGGCCTCTAATTAGCGCACAGTTTGCCGGCTTTTCGACTTGACTTGAGGGGCTTCGGGTCTTTCAAGATAAGCTCTCCACGACTCGGTTCAAGGCCTGTTTACAAGTTAACAACAACTTCTCGGGATTCTCAAATTGGTTAGTAAAGCCATGCCTTGCAACCAAAGCTCGTGCTCAGCCCTCCATGCAATTCCAGTTCATCTGACCTTCCGTAAGACAAATACTAACAGGGTTTTCAGCTCCATAGTCTAACATTCTGAAATTAAGAAGCCCTCTTTTGTTTGCGCTGTTTTACAACATGACTAACAGAGGCGAGATGATACATAACCAATAGCATTCGATTGATCATCCAAGGCTACAGTTCCCGAGGCTTGATATAAACCATCTAAACGACGGGCAGCTGTAAGATGTTCTACTAGATACTATCGAAACAGAAACAATACTCTTCATTGATGAAATACTATATGATTCATCATGTCCAACCAACAAGTCGGCTTGGTACTTAGGTGGATAATGCGAGCAGCAGGCTCATAATCTCTTGATTGGGTCTCAATTGAATAAAGAAACCGAACAACAGTACAATGGGAATCTCCGTACATTGATAAAGTCTAGTCCTAGTCAAGTACCAGGCGCATATCCCCTTCTCACATAACTTATTTCATGCAGCCTCGAAGCCTCCCCCCCCTTTACAATCCCACAAAGAGTTCAGGCCCAATTTTGAGAAATGAAATCAATTAACAGCTTCGAAACTTTGTCCGGACATTCCATAACACTCCAATGACCAGTTTCCAAAGTGATTGCCTCCAGGTGAGTTAGCATTCCGTGCTCCATTGCCTGTTCCATCTGCTCGGGTGGGTTGATGATGTCTTCGCTGCTACCGATGTAACAAACGGGAACCTCTACCCGTCTCCGCTCAAGGGGGATCGATTGATCCGACTCCCATTGAATATTCTGCACCAACGACCGATAATAAAGACAAGGAGCTTCAAACCTCTCCGCCGAGTATCGCTCCAAGTATTCGTCTTTCCACTTAGGGAGTTGAGCGTAAGGCTTCAGGGGAATCCGGTCGTTTCCTTCGAGATAATTTTTCATCGCGCCGCGCGTGCAGAATTGCGTTTTGAGCCAGTCCTTGGGGCTGCCGTGCATGGTTTCCCAAAACTTCTCGATATTTGCACTGATCAGTCCTGGTGCTTCTTCCGAGGACAGAAACTCAATGTAGGCGTACTTCGGAAAGCCATAGTAAGTCTCTGTCATTTCATTGATGGCCTTGAGGTCAAATTTGTCTGGCGAAGGGGGCATCAAACCGACAGCTATGAGCGACAGGCCCACGACAAGCTCGGGGTTGTAAAAGTAGAGGCGTTGAATAGCCAAAGAACCCCAGTCGTGCCCAATAGCGATTATTTTCGTGATGCCTTCATGAGTCAAGATCTCAACTATGTCTTGCTGAACCTTTGCTAAGTCGTACTGGTGAATATCAGCGGGCTTTGAGCTACCGGCGTAACCCAATAGATCGAGGGCGATGATGCGATTGCCCAGCGGAGCTAGGTGAGGAATGATATCTTGCCACAGATGAGCGCTGTCTGGAAATCCATGGACGAGGAGCAACGCTGGTTTGCGCTCCGTGGAAGGTGTCTTTGGAGAGATGTAGTAGGTGTATGTCAGCCATCTTTCTGTATTTCGAGTTTTCTTCTCAAGGTTATCCATAGCGATTGGTATGCCCGGAAGTGGGTACTATAATTGACAACTGCAAAGAAATGCGACTTGCTGAGCGGAAAGGAAGCTGTCGCCTTTGGCATATAAATTTTTTTTTTTTTTTTTTTTTTTTTTTTTTTGCTCCGTTCTTCTATATATACGATGCGTGGCCCGAGAGGCTGTAATCCGGCAGCTGGAGAAGTTAAGATTAGGCTAACGACTGCATCACTTTGTTCGAAGGCTATTCGGCCGTGGTGAATACTAAGCTCTCCGCTTCTTACAGTAGTGTGCACAACGTGCCGAAAACGCTGATTTTTAGCGAGCCTTACCTAATTTACTTTCCCTTTCCTCTTAGCCAATCTTAGTTTCACGAATATCAATTATAAAATTTTATAAAGGTTAAAATACAAAGCAGAAAATTAAGCGTTTATTTTCGAATCATTGTAATCTTGATTAAACGTATGTAAGCTCACGACACAAAGTGCAGAAACCCTGATGTCACTATTCAATCAACTCAAGCTTTTCGAAGACATATAGACTCGTCGACCGTGTTGACATTCCCCAATACAGCAGTTTCTGCATGCCAACATGGCCCAAACTAGTTTTGTGAGACTGCCTAACCAGAATTATCACGACTATGTGAGTACCACTGCGATCCCCTTCTTCTCGCAGGCGTTCTTAAACTCGCTATTTTCAGGAGTTGAAACAACACCTGTCGTCGAATCGCCTTGCTTCAGAATCACACGCCTCCAGCATTTTCATCTGTCCATCTAGAATATTTCCACTCAACCATTCCCTCATCGCTTCTCTCTTCCACCTACATTCCCTACATCCAAGCAGATGCGTTCCCAACATCAAATCTTTCAACGAATTGGGCAACACATCTTCCAGCGGCCTTGCATGCTTCGGATTTCACCCGAACTGGAGGATAGGATCGGTCAAGAGATCATTCAGATGGCGCAGCGACTTCAAAGACCCGAGTGTCCCTTTTGTACCCCATTGAAACGTAGTAAGGATCTGTGCCGTTCCAGGATCCCACCGTGTTAAGGGTCCAGTTCTGTACTAGGGACGGAAACTGAAATGACTTGTTTTTGAACCAGCTTGCCTCTGGAGGAGCAGACGGCTGATCCCCACACCGGACAGTAAGCCTTGACCAATATTCGTCTCCTCGTTCGTATACCGGAGTAACATACAAGGTCAAGGCATTCTTGACGTTGACGCTGGAGAAGGACACCCGTTCAGTATGTTGTTTCAGTAGCATTACGTGAAAGACCCGTGGAGCCCAAGATGCTATATTCTCAACTTCAATGCGGCTTGGGTGAACGTTCAACTGGTGAACAGGTGCTAATTCCAGGCTGAAGATAATGTTAGTGTTGATCTAAGTAGTAGGTATCAGTTTCATGCCTTACTTCTTGGACCTTGAGCTTGCCGATTTCCATGAAAATGCAAAGGATTTTACTATAACCGAAATTACAGTTGTCATGCTTTTTTGGCCTATGGCGAAAGATTTCCTTTCTCTGAGATAAAGTTCCTTCAAGTTCAATTAGGCAGTTTTATGACAAAAAATATGCTAGACTCACGATGATGCGCCTTTCACGCTTGATATTCCCTTTTCAGACAACGCTGCTAGCGGTCCCCGAGATATGTTTCTAACAGTAGTGAGCTTCCTGCTTGATTTAACTTTGAGACTGTGACGTACCGTGGTGGGGGCGGCGGTGGCGGTGGTGGCGGCTGGCCCAGCTCTCTTTACCATGTCACTGTCGCTGTCGTTGCTTATGCTCTTGTAGGCTTTTGTCTGACTAGTCCGTAATTTATCGTAGAGCTTTGGAGGGAACTCTACATAATTAGTGTGAAATATCACCACCTGTTAAAATTCGTTGCTGGATGGTCAAAATACCTCCAAAGAACTGCAGAAGCAGAATTTGGAAGTGGATTTGCCGGTCGAAAACTCTCCAAGCTTTCCGATTAACTATGAGTAGCAACGCTGGACTGCCTTCAAGTTTGGCGAGCTTAGCCTCAGTATCCTTAGCAAGAACTCCCAGGAGAAGTATATCAAAGTCTCTAAGAAGACTCGCCATGGCTTTGTGAAGCTCAGTACGAAGCGCCTCGCTACCGAATTCGAGTTTCGTGGAGATGTTGCGAAGATGGCAGTGGCCAGCACGTCAAGGCGTGGATTGTGTGGAGCCTTGATCAGCCCCCCATCGTGAACCTGACAGAGCCTTTCAAGTGATTCGACAAGGAGAATAACACAGCCCTCCAAGGATGTTTTTTTCGGAAAGTAATGAAGGAGTCTCCTGGGTAATGATGATTTGCATGGGCAGAATAGGACCTGAATTGGTTTTGATGGAAATGTGAGCATAACATCGAAGGGAGATGGGGGAAGTGCAAAATATATCGAAAGAAGGTAGTCCGCAGGATCGATCGAGTCGTGTGCATTCACGCACCTGGACAGAATCTGAAAAGTGAGGCGACGGACAGCCCAGATTATTTTTCCTTTTCCCAATCAATGACAGGCACTGGAGGCATCTGAGGAGCTTGATTCGGCCTTTGCTAGACAGTCGATCTCAAGCTGAGGGCTAGGTAGGTGACTCAAGATAGCACGGGGCTGGCCTCGAGATTGGCTAGCTAACGGCTGAATTGGATGGTTCTATGAAGGCAAAGCCGAAGTAGGTGACATGGTCAGCGTGACACCAAGCCTATGCAAGCCATTCATAACCCAAAATCGGCTACTACAAGTGAACAATTCGATCCGGAACACCGTAAACCAATCAATCCCAGATACAATATTAAGTCTTCGGGGCGGCTTGTGTCAAAAGTCCAAGTTGCTGATCCATAACCTCGTGAACCGTATCTTTTATACTAGTCCACTTCATACCAAGCTCTTTTTCTGCCTTCTGAGTGCTGCTGGTAAAATTGATAGTCTGGACTCCAGGCTTCAGCTTGTAAGGTACGTTGGGATAGTCCCTCTTCACAACCTCCAGAACATCGTCCCAAGACTGTGCTGGTGCTGTAATAACGTAGCTGGTGCTCTCCTTTATTTTCGGGTCTAGAGATCGGATATGCGCATCGGCTACGTCCCCAATGTGCACATAGCTGAGTATACTGGCCATGTTCTCCGCCATGATTGCTCCCCAGAGTATGGCATTGGTGCATCCTGATATCTCCTGTGCAGTCGTTTGGGTCAAGTTGTGACCGTAGACGAAGCTTGGGCGAAGAGCTATCAGAACGAAGTTTGGGGAATTCTCCTTCGTGAATCTCCAGGACGCTTGGTTGCTCAGAATCTTGGAGGCATGGTAAAGTTGAGTGGATGTCTCCTCGTCAGTTTTCCCTGAAAAATCGGCCTCCTTATCGACCACCAGGTCCTGGTCGTCCTTGTCTTTGTGCATGATATTCGTTAGACATTGATATCAATTCCTGGGTGGTACCTTGGGGTGAGGGAAGTTACATACCCGTTATTTTCCTAGCTGTTGGTCCGGCCATGGGCATCAAAGCAGCTATGGAGGACGTGATCACCACCTTTTTGATGCTGGACACTTTTGCCGCTTCGGCCAAAATTGCCGTGGTACCATCCACAGACGGACCGAAGTATTCAGCCTTATTGATTCTAGGACCAGGAAGGGGTGAAGCCATGTGTAACACATAGTCAACATCATTAAGTTTGCCTGCGAATGCTTTTGAATTTGTGATGTCGGAAACGACCACAAAGTCGAGCCGCTCCTTGAAATCACCCAGAATTGCTCTCACTTTTTCGATTTGAGCTTCCTTGCGAACGGAAATTCGTAATTTGTATCCTTTTTCGAGAGCCTTTTTGGCAGTGGTAGATCCGATGAATCCCGTGGCACCGGTGATGAAGATGAGTCCAGACATGATGCAAAGAGTGTTGGCCGCCTCGGGTGATTCGGCTTGTGCTTGAAGAGAATCTGAACAGGAATGGAACAAAATGTTTTTGTTGAAGATGAATTTGTGCAGATCTTAGAGATATGGATCTGTTCTTATGTCGTCTCGACCTGTTTCTACAGCTCCCTATGGATCGGATTTTAGGGATGTTGTGGAGTAATCATGCTATTCCCAAGCGCAATTACAAACATTTCAAAGGGTGAAAGTGCATGCTTACATACCACTTCGGAGGACTCGGAGTTTCATGCTTGCCGGCGAGCTTGACTCGTATTAGTCAATCTACTCAAGTCCTTGGTTTTCCTGGTCGGAACAGTATTAAAATAAAGTTTTTCCGGCTATTAGTTATAGAGGAAATAATAAGGGAGGTCAAGGGCAAATTACGTCTTAGCTTCAAAGCCTTCCCCTTGCTCTCTCCTCGCACAATAATTATGAATTTTAAAGGATTATTAACGCTCACTGCACTTGCGACTCCCCTCTTCGCTCTATTAACAATGGCAGTGGACGAAGACAATGGCGTCGCATTTCTATACCCACCAGCGGGGTTGACGTTCAATTATTTGGTTACCGTCAATGTCACATAAACCTCGCCATTCCCCTAGCCAAAACTCTTCACATACTGCCTAAGGTACAATGGTGGAGATCAACTTGAAAGTATGATCTTAACATCTATTTCCATCGTGAAGGCTTGTAGTGCCTACCATGTACTGTCGTAGTTCACCTTGAACGTCCAGACGTACTTGTCCGCCTGCCAGATGGCATCGCTCACTGCAAAAGTTACTGATTCTTGATCCCAATCAGTAATAGGGACCTTGGTCCCGGCCAAACTTCCGCCAACGACCGTAATTTTATCTCCAGGCAGGTACGGGATCCTATTAGGCACGGTAACTCTCGCGCCACCGCGAGATGTAACATGGATGTAAAAAGCATCTAACTTGGTGGTGTAGCGGAAAGGATCTATTCCAGGCGTAGTTCTGAAGTAACGGGTATTAAAGATAGATTCAGAGTGTCCCTTGATCCAAGCGCCGGCATCTCTGAGACCGTTCTGCATGATATCCGGGATAGTACCGTCTGCTCTAGGGCCAATATCAAGGAGAAAATTTCCGTTCTTTGAGATAACATCCACAAGTGATCGGATAATATCCGCGCCAGTCAAATAACTGCTATCTGGAGTCTGGGCGTTGTATCTATAACAGTATGTTAGGGTTATTTTGCCGCGGTAAAAGGACTAACGTACCCATATGAGAATGGATCCATTCCACGGTTTGTTTCCCATTTCCTGTCAACGATACCTTCATTGGTTGTGTATCTAGAAACGGCGTTAGTGAATGACGAGATACGACTGGCATCGGCTACTCACTCTGGAGTGTCGAAATCGCCATTTAACCCCCAACCGCAGCGATTGTTAAAAGTGACTTGACGGCCTTGCTTGCGTGCCCAATTAAGCCATTCTGATGCGAATAAGGGGGAGTTATTTGCGCTGGCAATATCGCACCACATGATTTCAGTCTCGTACTCATAGGCTAGCTGTCTCATTTCTGGGAGTTGAAGATCTGCAACATAATCGTTGACTGGGACGTATCCAGTATATGGAATTTCTTCTAGCGTATATGGGTTGATTGGTGGACCTGGTGAATAAAATTTAGTCGGCTAGCGCTACATAGTTATTACGAGGCATCATACCTCCAGGGAACCACCAGAGTCCCGGGCCGCCATACCTCTTGTAGTCGGGATGATACCATTCTGGCAGACTGAAATATGTTCCTGTATAATGCTGTCAGTGCGTTTCTTAGCTCGTAAAAAGGCTCTTTGCCTCGTCGAAGTTGCGGTTGGTATTGCTTCGCAGCATCCAGCAGCTCTTTAATAAGATCTCGCTTTGGTCCAAGGTGTACTGATGTTCGTCTACTGATAGAGCTCGAGACGTTAAATAGAGCAAAACCATCATGATGCTCTATACAGATGTTAGCTTGATCTATACACAAATCATGCTACTATCGAATACGTACTTGTCACAGGAACTACGTATTGGGCCCCAGCGTCTGCAACTAGATCAACCCAATATTTGGCATCAAATCTTGAAGCTGTAAATTGGGGGATGAAATCGTCGTAGTTGAAGTCCGGTCCGTAGGTAGCGTTGTGATACTGATAGGTTTGAGATTTCCACTCAGGGCCTGAGAATATTAGCTGTCTAGATGCGATTATAGAAGCTAAGCTTTATTACCGTCATTCATTCGCTTCCAGTACCACTCAGAATAATCCTCTTGCCAGCCAACATTTCCAAAGGCTGGAACAGAGTAAATACCCCAATGAATAAAGATGCCATATTTGATTTCATGGAACCAATCTGGGTTCGAGTGATAACTCAAGTTATTAGAATCGGCAATGTAATCAGCAAAGCCAGCCATGCCATTAATAACCTTGCTAGTTGTAATAGCTGGGCCATATTTGGTACCGTAGGTGAGGGTAAGGTTTGCGCTTCCCGAGGCTCCTTGAGTAACACCTGGTTTATTGGTGACGCCTACTTGAACAAGAACACTTTCTCCGGGAGCCATCCGGTATACCTTATCAGCTTTGACTAGGCTCACATGGTTAGAAGTAAGCGAGATAACGAGGCTATCAGCGAGGGTGAGATAGTTAGTTGTATGAGTATTTGAGAGGACTAATTCGATAACCTGAACATCCGGGGTGCCTTCGAACCATTTGGATGTGAAGTTGCCGTAGTCGATAGCTAGTGTGGGTGCGAACCCTCCCGAGGAAATCAGCACTGGGTAGGGAATTGGTAAGAAAATCTTACCGCTAGATCTGGACTCAGTGTTTCCTCCAATGGCTGCACTCGTCACGAATGACCCAAGGACTAGCAGCCCAAAAGCTGCTTTTGCAATGATTTTGTTCAACATCGCGGATTTTTGAATGTTCTCCCGAGGTTACTCGAACCGAACCTTCTTGTTCTTGACGGGTGACTGTCGCCATTTATATACGGTTAGGTAGATAGATCCACGTTTGCAGAGAGCTTGAGACGACTGGACGAGGAACATTCGAGCGTCATTGAGCATTGGTGGACCGGTTAATGCCTAAATCCCCGTCGGGAAGATGTTCCATGGCCATAATACTGGTGAAATTCGACTTCTTCCACCACAGACACCGCAACTCCCTTTCCAGACTCAAGTAGCAGCGTACCAATGGCGTGAGAAGATGATTTGTACGAAATCCACTTCTTTGACTTTGCGCAGTCCCGATTATTCCTTAGCTAGCTCCACTGAAAGCAAATGTACTTGGTACACTGCCGATCTTTCTAGTAAGCTTCCTAGCATTCTCCCCCGCGTAAAGGGAACTAGCCAACTAGGACTCGTCTATCGGAGAAAAATACCAGAATAAGTATAGCCTTTGGGATCCCTCGACGGGATTATGTAGCCTGCTCCGAAGCAGAACGAAGCCGATCTCCAGGTTCTGAAATACCGTTCCAGACCGGAAGTGGAGAGAGGGGAAAATTCAAAATACATCTTTATCCAAGCTCCAGAAGTACGAAGCGTGATTTTATATATAAAACAAAAATAAATAAAAATTGGGTTTCAGAGTCAGATCGAGCTTCGAGCAAACTTGTAAATAGCGATTTTTTCAGTTACTGACATTACTTCTCTACTGGCATCCTTCCCTGCTGTCAAGCTAGTGTGCTTTCTCCTGAGAACCTACCCCGCAAATGTACCGCGCAAACTCAACCCGGCACTATTATCCACGGCACTCGTACTCCCTGTGCCGTTGTCGTCGGATATTCAGAGCGGATAATATTTCTATCTCGACATGATTTGCAACGAGTGGCCTTATTCTCGTTTCACTAGCATGACACCCTAATCATTCTCCCGTCGGCACCAATAGGCTGGGCGGGGCCTTGATTTCTCCGAAAATGGGGAGGAAAACCATCCGACTTACGAGTACTCGTGCGGGGAGCAAGCCCCGGCGGAATGCTGGCGTGGAGCCGGTGCCTACTCGTAGGATAATTAAGACACCTCTGGGGTAGCGATGCAAAGTTTTCACCGGACGGTATTTGTGGTGCAAAAGCAACAAAAGTCACTGAAAGGACCTCTCGAAGCTCCTATTAATCGAAACGATCGAAGCTCTTGTTAATCGAATACTCTGCGAAACAAAGTCGGCGATGCGTCGGATATTGAGCGGCGGGGAGCCGGAAGGTAGGGAAATCCGGACGGACGATACATGGTGCAATACTCTCTGGAACGGCAGGGTCCCTAGTACGACGTACGGAGGAACTCTACCGCAGAGGCAGGCTCTACTTGAAGGCAAAGCGCCGGCGGTTCGACGGATCTACGAGGGAGGTTAAAATATGATCTGATTTATATTATTTTTATATTGTCAAAGTCAACGAAATCAGGGCTTTCTAAACCTATTTCTATTTTTTTAAAAAAAAAACCTATAAAGCGAAAGTGAGTCTAGCCCTTAGTGGAATTAGTACGCAACTTAAGGGGAATCAGGATTTAACGCTAAGCTAAATTAAGAAATTTTAAAAGACGATCCGCTTTATTAAACTTTTATATCGTTGGAATCAGCGAAATTAGGGCTTTTTAATCTTACTTTCATTTAGAAAACTATAAAGCCAAACTAAGTCTAGCCTTAAATATAGAATCCTATATTAAATTAACATTTTACGTTAAGTAATAAATATATAAACTAAGGTTTATTCGGTAATTAATTAAACTTTAGTTTACTTGAACTCGGGAGAATATTGTTACGACCTACGATGCGCTTCGTATTCTAACCGACACAGGCTCGTAGCATCGCTGGCTATGCGACGGCGCTAAGCCTAATAGGGAAGACTTAGTGGCGAGCCTGCGACACGTTGACGTGAATGGCACTCGACTACGCTAGGCCCTATCAGGAGGGTCCTTCATATATATATACTCGAGCCCTCCCTTACGAAGAGCTCTCCTTTCCTCCTTGTCTTTTCTTCTCGATTCTGAGCGTAGCTAGAGGCCCAAATACAAAGCTAGAGTCTACTCGCCGTATCAACCTCTTGCCAGCCGTAACAAATATAGCCTTCTCTTATATTAACCTCGGTAAATATCTTTAATATTTCCGGCTTATTAAGGCTATTAATATACTTATTCTCTTGGATTTCCTTATTAATTCTTTGAATAATAACTGTTTCGATATTGTTCCCCATTATTGGACGAGAGAGGAACTCTTGATCAACAAAACAAGACAAAATCAATTGAGGGTACTCAGACGAATAAATTATAAAGCATATCATATTAAAAATAAAGTTTTATAACTTACTTTCTTATTTTACACGCTCGGGTACTCTAGCTTCCGGCCACTTCTGTTGATGACATGTACCTGCTGTGCTTCATAATAAGTCTGCGAAACACGACTGTTATGTCCGAAAATCAATATCAACCGCTAAAGAAAACGCACGTTATCTCCGTAATTGACAATAAAGTGTCAATTGGATCAATCTAGCATTTATGCTTAGTATTGCAATGATCAAATTCTCCACTGTACTGTGGTGGGGAAGGCTCTGGTAGCTCCTTTGTCACCTGACCGGATAGGCTCTTTCCGCATAAAAGGGTTTATCACTTAAAAACAACTCAAGAACTAAGAACGTTTATAGATATTTATTAAATACACTTTTTTCTCCTCTACTCCCTCAAGGTTTTATGCTCTTTAGATATGTGTTATCTTTAGATTTAATCAATCCACGATTCCCTACGCCTAGAATCTCTCCCGTACCTCACTACATATTACCTCTCTTATTGTGTGGTTTATTAGGCTTTATCCCTCCTACATATTTTTAGTAACTTACACAGGGAGTGAGTTCAGTACGAAGAAATAGAACTAAGTAAGTTATGCGGAAAGGGCCCTTTATATTAATCACAAGCGTTTAGGGAGAATCAAGAAACGACAACTACTTGAACTAAGGGACTTATTTAGTTAGTAACTCCTCAGCCTTCGAAAGCAAAAACAGTAAATATAGAGGCACAAGTATACAATAAAGAGAGTAAAGAGACACGAGGGAAGCAAGTGAACTTTTATAATACGTAAGGACACCTAAAGTACTAGAAAATCTCTTCTCTCTCAGCTCGAGGCTCTGTGCCCGCCATTCCGAAGACTTGTGCTTTACTATTTCACAATACTTTCCACAGTAATACGAGGCCCTATAATATTAGACCGCTAAGGCCTAATAATATAAAGTGCCGAGATTACTATATAAGAAGTTAACTAAAGTATTATAAGTCGTACTCTTTAGTTCGTCAGCTAAAGGCCGAAGTCTTACTTAGAGATTCGGCGGAAGTGTGTTTTAAGTTAGTCTAAAACTAGGCCTTAGTTATCTTTTTAGCGTTATTTAATTTCTATTTACCCCCTGTTTATTAATTTGAACCCTTTATAATTTCGGCGTATAAGGCCTAGGGCGTAGGCTAAGACCTTACTAAGAGAGCCTATTATTTAGCCCTTCGTTTAAGGAGGCGAGGCCCTAAATACTTGTTTCTAGGGGGACGTTTCTTTACTTTCTTTATATAATAACACAACACTTACACTAAATCTTTTATTACTTTCATTGTTTTCGATCAAACGACTACATATATCCTTTTATAAACCTCGAATCACATTTAACTTACTTACAATGTCCGGCTATAGTAGACTAAATAACGCCAATAATTAAAAGGGGGCTCCCTTTACTGACACCCTAAGACCTGCCACTAGAAGCAACTTTAGGACGATTATAAGCGTTAGGCCTGGCGCTTCCTATGATTTAGGGACCTCTAATAGGGGTTTTACCCCTTATAACAATAATACTTTCTAGAGCTTACTAGATAGTAAGAAGGGGAAAGGGAAAGGCAAAGGAAAGGGATCTAGTGATGCCGGACCTAGTAACTTAGCTCCCTCTATTAATACTATTAAACTTGCTACTCTTAACTCGACCGCGGGTATTACTACAAATAATCTCAAGAATATTAAAGTCCACGTTAGTTAGCCGATACTAATTCCTAGATCTTTAAATACTCTTATTTTTAACGGTATTAACGTTAACACTTATTTCCGAACCCTTAATAGATACTTCGCAAACTATATAATTACTAATAACCGGGAGAAGAAGGAATAAGTAGTCGATTATATAACCCCTTCTTAAGCGTAAAACATTCAGAAGCTCCTTAGCTTTAAAACCGGAACATACGCTAGCCTTAAAAGGGAAGTGAAGTAAGACTATTAGGCCGACGACAGTAAGTATCGTTTATATACAAATACTTACTTAGACCTACTAGAGCAAGATTTTAAAGATACTTAAATTAACGGCTAACCTTCCCTAGACTAATGCCGGAAGTTCCTTAGGGCCTTTAGAGAGGTAGCCCTAAACTGCGTCGACCGAGGCAATCTTACTAAGAAGCAAGCGTCGACTCGATTCATACTTATACTCCCTCGAAGCCTTTAGAATAAGGTTATATAAGTTACTTCTAAGAATAAAAAGTCGTTAAAAGACTTTAAGACGGATACGTTCGACGACATTTATAGCGCTATTAAAGCCTAGCTCAATTCGGAACGAGACTTATATACTATTATAAAGGAGTAAGACATTATAAACTACTAATAGATATAAGCAAGTCGGCTTAATATCTTCGCTAAGACGTTTAATCACCGGGAGGAGAGGGTTTAGCTTACGTCTATAACTACATAGGGCTAGTCGACCCGAGCACCACTATCACAGTACCCGAACTTCCTAGGCTATAGAAATAACGCCCTAAGTAAAGAGATTCGTAAGGCCTTTAAGAGACAAGACAAAGAAACTATAACTAACTTAGACCTTATATTTCTTTTAACTTTATAAAAGATCGCTAGAGACCTCGAGAGTACTATAAACAAAGACCTAAAGAACGTTTATAATAGTTTAAGACATATAAAGATCCTTGCGGCAGTAATTAAGAGAGCCACGAACACTAAATACACGGCCGAGATAAACATCTTACGATTTACTAAAGAGGCTCAAGAGGTAACTAACGTTAATTATAAGACTAGCTATTCTAACTTTATTGCTTATAATAAGAAGGTAAGAGATAATTATAAGTGCCAGTAATATATAAATCGTTAAGAGCCCGGGATAAGACTTTAAGCACAATATAAGTTCATAAATTAATATTTTAATTACAAGAAGTTTATAAGTCTTAAGGTAATTTATAAAGTAAAGGATAATAATTACATTTATATAAGACCTTAAGAAAAAGGGAAAAAGTCGTACCTTATATAGTTTCTTATTAATAAGAGACTTAAACGAGAGTATATCTTCTCTCGTGTATTAAATAACTAATACTCTCTTAATCCCGAATATAGAGTACAGGCAGTTAAAGAGTTACTAACATCGCAGTTAAAAGCGGCACTTATAAGAGAGAAGGGAGTAACTTCTGCAATTAATTACATCGAATTTATTAATAAGCCCATCGACGCCAGCGAGTCTATTATCTTATAGTAATAAGACTGTTCTAAAGAGCAAATCGTCTAAGTCTAAGCTCTCTTGTCTAATACAAAGGACAGCTCTAATTCCGAGGCAATAGTTGCCCCTATCGAGACCAGAGCCTAAAAGAAGGCCCTAGTATTTAAGCTATATAAGGGATCCGACAAGTTATAAGACAAAATCAAAGCTTAGGCCTTATATAACAAACCGAAGGTTCCTCTGGATATTAGAGACGCTATATAGTTCACTGAAGTTATAGATATAAATAGTCCTAAAGAAGCAAGGAAGACCCCTTAGTAAATCTTAGCCAAGAATAAGTCTAAAATCTCTAATATAGTCTCTAAACCTATTATACTAACCGCATCTAAGGCATTAGCTCAGAATACTATAACTAACTCTTCGGCGAAGAGGCGCACCGCGAAGCCTAAACTAACTATAGTCCCCTTTAAAATCCCTAGACTTATTACGCGATTAACGTCTTCTCAAAACCCCCGTATATAAGAAGTATTAAACCAGAACGGCTATAAGCTCGACAAGGTCCTCGACAAGTTACTGTCTTTATAAGAATTACTTAGTAACCTTACGCTAGGGGAGATAATAATACTTATTAACTCTCCTAAAGCTTCTTAAACGCCCGGCGGTATAATTGATTAACAAATATAAAGGGAGTATATTACTAACGTTAAAGCCATTACTTTTAAAGGCGACTATAGCCTTAATAAAGAAGAGGTTATTATATCGTAAAGACTATTACCTAATTCTTTATATACTTTCCTAAAGCCTACGTTATACGCGGATTAATTAGACAAGTACCTTTTAACAAAGCGAGACAGTATTAGAACAAAGAAAGTCCTTAGTTAGCTCCTAGGGAGAATAGAATAGAGAAAAAGGGTCTAAGCACACCCTAAGGTCCCTAGGAATCTCCTTACTTTGAAATTTCAGGCCTATTAGCAGTAGTTCTAGAATAGTGTCGCTATAACACAAGAATCAATAATTAAGAAGTCAGTAATATAGCTACTACTTAGCGCTATCCCATTATTTAGGCCAGTCCTAATACTTTTCTTTAGTATATTATTAATATATAAAGACTTAATACTAAAACTTCTTTACTTAGTGCCTTTTACGTTACTTAAAACAATACGACGAAGTGCTCGACTAGCAAGAAACACTAGCTTTTATATTAAGATAAAGGCTATAAGTGGCTCCACGGAAATAGGCAACTCGTTTTACTTGCCAGCGCCGAAGGTAGTAGTTACGATACTTAGCCGCTTTAAGGTTAGCGATATTAAGGCTACACTCGACACGGGGGCTGAAGTCAGTTATATAACTCTTAAAGTAACTAACCTCTTAGAACTACTAATAACGAGAAGTTAAATAATAGCCTTAAAGACGATTATTAGTATAAAGTCTTATTTCGTCGGATTTACTAATAATATTACCGTTATTATAAGCAACTACGCGATTAATAATCGGTTTTATATTATAAACAGTCCTAGAGTTAAGGTTATCCTTAGTTTTCCGTTCTTCCGTAAAACTAAAGTCACTTTCCGTTACTTAAGAGATTACGACGGGGGCATTATACTCGCTTCTTTATAAGATTAGCGCTTTAGTCTCATTACTACAATTAAGACTAACGATGCCACCGAGGAAGCAAAGGATACTGAAGCACTGCGTGGAAAGAATAAAGTAAGGCTAATTTACTTTAAAGATTTAAAATCTGAAATTAGTTATAAAGAGGAAGACTTCTCGAGAAACGATTAACTAACTATTACTCGAGCGCTACAGTTAGTACACTCGAATACTCAGACATCCCGATATTAATAGAATTAAGAAAAGGAGTTTTTAAAGGGAAAGACAGTTAACCTTGTCGTCCTTACCTCTTATTATAAGACCGGGAACTTATAAGCCTTAAGGGGATAGCGTATATTAAGTATATAAAGAGAGAATTTTATGTGCCAAAATCAGTGATTAGAGACTTTCTATTTAAAGTACTTCTTAACTCGTACTAAGAGGAACCCCTAGTCTCTAAGCCCTTATTTAGAGGAGCGTTTAACGACGATTCCTTGTCTTTAGCAAGCCCAACATTCGAATAGACCACCGACTACGACGAGCTCCCGATTAAGTCACTGTTCCGAGAAACGCAGAATATAGTAACGCGAGTAAGAACTATATACAAGTCAAAGGCTAAGAAGGTCTTACCCGTTAATTTAGTTAACCCGAAAGGCGACCCCCCTAGTGAGAGGGAGGACTAGTATAAGCGTGTACGAAAACGAGAAACTCCCTAAGATTATGTTAGAAAGTATCGAGAACACTTATTACCACGCTTTATTAATATACCCTAAAACTTAAGACTTACCCTAAAAAGGCTGGCTAAATTAGACGTAAGTAGCTTATTATAGCCGGAAGAGAGAGCCTTATTTAACAAAATAATAATTAATTGGGAAGAAGTTATAACTTTTGACTAGCTTAAGTGTAATAAATTTTATAAAGATATTTCCCCTCTTATTATTATTAAGACTATTAAATATACGGCTTAACAAGCTCCCAACTTTCCTTTATTATAAGCACTTATTCCGGAGGTTACTAAGATAGTATAAGAGAGACTCGACAAAGGAGTCCTAGAGTACTCGGAGGGGCCTTACCGCAACGCTTAGTTCTTAGTTTAAAAGAAAGAGTCAGGGAAATACAGGCTGATTAACTCGGCTACTATATTAAATGCTATTACTCGCAAAGATACGAACCTTCCGCCATTTATTAACGAGTTTTCTAAAGAGTTTGCTAATTGCTATGTTATAAGTCTCGTTGACTTATATTCTAAGTACGATTAATAAGTACTTTATTAGTCTAGTAGGAATATAACTACTTTTTATATTCCTTACATTAAACTAGTCTAAAATACGACACTCTTATAAGGCGCTACTAATTCTATTACACAATTTGTCCGAACGATTACACATATCTTAAAGAAACTAGTCTTAGTAGTTATAATGCTATTCTTAGACGACATTAGTGTCAAAGGCCCGTATATAGACTATAACTAAGCTAAAGCCTTGCTAGGGATTAGAAAGTTTGTCCTAGAATATATTAAGAACCTCGATATGACTCTCAAACGCTTAGAGCGTATTAGAGCTATAATTAGGCTTAAGTTACAGTTTTGTCTTAATAATATAAATATTATAAGGTACGCCTATAACTTTAAAGGGAGAGAACTATTTACTAAGCACTTCGTTAAAGTCAAGAACTAACAGGAACCGGCAAATCTCACTAAAGTCAAGGCATTCTTAAGACTTATTATTTATTTCTAAATTTAGATTAAAAACTTTCGCCTAATCGCTAAACCTTTATACGCACTCTTATAAAAAAGAGTCAAGTTTTACTAAGAACCTGATTTATAAGGCAAGGCTATAGCCAAACTATAAGACGCTTTATATTTATCCCCGGTCTTATGTCAAATAAACTATAGAGAGGGAACTAGTGAGATTATAGTTAGAGTTAACTCTAGCGAAACTAGCTAGGGCGGCTTTTTAGGCCAGAGAGAGCTGACTTCGAACAAAATACGACTAGTAAGGTACAAGAGTGGGTTCTAAAGTAAGACTAAAGCCAAATATAATACTACTAAGAGAGAATACAAGGGCATACTCCACATCTTAAAGAAACTAAAGATTTGGCTTATTAGAGTACACTTTATTATAAAGACAGATACTAATACGCTTATTATACAACTAAACGGAGTAGCCCACGATTATCTTAACACTATATTAACTAGATAGCTTACTTAGATACGACTCTTCGACTTTGAGGTTCGATATGTCCAAGGAACGACGCATGTAATAACAGACTAGTTGTCCCAGAGACCTAGGCACCCTGAAGATTCCCTAAAAGAAAGCAATACTAACGAAGACTAGATTCTCTTTAAGCTTAGAGTTTACGAGATTTGTCTTATTAGCACTATAAGCGAAGAGGAGACTAATAGTTCGGAATTAGACGACGTATTAACGGACCCGGAACTTCGGAGACAGAATAAAATCCTTTAAGACATAAAATCTATAGTCTAAAGACTTCGCAATAAGGGGGAACTTACTTCTTCTAGCGGTTCTGAGTCCTCTTTTAACGAAGGAGGCCTACTTATTATAATAAGTAAGTACAGAGAACGGTACTAAGAGATAGCTTAATACTTAACGACACTTAAGACTCTGAAGTTAATAGATCGAAAACAGTTCCGAGTATTTAAGCGTAAGGTACTAAATTACGGCGTGTACAGTCGTAGGATCTAGAGGTTACTATTAAAAGGAGCTCTAATTAAGCTCGTTATCGACATAGCAAGAGAGAAAGAGGCGATACTTAAGAGCTACTACAATAACTCTAGTCACAAAAGACGAGAAAGCACGTACTACCGAATCTTCACTCGATACTTCTAAAAAGGCCTATATACAAACTATATGAATTATATTCGGATATGCCAGGATTACTAACTCTAATTATCTAAACGCTAAGAGAAGCCCCTTTACTTAACAGCATCGAATGGCCTAATAGAGAAATAAGCACTTAATATTATATTTATGCTAATAAAACGCGGAAAGAAGTACTTAGTAGTTACTAAAGACGACATAAGTAGTTAAGTTAAAGTAAGGGCCCTCGTTAGTAAAGAGACTAAAGGAGTAACTAACTTTATTTAGTAAGATATTATTTGCCGGCATAGACTGTTTTAGAGGCTTATTATTAATAGTAAAACTAAGAACATAAGAGAAGTTATAAACTTACTTAATAAAATAAAAGTCAATTAAATCTAAATCTTAATATATAACGCTAAAGCAAACGGGATAATTAAGAGGGGATATAGCCCGATTAAGAATGCGCTTTCTAAGATAGATAGACGCTAGCTTGATAACCTTCTAGTAGTGTTATTTATAGACCGTACTATAGTACATCGCTTAACAGGGTATACTCCCTTTTATATAATTTACAAAAGAGAAGCTATCCTGCTTATTAAGACAATAAACCCGACCTAGAGATTATTATTTACTGAAGAGATCAGGGACTACTTTAAGCTCTTAAAACTCCGCGCTCTCTAGTTTTAAATGCGGCAAGAACACATAAACGAAGTTATACTTATAAAGACTCGCCACCGTTAGGAAGGTAAAGAGGCTTTTAATTTAAAACATAATATTCGTAAACGGCTATTCGTTAAGGGAGACTTAGTCTTACGTTAGGACTCTATTAGAGAGAGAGATATGTCTACTAACCGTGCTCTCGATTTTAGATAGCTTAGACTTTACGAGATTTATAAAGCCTATATAAAGAAAGGGTATTATAAACTCAAAGAGTTAGGCCTAAATAGCCCCCGACTTCGCCGGACTTTTACTAAGAATAAGCTTAAGCTCTTTTATAAGAGGCACGACTTTATTTATAACGACAGTAACGATAATAGACAACTTAATAAAGAATTAGACGACAACCTTATACTTAATTATAAACCTAATATCGATATACACGACCTTAGCGATCCCGAGTTCTTAGAGAACCCTAAGATTCTAACGCTATAACGTGTTTAAAATAATAAAATAGTAATTAAAGTCCTTAAGCTATTTTAATAATAATATAGTAAGTACTAAGTAATGTCTGACTTAAAATAAAATATACTTTAGTGTTAGGGATTAATACGAGGTCGTACCTCTAATATTTAAAGAAGGGGACGATATATTGCCGCACACTAAAATAATCGCTAAACTAATTTCATACCGCTAAGAACTACAATTTAGGACACCTTAGTATTACAATACACACGAAAAAGAGCTTATATAGCCCTAAGTAGGTCAAAGAGAACATTAGCCCCGCGTTACAAGAATACTAATCTCTTAGAGTAAAGCTTAATAAGAAACCAGCGCCCTTATAAACTACTTACTATATGCGAATATATAACAGGTTTAGAACGAGACTACTATTATTAAGCCGGCGATATTTTAGGCAGTAAAAAGTAACTTTGTTTAAATAGGCCAGTTGTCGGGCTCGATCCGTAGGACTAGATTCTAAAACAGCAGGTTAAACTTGTGGCCTAAGCTAGAAATTCGAGTCTAACGTGCTAGACACCCCGAAGAATACAGACGCAATATACTTAGGCGCTAACTCTTAGTAATTAATAAAAAGAAAGGAAATAATAAAGTAAGTCTATTATTCCTAGGGACAAAGTTGACACTTATAAAGCTATTAACTTAACTATAACGTATAGCGATCTATAAAGGACGATACTAAGAGTACTATTAATAAACTAGCCTTAAACTAATAAGTAAATTACACGATTTATATAAAGTAAGTAGAAGTCTAAGAAATCTCTTAGTAAAAAGCTAATAACACGCTTAGAATCAGAGCCGTGCTCTTTAAAACCTTAAGTTAATAACTATAATATAATTAACGTTAACCCCACTCTACGTATTAAAGATCTAAGTATGCCATCGACTGACGACCCCTAGCTAGTAAACCTTTCAGGGATCAAGTATTAATCGACTACTCCTAATTAGCTCTGTCTAAAGTCTCTCGCCTGCTAAGTTAGGGCCCCTTTTATATATACGTCAATACCTCTTAGCCCCTTCTCGTTAGAAAGTCTAAAAGAGTAAGGACTTCTCTTGTCGTTTACTAGTACTAGTAGACAAGAGGTAATATACTTCGCACTTAAAGTACTAACAGGAGACTACAAGTTATAAATAACTTTTAAGTATAATACAGTAGTCTTAAGACTACGACAAACCTATAAGTAAGTGTGCCGCCATTTTAAGCTCGCATTAACATTACTAAAGTAACGAAGACTTTATACCCTCGACCTCTAGCCAAGTTTAGTAATAAGTATTAGTAACTAATTAAGGCTAAAGGTACGACCTTAAGTGTTCTTATAAATATTTCGTCACTACTTATTACTTTATTCTAAGAGGTGTTGTTAAATAGAACGGACAGGGACAAAGCCAACAACTCACAAAGTAACTGATTAGGAGTCAAGTCTAACTTCGACCTCAAGATTAATAATAAGTTCTTTAACCCCTATTAAAGAACCGAAGTAATTAAGAGACCTTAACTATGACTAAACTACTATTCCGAGAAGATCTCTAGCTAACGGGACCTTATAGTATATTATTTTATACTTAGTTATTACTAGCCTAATAATACTTGAGTTAATTAGACTCTTTTGTTTATTTTTAAAAAGCTTAGCTATTTCAAAGACCCTCTATTAGCTTTAATAATAAGAGGTAACTTACTTATTAAGGGGAGAAAGGGCCATTTCTATTACACCGAGAACCAAGAACTTATTATAGCCTCCCAACCTTGCTCGACGCATTACGACTATTAGTTTGCCTACTCCTCCCGGCTTCTTGCTATAAACCTTCGAAATTAGCAGATCTAGCCTCTACTTTATTTAACTAACCAATTAATAAGAGACTGGCAGAATAATGCCACTTATCTTTAGTAGTGTGACTTACGTAAGTATAACAAGAGCGTGTCTATAAAGGGACCCGAAAGCTACTCAGTGACCTATTACTAAAGGAAGATTAGTACGGCGCGACACGCACGTTCTTAGCCTAAGGGGTGGAGTTTAATACGAGTAATTACACGAGGTAGCCTTAATTCCTATTAGTTTACGAACTTAAAGAAGACAGATAGTATCGTTTTCTTAACTTATAGAGAGAATGTAAGCACTAGCGCTACGAAGAGGTTAAACAGTTTAATACTTAGCTAAATGACGTCAAGGTGAAGTCTTAGAGTTTACTTTAGTCACTTCTTAAAACACGAGTTAAAGATTAATAACCGTGGCGGTACCTCAAATCGCCGCAAGAAAAGTGTTAGTATAATCTGTGAATAGCTAGTCAAGTATAAGAGGAAGAGATAAGAGCATAACTCACGAAGTTAAGACGCGTTAAGACCCCCATAGTACTGACCTTTAGTGTTAAAGCTAAGAGCGCTTAGGCTGAGATGGAGCGAACCGATCTTGATAGCACCTCCAAGGTGGCTAACAACGAAGGACTCTTCTTGAAGATCTACGACGAGTTAACAGAGCTCAGATAGTACTGTAGAAGGTCAACTTACCGCGTTAAAGTGACTTGACTTCATACTAAAGTTGTTGTTTAGAGATCGAGGTGCGGAAAAGCTGAGTGGAGACTACACACAAGTCAACGCAAGTGTTGCGAAAGAAAGTTACTGTCTGGCAAGAAGAAAGCAAGCAAGCAAGGAAAGCTCTCTGCTACGTCACCTCTACGACTAGGCAACAGCGAAGTTAAAGGTGTTAAGCTCTAATAGCACTGAAGTTAATAGTAAAGGCCAAGGTTGTTGCCCTAAAGGTACTAAATAGCGAAGAATTAGCGGCGGAGAGACCTCCGAGGATGCCTGGAGTCATGGTAGCTAAAGTCATCGTTGAATAGAAGGAGATCTTGCCTTAGTGGTGTAGGAAAAGTGATAGTAAAGTCGATCTTGACATAAGCGTGGCGGGGAAGTTTACTTAGGAGAATTAAAGTGAGAGAAGGTGTAAGAGATGTTGTTTGATTAGTAGAAGGAGGAGTGAAGAAGTTAAAGCGTGTTGAGGTACTCTATAAAAGGAATAGTATTAAGGAGAGGTTGTTATATTTGGAGAGTTGAAGTTGGGAAGTTAGTAGAAGAAAGACAACTTTATAAAGGTAGACTAGCGGCGCTAAGCGAGGCGATTGTTTACTTCCAAAGGTGACAGGTCAACTGTCACGGGACTTCTTCTTCACCAGGCTTCCTGCTAACAACGTTGATTTATGGAGCTTTTGATTAGTAGAGTGTTTCTCTTGTATTAAGTCGCTCGAGGGCGAGCATGATTTTTGAAGAGGGGGACGAATGTGGTGAGGAAGGCTCTAGTAGCTCCTTTGTCACCTGACCAGATAGGCTCTTTCCGCATAAAAGGGTTCATCACTTAAAAACAACTCAAGAACCAAGAACGTTTACAGATATTTATCAAATACACTTTTTTCTCCTCCACTCCCTCAAGGTTTCATGTTCTTCAGATATGTGTTATCTTTAGATTTGATCAATCCGCGATTCCCTACGCCTAGAATCTCTCCCGTACCTCACTACATGCTACCTCTCTTGTTGTGTGGTTTATTGGGCTTTATCCCTCCCACAGTACTTAATCCCATTAATTGTAACAACCAATCACGCGTAACTTTGCCCAAAGTCCGCGGTGACGAATGTACTTCCCTATCGTACTTCATTGGCGCAGGATTCTCTCAAATTCGGGGTTTACATACATCAACAAGCCATATTTCGGAATGGACATCTTCTCGAAAAAGTCATTGAGGGCCTCACGAGGCTTAACATACATTTACTACACCTCTCCAGGCGACAAAGTTTCACCAGTTTTCGTCTTCCAACATGGCTGGCCAGATAGCGCAGCAATGTGGGCAGAGGTTGCGGGCTCCCTTCGCTCCACCAAGTATCCCATTATCATTCCGGACATGCTTGGTAATGACGGCACCGACAAGCCCACTGACCCCGCTGCGTATAAATGGGGCGTCATGACGAACGACGTCTTCGAGATCATCGACGCAGAGGACTATCATCAAGTTATCATCATCGGCCACGATTGGGGATCTATAGCTGCGAGCGCTATGTATCATTACCACCCGAAACGTGTGGTAGGTCTGGTGAATTTGAGCGTGGCATACCAGGCGCCTTCTAGGGAGCCATTTGATCTTGAGCAGATGAATCAGATGACGCAGGAGGTCTTGGGATACCGGCTCTGTGAGTATTGGAACTTTTTCACTGCAGAAGGCAGCTCGGAGCTATTGGTGAACAATCTGGATCGATTGTTCGACTTGATACATGGGCCGGCAGAGAATATGAAGCACCACCCCACCATTCCAGGCGCTATGCGCGAGGCACAACAAAACAACATTGTCTCTGTTTTACAAATAACGTTAATTAATGGATTTCTAGTATCTCATAAACGGGGGTGAAGAAGTCCAGCTCCGGCCTTACGCCCAAGATGCCCATTTCATGGAGGATTTCATCCAGCGTCTGAGACGCGACGGATTCGAAGGCCCGCATTCCTGGTATAAAGCAACGAAGGAAAACTACCAACACGAATGCGACAAGAAACTACCCAAGGAGATCGACGTGGTCGATGTGCCGGTGTTATATATAAGAGGCAAGGACGATGCAATGGGTCCGGCGGAGACCATGTATGCTGCCATCCAGGCGGGGAGCTTGCCGCACTTGGAGCAGATGGAAATACCTGATTCGGCGCATTGGGTGCAGTATGAGAAGCCGCAGGAGGTTGTGCTGAGGATAGAAGAGTGGCTGAGCGTTCACTTAGGCTGCTTGGTTAGCTTCTAGCGATAATTTATCAATAGTTAATTCTCTTAAACGACTAAGCTTCAACATGGTCCTGCTCAGCTTCTACGTGTGTTTATAACGACAGGACAACATGCTTTTATTCGGAGCTCAAACTTATCAATTACAATAGCGGAGTCAATGCGCGCCAAAGCCGGCAAATAGTTCGCCGTCATAGTCCCTAAATATCTCTCGCTTGCTACGCTCACGCTCTCTTTCGTCCCAGGAGACACGAAATTCTCCTCGGCACCCTCCTGCAAATGCTCACCCAGTCTGCCCTGTATACTAGCATTATCTATATCCGTATCGTCTTGGTCTGGATCAACCCGCACACCATCCGTCGTGGGTGACGCTTTGAAGTCCACGACTTTCCACGGCTTGACCAACACGATTTTCATTCTGCGTCGCTCTTCCTTCTGCCTGTTTTCTTCTTGTTGAGGAGGCAGATTCACGCGTCGAGGCAAGATAAAGCCTAGGACGGAGTATATGATGACGACGATCATTCCGGGAGAATGGACGCACAGCCCTGTTGCAGCACACCTTCCCTTGGAGAGCCCAAAATGCGGATCCGGTGCCCATGCTCCTAGAAACCCATAGATGACCCTTGCGATTGTACTACTCTTGCTGCATACTGATTACCTGTTTACTTTCTTATAGACTTATAGTCATCAAATTTGCCCGCATTACTGCGACAAAAGAAAAGGAAGTGCGAAGCGCGGGCACTGCTCGATAGACGTAGCTTATCTGTTCTAGCTATGGTATCGTTGGGATTGCGAGTATTTAATTGAAGAGGCGGTTGTACAACTGAAGGGGAATTTGTTTTTTTTTGCTTCTTCTTTTTAGAGGGCGCAGTAAGATTCAAGCCAGGAAAACGGTTAGTTATTTGTGCTAGTCAACCACTTCAAGTCGCATTCAGCTCTCACGAACAAAAATGAATATCGCATTCAACCCATTGTGTTATTTATTGAGAGGTAACTATAGCAAGTTTTGGAAACCAAACAGTATTGACCATATACACACTCAATGTTTGAATAATTACTCCGTCCTCGGGAGTGACTCTTGAACATACTGCCAAGAAGGACGGGCTGTCACTCGTTTCCACCAAGACTCGAATTTGGGTCTCCCGGAAATCTGGTCATCCATGTTGAGGACATGAAACCATGGAATCCATGGCATGACGTAGATATCAACCAAACCGAACCCCTGTATTATGTTAGGTCTACAAAACACTCTGAAGCACCTGGTCACTTACATGTCCGGTGAGGTTGTCTTGCTTGCTGAGTAGGGCCTCGTAGTAGTCCAGACAAGTCGTCAGAATATCCTTGGCCTTCTCGACCTCGTCAGGGCTAGCAGCGCCTTTGCCTGAGTAACTATACATGGTAAAGTCAGCTAGAAAATTGGCAATACCGGTCTCACATTATAAGCCGACCTTTTCCACAAGTTCTCATAGCACAAGGCCTTGATTTGAGGGTCAAAATACGAGGACTCGATACTGATGGCTTGTTCAACAGTGCCAATCTGAACAGGTTCTGCTTTGTTGACAGAATTCAGGATACTGGTGCGACCGAACTTTGACACAAGGTACCGGCATATCGCTCGGGACTCAAAGAGCTGAAACTCGCCATCTTTGAGAGTTGGGATGCGTCCAAAAGGATGGACATCTTGGGTGTACTTCGGAACCTAGATTCGTTCATGTGAGTAGCAATTCTGAATCCGAGCAAACGTGGCTCACCTTGTGTTCGCCTTTCATAAGAGCAACCGGGATGAAGTCATACTCAACGCCCAGCTCGCGGAGCACGAGAATGACTCTCTGCGTGCAAGCAGAGGTGATAGTACCGTAAAGTTTGAGTGCCATTATTGCACCGTTTGTGGTGTTATCGGACTTGAAGCAGGAAGTGAATTGACTGGAGAAGATGTTCTAGGGAGACAATTACATACGGGAGATATGGTGATATATCTATATGAGATTTTCACGGGCGGCAGCCTGCAAGACCAGCACTGCATTACAATTGTAATGACAAGCACAAGCATATGAGCCAACTCGCTGTCATTAACGTAGGCTAGACTAATTTAGATGGGTTTCCAAGCGAGTGCACCAGTGCGCGATCCTTGACCAGCCCCGCAAGAACCAAAGGAACTCTAATGATGATCTAGGCCGCGACGGCTTTGGTTTCAGAGCACGACTTTGTCATCTGTATCAAACTAAACTGTTAAAGCCGATGGCCATGACACTGTCATCGGTGCCAAGCGAGCCTATATTCCTAATTGAGATAGCCTATAGGAAAGCAAATAGCTTAGCATCCGTTCCGGGTCGACAGCGTGCTCGACGGACATGAGTTTGTCATCGAGCGAGCCTAGATTCCTGATTAATGCTACAGTCTTCACTCGAACTGTCAGGAAAATGATAGGTTAAAAGTGCGTTATTACCCTTACAGGTGGGTTATTAGGCAGGTAGATTCACAGACTTACGCCTGATTGTACTGTACCGGGTCCTTCTCTCTTTATCTTCATTCTGAGCCCACCCAGGGTCACGTCTCAACCTGCAGGATCAGTCTTCACAAGGCTCCTAATTGCCAAGACCTCTTCATTTCCTTCCCGCCAAGATGGCTTCCACCGGCAAGCCCAATATCCACCTCTACAGTGCCAGCACAGCCAACGGTATCAAGGCCTCTATCCTGTTGGAAGAGCTGGGTTTGCCCTACGAGGTAACTCAAATCGATATCTCGAAGAACACCCAGAAGGAGCCCTGGTTTCTAAAAATCAACCCCAATGGTCGCATCCCTGCACTCACCGACACCTTCGACGACGGCAAGCAGATTCGCATCTTCGAAAGTGGGAGCATGTTACAGTATCTGGTCGATCGCTATGACCAGGACCACAAAGTATCTTATCCCCATGGTTCGCGAGAATATTGGGAGGTGAACAATTGGGTTCGTTTCTCCACTTTCTCAATCAATATATTGTCACCAAGTTCATCAACAACGAACATATGTTTGACATTCATGTACAGTTGATGTGGCAGATGGGTGGCTTAGGCCCCATGCAAGGCCAGGCAGTCCATTTCAACCGTCAGTTCAACAGACAACACACGCAAGACCCTGGATTCAAACTTCTTGCTCATCAACCCATAGGTTTCACTCCTACGAAGATCGAGTACGGTGTCACCCGCTACGTAAATGAGACACGTCGCCTGTACCGCACCCTTGACGATCACCTCAAAGCGACGACATCGGGCTACATCGTCGGTGATAAGGTTACGATTGCTGATATTGCCTGTTGGGGATGGGCTTCTGCTGCTCGTACGTCCTCTCTTTCCTATCCTTAGGGATACACTATTGCTATGATGCTTAGCTGTAGCTAACTAACTCTAGATTGGTCCGGTATCGACCTGGATGAGTTCCCTGCAGTCAAAAGTTGGATGTACAAGTTGCTTAAGCGCCCCGGCTTTGAAACTGGCCGTCATGTGCCTACTAGGAATACCTTTCTTGACATGCTGAATCAAAGTACTGAAGAAATCGAGGTTCAGGCCGCGCCATATCTCGAGTGGGTACAGAACAGTATGAAGGATGATGCTGAGAAGTAAATTATAGATGATACGGGTGAGGTTTTTGTTGCTTGGCGACTGTAGTTCATTACAGCATTATGTTAATGTATCTGAGGTGGCTTATCTACTTATTCGCGCAATGTCATGTCCCCGGGCTTGCAGATTCTTATCCATAGACATTATCCATGCACTCAATCCGTTTACAATACGTGCCAATCTTTCTTTCTACCCCGGAAGCTCTTCCATTCAAGACTAACTGTCGCCTTGTTTTCAGACTTATATACTCTGAAGTATGGTGAATGGTCTCTACTGTCTCGAGAAAGTTAGTCTATTAGGGAGATTATCAAATCAATCCAGTTGAGCATGTCTTTCTTTGCTTTGGTCGATCAGTACATTCTCTCAGTAGAACCTAGATTCTCCAACGATAGGACCACCAACGAAGGAGGAGAAGCAAAGGTTAACTATCCGGAGCAACGACTCTAGTATTCAGGTCAACAATTACGCCAGGTTTTTTAGCGATGTCCACAGTCCACCGAATCAATGCAGTTGGACCGATAAGATTTGAAGTTTCACGGAGTTGCTACTCGTTCAAGAAAACAGAATATGTTAGGCTTTTGGAATCAATCCCCTGAAAACGAGACGGGTGATATGGCAAGGGGGGTAAGTTTGTAGGTTCAACACAGGTCAGCGATGTGCATGCTGGGTGAATTCAATTGATATTTATTCTAGCCTATAGAGAATACTCCCACGCATTCTAGAAGTCATCATTTACCATTTTCCTAGAGGTGCATTCGCATCTAATACGGACGAACAGAACCATCGTAGATTTTCTGTCCACCAATATCCTTGCCGGGAAGATTGATGACAAAAAACTTGCCGCTATCCGCTGGAGTACTACCAGAAAGGACATTGAGACCACCGGTTGCGCTTTCTTCTGGTGTCAAGTGACCTGCGTCAGTTCCCATATCTGTCTTGGCCCACTGTTCCATCACTGTTAGTAGAGCAATTGGATACTACGGTAGTAAAGAAGATACTTACGCCAGGACAGATAGCAAGAACAGCGAAGCCATCGCTTTCGAGCGACTCCGCCCATTGTACGGTGAGCATGTTGACTGCGGTTTTAGACACCTTGTAAGCTGGGGTAGGCTGGAATTTGCCCATGGCTGACAAGGTCATTGAGCCTAGGGTTGAAGAACTGCGAACTTGTTAGAGCAAGAACGTGACTTTGTAAGAGTTGATTGAGAATACATGTTTCCAATTTTCTTGAGTTGACCCTTTCTGAGGAGCGGCAAGAAGGCTCTTGTGACATTGTGTACTCCAAAGACGTTGACGTTGAGAACCTCGGTGAGATCGGTCCTAGTAAGGGTCAGTCTATCGAGTACACCAGAAACACTCCACCTTTAGATACGCACATGTTTTCGATACCACCTTCAGTATGGCTCGGAATGCCAGCGTTGTTGATAAGAACGTCGAGACCCTTGCCACCAAGAGACTGTTCAACACGTTGAGCTGCCTCCTTTGCACTGTCCTCCGATGTCACCTCGAGAGGGACGAATTCGACGCGGCCAGCAGATTCGGAGATGATCTTCTTCAGGGCGGCATTCTCTGAGCGAGCAGCCGCAAAGACCTTGCCAACTTCAGATGCGTCTTTGCGAGCCAAGATTTTGACATAGCCCAGGCCGATTCCCCGAGAAGAGCCAGTGATGAGGTAGGAAGCCATTGTTAGGCACGATAAGTCGTTGAATGAAGGTGAGGTAAAAGTTGCGGATGTTTGTTTGCTACGGTGATCTCGATATGTTGACAATCACCGGGTTTTATTATTTTCAGGACATTGCAATGTGAGAATGCATATCTCAGAGCAGCAGCTGAGGCTTAGAAATCAAGTCATTGTGTCGCGGATTTCAGCTTATGACAGCAATTAGGCGGTTGGTTGGTAAACTTTTTGATGAGGTTCTTAACTCCGCTGAAGTTTGAATGTATCATAGAAGCGAACGCAAGTAAATTAATTTGTCAGCGCCGAAATAACTAGTACGAATCTGAGCACGGTCCTCGGCATTAGGAGACCTAACATCCTGGGTACTCGAGTAATGCAGGATGCTGCTTTGAAAACGCATACGTGCTGCTTCTTTCCCAGGATGTATGGTGGGGCGTTGCATAGCGCGAGTCCGCCAGCGTTCTCAAAGCCCAGCTATGCCTAGCTTTTTCTCAGCCCGCCTACGCTTAGCCCAGCTCAGCATGACCTTGGAGCATTCAGCTACGCCTAAGCTTAGCCTAGGGTTGATGATTAGCGCGGCTCAGCTACTGCTTCAAGCGAAGCTGGGCTGGGCTGAGAAGTGGAGTCATGTGAGGATATACTCCTATTGGGTCCCCCCCCCCCCCCCGGACTTCGGATAATTTGGGCTGGTGATCATACATTATTAAACCTTAATCTCCCACCTAAATTATATGAAGATAGTACCATGTGCATTGGTAGCCTTGGCAAGCCTGCTCTAGCCTAGCTATTTACTTGGTCAGCCTGGCCTAGCCGAGCCTAGAAGTGTTCTGCCTCAGCCTAGCTTGAGGTGAGGGACAGTGTAGCCTAGCTTGAAGGTGAGCTGAGGCTAAGCTGGGCTTTTGAGAACGCTGGAGTCCGCTTTAAGCTCCTTTCAAATAGCTCGGTTATCGATAATCTAAATATACTCCTTTGTTGGAAATAGGTCTCCTACGACGGGGGTTTCTAACGAATCAGTTAACTCCCATCCCTGGTAGTGGGTAGACCCATTTTCAGTCCACTGAATAAAGGGAGTGGAGTTGTACATGGAAGAAACGATGCACAATTCACGAGGGTTATGCAATCCAAGTGGCTCGCACACACTCTCAGGATCCTAGAAAAGGAGTTCCAACCAGTGCGAAGGGCTTACAAGGTGAGTATATCTGTCATTTGAGAGGAGTTTAGTGCCCAATTTTAAGTGGGAATTTTTGCCTAATGCTGTTCTCGGCAGGTTTAGTCGCTGATTATAATGGGGAAGGGGTCGTTTAACTAGTTTTCTTAACTTCTAAACACACACTGATCATTGGTTTGGAAAATCGAACACACTGGCTTTCTCAGTGGGACTGAACCTGCTCAGGATAGAATACAGGGCCGCAGCCAACCAAATATCCCCTATAAACTCACTGATGATGAAGTTAGCCCATGGAGAAAGCGACTAGCAGGCCCGTGTCATCGGTGAACTCGGGGGATATACGTGGGCTTGGATCGCGCGGGCCGGGAGTACTGGACGGCGACACAAAATTCGGGCCAAATCGTAGCTCGAAAGAAATGTTTAAACGTTTGATACGCCGAACATCAAATTCATTCATCTAACCACACCTTCTCAGAACGATCTTAAGACACGATCTACTCGCATTGAAAACACAACACATGTCAGGTCCTAGTTCTTAGTTCCCACGACAAACATAGCAGTGGCCAGAGACTCCATAGAATGATTTTGCAGGTATTCTTTCACACCTCTATGTCGAAGTGCCGGATATGGCGTTCCCAAAGCACCAGGACCAGCGTGAGTTTGGCCACTAGAGCAATAATATTGGTAGAACCTATGACAGGTTATTCTGCAGGCAACTTTGGACTGGAGGGAGATAAACAGGAATGGCACTAACGATGGGAGCCAAGTCATTGGATCTTCGCCCCTGTTAGCTGAATCTATCACTACCTTGAGGTCGTTGAGCGAGCCAAGTTGTTTGAGTGAAGGTTTCTGCCCATGAACTTCTTCGAAAATTTCTGCGATACCTCGAATGCTTGTCCTATCCCCAACAACTGCCTTCAGTCAGTCTCTATGATACACATGATACGTAGTACGCGAATCAGGCACCTACAATTTTGGATACCAGTCGCATTGTTGTCAAGCGCAACCTCTGCAACAAACTCCGCCGTATTCTCATAACTAGTGAGCTCCCAAACTTCATCGCCTGTGCCCCAAAAAGAGAGCGACAACTCTTCAGGATTCCAGATTCCAAACCAATGCGTCCAGAAAGTATCCAGAAAAGCGCCAATTAAGACATGAACGCCTTTGATACTCTTTCCCTGTAGATATTCGTATATCTCTTTCATTGGGTCTTTGGAGGGAAGTTGGCCATACTCCAGTTTGGTATAGTTGAGCGTATAGTCGCTTGCGATGAAACGCGGAACTTTCGCCTCCTCAGACAGATCAATCAATTGCTTTTGCGCTTCGAACATGAATGAGTCGCTGCCCATAAGAGCTGATATGACAACATCTGCTCCTTTGACAAGTTGACGAAGGGTAATACTGTCGGTGACATCTCCTTCTAGTAGCTCAAAGGCAGGCGATGATCGAATTACAACAGCGACCTTGGAACTGTCTCTGACAAGGCCTCGTACCAAAATGTCAGGCTTCTTTAGGAGTTCCTGCACGACACATCGACCGAATCTTCCGGAGACACCGGCAACTGCAACGAGAAGTGGCATGTTATAAATTTGCTCGCGATAGTGAACTGGTGTTCGAGCTAGGCACAAGGTGCTTGAAAAGAAAAATAACTGGAAAGACAGGAACCTAGTACCAGATGATGGAACTGAAAGTTTGCATATGCTTATGTACTGCCACGAGGATCTTCCAGGATCTGTAGCGCAGATGAGCAACTCTTCAAGCCTTACAACCGTCGCTTCGTTCCTCGGCAGTTTGAAGCGCTGTTACCTGTTAGAAATATGGCTGTGCTGCGTTGATCTTAGTACCTGCGTACTTATGATCACGCCACCCCTATTTCCCCTATTACTCTGTACGCTCTCTCAGATAGAATTCTACATGCTTTTCTATCATTACCCCACCGGCATGGGAATTGCACGCCGCACCACGACGTGTCAACGATCACGAATACGGGATTATCCGAATACGGGATTATCGAGAAATGGTGTGGCTAAGCTCCGATCATATCCCTGTCGAGTGGACCGGAGGCCGGCGGGCTGAAACTCTAAGGGCAAATGCGGAGCATCCCACTCGGTGCGGGGTTTTCGGAATGTTCGTCGGAATCACGGACGGGAATTTCATGCAACACTCATTGCTACATAGTACATACAGTACAGTAAAATACGGCTGACTTACTCTATGGATTTTGGCGAGCATCAATTGGCAATGGGTCTATTATTATTGAGCTCTTGCAGACAGGCACCTCTTCAGCCCTCGGGATCAAGCTTAAATTGCTTCTTTGATTGGTCACTTTCGAGCTTTCGAAGAGGCATGTTCTCGAACTAGCCAGCACCTCCCCTCACTCGATTTTATTCTAGCACAAACACTCTACGGAGGTAGCAAATCTTTCGATTTCTTCACTCTTATAGAAATCGACATCAAAGGTCGCCCAGAAGCACTCTCTTGATATCCGATGACCGATGACCTATAACTCTAAAACCCCTACTCGTTTACAGGTGGTGTTCAGAGGCCCCCTCGTGATTTTTCCTTGATCTTCGCTTATTACCATAGTAAGTAAGGGAGCAGTCTTTCAAACTACGCAAATAGCTTCACAATGCCAGCCAGGCCGGATTGGGCGGTGGACAATGCCCTCTCTTTCTGGCGCTTGTTGAGTCTTCCCCATCTTTCCCGTACCCGTTCATACCCCCCGTAAATATACAAATATCATCTGCGCCATGAACTCAGGTAGGCTTAAAGTCCGATAGACTCACTTACTCGAACTTATCCTAATCTGGCAAGACCAGCTACTCACACGCCTGTAAGTATATATTTACGGCTTGCACCCCGAGAAGGATAGTCGATCATCAAGCAACACAAGTCTCTTTTTATTTACTCTCGTCTTGTTCTTTAAGCTATTTTATTTACCCTTGTCTTTGAACGATTTGCAACTACGTTAAGCTTCAGCTAGACCGTCCGGGTATAGTGAAGAAATATCACAGGTCCTCTTATGCAGCTATTTCGCAACTTCGACCAGAACTGTCTCAAGAAGGTAGAACCGTGCTCATCACTGGGGCATCTGCTGGGATTGGATTATTCATTGCCGGAGCATACGCTGAAGCATCAGCAGCCACGGTGATCCTCACGGGTCGCCGTGAAGACAAAGTCCGAAATGCAGCTACTAAGCTCTCGGGCGAATTCAAAAACACGAAGTTTGTCGTGCGGGTCTGTGATGTTGGAAATATAGCTGAATCCGTGACACTCTGGGATAAACTCAGTGCTGATGGGATCATTATTGATGTACTTGTGTTAAATGCTGCGAAGTTCTCAGGTTAAGATTCAATTTTAGACTGTTTTTGAAGCTATATGGTCACAGGTCGGTCCTTTCCCCTTTTTTCGCGATGTCTCGGGATCCTCCAACCCGAGACTTTAAAGAAATTCAGTGCTAAAGTGTCAAATCAGTATGAGACAAATGTGAAGCCACTGCTTCAGTTCACCGAGAAGTTTTACAAGCAAGAGAATCCCGAGAAAAGGAAAAAAGTACGTCACCTCACCCAGGCACCCCGTAGTAAAAGCCGCTCTGTCTATCACATTTCTAGAATAAGAGTAGCTAATCACATTGGGAAACAGTATGTCGTCTATGTTTCCAGTGGGGCGATTCATAGCAAAACTATCGCAGCAGTGCCGCCAGGCTACTCGCTTAGCAAAACATCTGGCCATTTCACCTTGCAAACGATAGCCAGGGAGATTGACGCAAGTAAATTGTAGATTATCAGCTTTCATCCTGGTGTAATCCTCTCGGAGTCAGCTAGAAGTGCTGGTATAGACGAGAACAGTAAGCCCGGCCCCGTTGACACTTCCCGCAGCTACTTTATTTACTTGGATTTGGTCCTAATTCACATTTCACTGTAACTGACTTTTTATTCAGATAACGTACCTGGGCACTTCGCTGTCTGGGCAGCCACTGCAGAAGCTGCAAGTCTACATGGCCGTTTCGCTTGGGCGACTTGGGATGTCGATGAACTACTCTCGGGTGACCTTAGGAAGCGCATAGAGACTGATCCTGATTTCCTTACCATGGGTTTTGTAGGGCGTTAAGGTTAGGTTCCCTTGCATTTAGATAGCATGTAGTCGCTAGGCACTGGTATTGTTGAATTTCTTGTATGGTATTTCCCAAAGTAGACCTCGAGTTTAGACTTCACTGCAACTCAAACAAATTTCAAACAAATTCAGTGGCACTGATAAGAGCCCGCATATCTCGATTTATAATGCCTTTTGGAGACCTATACGCTCCTAAGAAACGGAAATGCTGATGCAGTGCTCCTTGTTTAATTGATGTAATTCAGAGGCCCAACATGTCATTCCCAGAAAACAGTTGATGCCGAAAGTGATGTCATTCCACGTGTGAAGTATAGCATATTGAAACATCTTTTACTAGCCAAATACAGAACGCTCGGCGATTCCTCGATTGCTACGCGCGTTGCGTGTTACTTGAGAGCTCAGGTGTTTTTAACGCCGAAGGGACTAATCCCTTGCGTAAGCGACCCGGACATTTCCCGCATCATTCCCGCGCCTTTCCACCTTTGATGAACATCACTTTTCAGAAGCAGTGGGGTCTACTTGGCTACTGAGAAAGGAAGGCGCAAATGCTTTATGAAGAATTTGTGTTTGTCGGCGACCCGTTAGATCCAGGTAGCGCGAGACTGCTTATTCAATCTTTATACCGTTTTCTCATCACAAACTAAGATCCACGAAATATTCTGGATCGCGAAGAGCTACGCCACTAACATATCAGTGGAGCCCACAGTAGTCCTGGTAACGTGGCTACAGAAGGCATACCTGCTTCTCATCAAGGCTCAGAATATCAGCAGCTCAGCGAACAAGCTGTTCAGGAAACTAGGTCATCCGCTGGACCCCGAGGATAACCACTTCGACATGACACTACCCGACCCTGAGTTGCAGACTTACTCCTTCGGAGTTTACTTTTATCGCTACGATTTATAACCGAAAGACGGACCATGTTTTGCATAATATGACCAATCAACTATATAATTGACTTTGATAAAGCCTGCTTGAGGGAAGATTGCAAGCACATCCACTTTAAACTTAATTTGCGTGGCTAATATTTTCCATCTGACAAACGTCTCGGTATGGATATTACATGCAGGGTTTTGGCGCGTATCGCAGAAGAAACATATAAACAACAGAGGCGGGCTCATGGTAACTTAAAGGTACCTCCCCAATCCACATCTCTGTTGTATTTTCTCGGAGACATCAAAAATCCACCGCTTTTCCCCCACCATCATCGACCAAAATGCCTTTACGGTGGCTTGCAATCCAAGCCCTAGCTGGGCTACTCCTCACAAATGCGCTCGCACTGGATCTTCCGGGATATGCAGGATTCAAGACCTCTCAGCACAATAACATCCTAGAGATCACTTTGCACAATCCCACATCGACGGTCAATGCTTGGAGCCAGGACATGCATGTTTCAATGACGGACATCGTACGACGGCTTCAGGAAGACAACGAGACCAAGGTGGTCATCTTTAAGAGCGATGTCCCGAGATTTTTCTGTAATCATTTCGATCCTGCAGTCTTTTCGATTGGCAAGTAGATTGCCGGAATACAGTCTTAATGTCTCGTCGCTAATACTCGGAGCTAGAGAACTTCACAGAAGATTACGCGATGCTCATGATGAACATCACAAATTTATCTCAGGTCACCATCGGTGTCGTAGAGGGAAGGGCGCGCAACGCGGGACACGAACTATTGTTGGCTTTGGACATGCGCTTCGCAGTCAAGAAGGATGTATTAATAGGAGAGACTGAGACCGGGTTCGGGAATTTCCCGGTGGCTGGGGTATGCCAGCACCTGCCTCGATTGATTGGACGAGGGCTGGCAATGGAATATATCCTGAGCTCTCAAGACATCACTGCAAAGGAGGCAGAGAGGATTGGTTGGATCAACAAGGCCTTCGACTCTAGCAAGGAGATGTACGCACATATCGATAAACTCACCTCACGCCTCTCTACATTTCCACGATCAGGCTTAGTTGCATCAAAGAAGGCGATCAACCTCCGCGCTAGCCCCTCTCGCGAGGACTTCTTACACGACATTGCTCTATTTAAGGCGCTCTCTAACCCGGACTTCTCTAAGATCATCGGCCGGATTGCGACCTTGACCAACAATTTTACCATTGGCGAGGTGGAGCTTAACTTGGGAAGGGATGTTATGCTCGCTTATGATTGATTGGCGATGTGTGAAGAGTGAAGACAATTCGTGTACTTCTGCTTCTGCTTTCCACTCTAGCTAGAGTGCAATCTAATATGTTCACATGCAATGAAATCCATTTTCCATCCCTTTTATCTCCTAAACTGCGCCATGCTCCTCCGCCCCAGCGCAGAAGACATAGCGTGAGGAATCAAAGGGAAGCTTGAAGGCTCCTCGCGCTTTTAGTTGAATCATTCACAACAACCAGCCAAAATGAAATCGCCGCTGCGCTTGAGAAAGTCATTGGGGAGAAATGGAAGCTCGAGAAGACGAGTACCGAGGAGCAGTTGGGGATTGCCGGGCTGAGTCTGGAGAGGGGTGAGTTCTTGGAGGGGCGGGCGTTTTATGTTTGGGTTAGGGCTTGGGTGTTTTTCTGGACGGGAGGGCGCGAGATTAGTGGGCGCGGGGGATGGGAATATTTTGCTTGGTGTTGGCGGGGAGAAAATTGAGGGTGAGAAATTTTAGATTGTGGGAGTGGGTGGTAGTTGGGGGAATTTTGCATGTTAGATATCTGCAGTTGGCGCAATCTTGTTCAAGGTATCCTCAACAAGCTTTTCATTTCTCTGACGTGCCACATTCAGAATTAAAACACACACGAAATGCTGTTGAGTAAATGCCTCCGACTTATGACTTATGAAATGGCATCTTGTCATCTCGTCTTTTTATTTCCATGTTTGGTCGTCATGCCATCCAGAGTTGGTAGTCCCGTGGTAAATTCGCAATGCCACGTTGGAATAATTGGCTTCAATATAACTCCTCACCCGCACCGAACATGTTGGTAATCGATTTCGCTGGGCTTCATGATCAGTTATGGCGATAAAGTCGCTTACCAATTTAACTCCGAAAAACTGCACCCCCCTTGAATAAGCAAGACCATCAGTTCTTCCTTGGCGCCGCCACAGGTCTCACGTCTCTCTGAGATCAGCGTATTACTTCGCCCAGCCTAGCTTAGCCTACGGCATAGGCTAAGCTGAGTGCCACCTCCCCCCCTAGCTAGGCTGAGGCTAGGCTAACCAGAGCATAACTTCGGGCAGTGTAGTCAATAGTTTTCTCGTTCTTGGCAAAACGGCAGCTAACTGCCGTTCGTTACCGCCTACCTGAAACGGACTGGCGTTGGTTGGTCAGGACCCTAAGCAAACGGGTCCGTTTTAACCCGTTTAGGTCATGTCGTTTAGTGGCGGCCCGTGGGTTAGATTAAGAATAAAGTTAAGATAAAAGTAAGACAGCTAAGTCTTAAACTGCACTAAATCTCACTACATTTACATAAAATTAACCAGTGTGATAAATTTCTAATCTACTACTTGAGTAGTAATCTAGAGTAGTAGATTAGATTAGATTAGACTAGATTAGTAAAAATTTTAAAAATCTAAGATTAGATTTAAAGTAGTAATCTTGCTTAATCTAGATTATTAGATTATTAATAAACTCATTTCATATAAGTTAATATGTAAGAAAGTAATTAAGAGATGTTAGATTTAAGACTAATATAATAAAACCCCTTTACTTATAATCATACTTAATAAAATAATTAATAATAAATATATCTTCTTATAAAGCTATTAAGAAAACTACGTGGAAGAATTATTATTCGTTACTCGGGTAGAGCCGCTCACTAAGCCTTATTTAGTAAGGACCACAGCGTTAGACTATTTTCGGTTAGTGTAATAATTACATAACCACTACTCAAGTAGTAATCTAATACTCTAGATTAGATTAGATTAGATTTAGAGTAGTATATAAATTTATTAGATTAGATTAGAGTAGCACTGACTACTCTACTCTAATCTAATCTATTTGTCACACTGAAATTAACTTAAATTATAGCTAGAGTAAAGATCTTTAATTTGGCATATTATTTGTAATTTTTGATCTGTAGTTGTGACGTAATTAATTGGTAAAGTTGAGACGTTCCTGACTAATGTTTTTGAAGATATTTAAGACTTACATAATCCAAAATAGCCCCTTCCTTAACTCGTTATCGCGCAACTAACTCCTCTAACACTTCTAAAGGCTTAGACTGGTTCTTTATGGGAAATGAAGGTCAGAGATATGGAGGTTCAAAAGAATGAGGTTTTAATAGGGCTCGGAGTTTTAGAAGCAATTGGAGACGTTATTAAGACAATTAGTAAGTCAATTTGTCTCTCCGTACTTAGCAACGACGTCGTTACGGTCATTTTGGATTCCATAACTAACTACCGTTGGTTCCTAGGTAGTAAAACGAAAGTTAGTTCAAAGGTCCCAAAACGGGGTCGTTTGAACGGCCGTAAACTATTAACTATATTGACTTCAGGCGAGGCTAAGCTAAGCTAACTATAGTAAAAAGCTAAGAGTAAGAAGGTTAACTAAAGCTAAGAGTAAACTAAGAGTAAAAAATAATACTTAAGTAAGAAAAAAGATTTTTTTTAAAAAGAAATTTAATATTATATATATTAACTCCTTTTTCTTTTTCTTTTCTTTTTACTTAACCTTTACTTATTTTATGCTTTTCCATTTATAATTGATTATATTCTTAAGTATTATATAACCTTAATTAAATTAACTTTTAATCGATAGCGCTATCTCGTAATTAAAAGCTTTCCTTATAAAAATACCTTCTCGCACTTGCTTAATATAAGAGGTATAAATGCTATATTAAAGGCTATTTAAGCTAATTTACCTGTAAAATTAATTACTTGCTATTTTTTTTTATAAAAAAAAAGTCGTTTAAAGGCTCTTTTAATAAAATAGGCTTTATGTTAAGCTATACTTTTAACTAATATTTAGGTTTGTTATTTTTTGATAAAATTATATTTATTTCGAAAAATCATTAATAATATAAGCTTTTAGCTGCTTTCCCTTTGCTTCTTTAGTACCCTTAATATTAGAATTAAGATATTCGTTTTATAAGAGATTAAGAGCGTTTTTTCCGCGAATAAGTCAAGTCTTAGAATAATTTCTTTATATGATTTAGAAGTATTTTTACTTCGATTAAAGCTTAGTAATAACCCCCGTATATATAGTACTTATTTAATTTGCCTTATTAAAGTACTCCTCGAGTTTAATCTACGAATTAACCGTATAACTCTTCAACTACTTAAGAGATAAAATAATTAACTTTAAATTATTATATTCAGCTATAAATCCATCACGTGTTTTTATATATATATTTAAGAAGTATATTAAGCGTTAGCATATAATTAAAGAGCGTATTACGTAAATAATTAGCTAAAGAATCTTCGCTACTGTTACGGCTGGCAAGAGGCTAATACGGCGAGTAGACTCTAGCTTTGTATTTGGACCTAAAGCTACGCTTAGAATCGAGAAGAAAAGACAAGGGGAAAAGGAGAGCTCTCTATAAGAGAGAGCTCGAGTATAAATACACGAAGGACCCTCCTAATAGGGCCTAGCGTAGTCGAGCGCCATTCACATTAACATGTCGCATGCTCGCCACCTAGTCCTCCTAATTAGGCTTAGCGCCGTCGCATAGTCAGCGATGCTACGAGCCATGTCGGTTAGAATACGAGGCGCATCGGAGGTCGTAACAGCTACTTAAAGTAAAGCCGTAAAATAGCTTTAAAATAGCTAGTACTTCAGTAAAAAAACTTACTAATCGTTTGTAATTAATATATTATATAAGAGAAGTTATTCCTACTCTTCGTTAGTTTAAGCTCTTTTTTGTACATCTGCACTATATATAAAGTTAGTGAAGTTAATATAAAAGTAATCGATTTAGTCTCGTAACTTAATAAATCTCTTAATTATAAAATATAAAAAGTTCTAGGAAGTAGCGTTATTAATTACTAAATTTAAGTAATTAAAATGTCTCTTTTTCTTTACTATTAAAGCCTTTAATATCTGCGAACTTTTCCCGGCGTTAAAGAGATCGAGTAAGAAAAATAAGAATATTATAAAGCTTTCTAACAGGTCCCTTCTTTCTCTATAACTTTAATTCTTTAATTAAATCTTTATAAATAGATTAAAATTAATTTCTTTCTTAAAAGTATTATATTCGATATCAAAAAGAAAAGCTTTAGCAAATAGGTTAATCACAAAACTTAAATAGCGACGTAGACGTGCTTTACGCCTTTAAGTAGTTATAATAAGAAAGAAGTGCTTTAGAATTGATTTAATAGCCGTATTATTATTATTCGCACCGTTAGTAACGAAGTAACTAATATTATTCTTTAATTCGTAATCCCTAATTACTTATATAATAATCTTTATTTAATTCTTTCCTAAGTAAGATCTATAGGGCTGTCGAATAGCTAATAAAATTTAGAAATTAGGAGTTAATTATATTTTTCAAAAGTGAAAGTACGTAGTAAGACAACGTAAATAAATCGTAGTAGTAAATAACGTATCTACTACGTAATATTATAAGAAACCAAAGAGTACATTTTAAATAGTTAGTTAAGCGCTATTAAAATATATAATTATCTTTTAGAAATATTATATAATACATGAGAAATTATTAAATAAAGTTAAGTCGGATATCGGGGCTATAAGTAAAATTTAATAGAAAATATTAACACAAATATAACTTACTAATTTATTAACTCTTATTACGTTTATATAACATGTAATAATTCTAATTAAAGCTAAATAATTAAGAGAAGTTTAAAGATCGAATAAGAAGTGTATTTTATTATAAGACGCGCGTGGTTCTTTTTTTAACACCTTTTTTAGGCTTTAAAAGTAATTATAATTTATCTACGTATAGTTTTACTAGCTTAAAGTAATAGTTAATTAATATTCGAGCATAATACTTCTAAACGCTTAATAAACAACGTATTAACTATTAGATTAAGTAAAAGTTAAGAAATAATAATAAAAGCTATTAGAGTATTTGTAAATAATTGTTTTTAATTATAATAACGATATTAAAGTATACCTTGGACTAGTGAATTAATAATTCTTTAGTTATAAGTTTATTATTTTATTGTATTATAAGTTAAATTAGAGTTCTTTTACCGTGCTTTAATATTTCATAAGTTCGTAATAGGTAATTAATCTTATTTTAAGAATTAGTAATAGAGAATTGTCGTGCAGAAGAAGAGCAGAGGTTTAAGGGGTTAAAAGACTCTACGATTAAATGAGGTTTTGAAAAGTGTGTTTAGAGAGTGATTAAATTAAGCGTTAATTTTTTTTAAGAGGAGCTGAAGACTAGGTTTATATACCTGGAATACTTGCGCCAGTATCTACTAGACCAAGGAACCGCGCTAGTGCGCGACAAGAATTAAGTATAATTGTACTATTGCACTTCTAATACTTTCGGTTTTAGAAATGCTTAACTTATTTATCTTTCCTTAAGCTAATTAGTATTATATATAAGATAAATAATATATATACTTTTAAATACTTGAAAAAGCTCTAATAATTACTAAAAGCTTTAATATTACGTATTTTTAACTTCTCTCGGCGTACGATATAACCTAAACGTAATATATTGACCCGAATTAATCTCAATTCTATAGTCTTATAGTATATTATTAAAGACCTGTTAATATTAGATTTTATCGCCTGAAGTTTTCTAAAGAGCTTAAATTTAAGAGGTATTATTACTTTATAGATTTGTAAGCGTATCCCCTGAATTAAAAGTAATTAAATTAAAATCGCCATTGTCGATATTAATAGTAGTTATAAAAGAAGCTATATTATAAAGTAATTTAAAGATATAATAAATAAAAAGTAACGATTTAAAATAAATATATTCAAAGTCGAATTTACAAGTTAAATTTATAAAACAAATAAAATTATGTATAGTAATATTAGTATTATTAAAAATAAAGTTTAATTAAGTAGAAATTAATATGTTATTTATTAGAAATATAGTAATTAAGAACTCGGCCTATCGGAGGTTAATTTCCTAAGTCTAATCGGCAATCCCTCTTAAACCACCCCTATATAAACCTACCCTTATTTTACCCTGACCAGCCTAGCCCAGCCTCCCCCTTAGGCTAAGCTGAGCTAACCTAAGCAGACCTCTAAGGCGAGGTTTAGGCTAGGAGTAGCCACTTGGAGGGCAGGCGAGGAGGAGGAAGACTTGGGCAGAGGATAGGCTGGGCGAAGTAATACGCTGTCTGAGGTCGAATGAAGCGAAGCAGCAAGCAGCCTGGAGTCCCAAAAAGGGCTTCAAATTCGGCCAATGAGCTTGTTAATGTCACATGCTCGTTTTTTGTTGCTGACAAACGCCACATCATTTGCAATCATTTTGAGTTCTGGCGCAATGGGCTCAATTGTTTACATCGGAGGATAGGCGGTGGAAACCGCAAGTCAGGCTGTCCATATGCATTATAAAGTCAAGGTGTGCTCTTCCTAAGATTTGACATTCCACTAGGCAGGCATTCCCAAAGTCTTTGACGAACACTAAACACATCTTTCATAACTACCGCTCTTCCCTTGAATCACAGTCATGTCGAACTTCGCAGCAATCATCCCCGCAGCGACAACCCCGCTGGTTGTCCAAGAAGTTGAAATCTACACTCCTGGGCCTCAAGAACTCGTTATTAAAAATGAAGTCATCGCATTCAACCCGATCGAGTACAAGATAGCAAAATATGCTGTGTTCCCACTAGAATATCCAGCGATCATCGGTTCTTCATTCGGTGGCACTGTTCTGTCTGTTGGATCCGGAGTCACCCGTTTCAAAGTTGGTGACAAAGTTGCCGCCGTAAAGAAGCTCGGCGCCAATGGAAACCAGTACGGGTCATTTCAACAATATGTTGTTGTCAACGAAAGTTTGACAAGCAAGGTTGCTCCAAGCGTCGATGTTGATGTTGTGGCGAGTTTGACTGGAAACCTTCCTACTGTCGTGGGAATCTTTACTGGCCGTCTTGGGCTCGGCAAGCCTAGTCTGGAAGGCTCGGCAACAGTCAAAGATAAGAAGGTCTTGGTTTATGGTGGATCATCTAGTGTTGGATCTCTTGCTGTCCAATATGTTGCTCAGGCTGGATACACGGCGATTACCACGTCTTCGCCGAAGAACAACGCGTTTGTGTCGAAGCTCGGAGCGGCCAAAATCGTCGATCATACGCAAGACAAGGACGCTGTCATTAAAGCTCTCGTCGCAGAAGGCCCATATGATCTGGTCTTCGACACGATCTCTCTTCCGACCTCTACGGCAATCACGGGACAAGTAGTTGTTGCACAAGGCGGAGGGGAGCTCCATGTAACACTGCCCACTTTTGGTGGTCCAGAGACCCTTCCTACGAATGTCACACGAGTCTTTGAATCCTGGTCAGCTTCGCTCTTTGAAGAGAAGAATAAGGGACTGGCGGAGTGGGCATTTCATGAGTATCTTGCCCAAGGTGTGGCCAGTGGGAGGGTCATACCATTGCCGATTCAGAAGGTGGAAGGTGGTCTGAAGGGTGTGACTACGGCACTTGGTTTGCTGGAGAAGGGAGTCAGTGGGGTTAAGCTTGTTCTTGACCCTCGGGAATGAGTTTTGAGTGACTCGAAGGTGTGAGATATGATAGACCAATCAGACATGTTATTTAATGAAGTACTCAATGAAACTGGATGATGAATAACAATACATGCAGCTTTGACCTGTTCAAGTGAATGTCGCGCATGTCTATTCCGAATATAATTAAATGTTCTGTGTTTTTCAGCTACTGAAACTCTTTTCTGTTCGGAACATTCCCTACCGAGCATTTACTAAACCCTAAACTTTCGATAAACGAGAGTTGCCGTCATTCCTGGTCAAGTGTTCGGCTTCAGACACTAAGTATCCAAACCTAGAAGAAATTAACTCGCAAGCAACAAGCAGCGAATTATGACACGAAAATTTAAGATCTGCGACTTATTGCATTCAATTGTGGAACGATCAACTGTCTGCCTCTCTACTCAACCAAACTCGCATGGACCCTGGTGTGCTCACTGCCTTGGCTGCAGAGCTACAATTAGTATCACTGGGAAGTAAATATGAGCTTGAAAGCCCACGACATGTCCTGCCCGTCAAGTGCTAGGTCGTCAGACCTTTAGCAATTGAGAACCCGCTTTGTCATTATTACTCCAGACGCAGACGGGAGTCCAGCGTCCAGACTGCAGACCACAGACCCCTGATATTCGAGTAGCGTAATGTGGGGTACTGTAAATCCCGGGGTCGTACTGTAAAGCCCGCTCCGGATGGATGGTGGGCGACCCCTTGATGACATTTCCTTTGCCTCTGACAATTAATGGAATGCACCCACCGGCACCCACTTGCCCCTCACGCCCCTGTTCTGCACTTGCCTGTGCACGGCTGGCTTTGAAACTTCGCCCGTTTTCCTCTCTCCCTCTTCCCTCACCCGTTACTTCTCATCTCTCGCGTTCCGCCTCTGAGCTTTCAGAATCGCCTGGCCGATCGATCGATCACTTAATTACTTCACTTTGGCAGGACAGAAAAAAGAGGAGAAAAAGTCCCAATCGGAACAGTACTTATGGATACCCAGAATTTCTTTTCAGTCGACGCGGACTCGTCAATGACAATAGGGCTCGGAGATCTTGAAGACGATGATCTTTTCTTCTCGTCCTTTGCCTCACTGGAGAACATTGCCGCCGCCGGCGCCGCAGACAGCATCATCGTCACTTCGACGACGGAGAGATCTAACAGTACGAACAGCCCCGAGTTTCAGACACTGAGAAATGGTGCAAGCGGCTCTTCCGCCATGGCATACCCTTCTGCCGGCATACCAGGCGGCGTGAGCACCAAGAAAAAACGCTCCTCGATCGCCTGCAAAGCCTGCCACGACAAGCGCATACGATGTGACGCGGCTGCGAGAGGCCTCCCTTGTGCCAATTGTCGCTTCCGCAATGTTGACTGTGTTTTCATAGACTCCAAAAGAAGTCGGTTTGTTGATCATCCACCTCCTATGCAAAGACAGAACACTATCTGACCACGATGATTGACAGGGGCAGGCGAGGCCGCGTCGAAGAGCCCAACGAGAACGCCGCTCCCAACCAAGCCAGACTAAACCCATCTGCAACGATGCCGTCGACGCAGCTTGCCAACAATTCGGTGCCTCAAGAAAGCTCTGCCTTGTCCGAAGGCGACCCTCTAGCTTTTCAATGGACCGGACTTGGGCAGGTTCAAGTTCCCGAGAATTCGCTCCTCCAGAATATAGTACGTGACGGCGGTCGAATAGTGTTCGTCGGGGAGCCATCGCTGTTCTCCTGGCTGGACAGTGATCGAACGGATTGTAAGCATGGGCATCGTACTATCGACGAGTCTCCACCAGAGGAACGCGACGCTGTCACAGCGCGGATTCCCACTCGAGGCGGTGAACGGCAGGTGTCCGCGGAGCTAGAGCAGGAGCTGCTGAAGTCGTTCTGCCACAACTTCTATCCTCTCTACCCCATTGTTAATAAGAATGATCTCGTCGAGACCTGGAAGCTAGGCACGATTTCGCCTCTCCTAAAACAGTCGGTTTTGTTCATCGGGGCGTTACACTGTCAGGAGAAAGTTATCACCAATGCAGGGGGTTTCTCGAGCAAACACGACGCCATGGAGATGTTCTATGGAAACGCACGGCGTCTTTGCGATAATGACAGTGAACTTGATCGAGTCCGCATTGTTCAGTCAATGTTCATGCTACAGTTCCGTTTCGGTCCCGCAGCCGGCCATAGGGACTGTTTCTGGTGGGCCAGCACAGCTACGAACCTCGCACAAATGGTTGGGATGCATCGGCGTGCCAAGAATGCTGCCCTGAAGCCCGAGGAAAGGCGATTATGGAAGAAGATCTGGTGGGTACTTTACGTACGTTGAGCCCCCTTCGACCACAGCTGCATTGGCACTGATGCTCGACTCGGCAGATACGAGACCGTCAGCTGGCCGCTGGTATAGGAAAGCCGATGATGATTGACGACCGTGATTGCGACGTGGAAGAGCTTATGCTAGATGATTTTGTTGATGGTGAACCACCCGAGACCTCCAATTTTACCATCTCGATGGCTCGTTTTGCCAAAATAAGTACGCGAATGCCTTCCTCAGATCCATGTTCTATTTGAGACCCAAGCCAACGAATATCCTGCTAACATGGCTGCTTCCAAGTTACTGAAGTAGTCCGCTGCAAGTTCTCGCCGAGCGAATCCTCGTCCCATGTAAAAGCCGAAGTACGGGTCCATCTCGAATTGCAGGGATGGCTCGCAAGGCTTGATTCCTCGATGCAGTATGACAATGTTTCGAATCGCAACCGGTTCGGCCTTTTGCTGTCCATGGTATATCATTGGATAATGCTTCTTTTGCACCGCCCAAGCTTGGACAGTGCCAAACGGCCTCCAGAACGGCGCGACTTCTCCACTCAATTAGCGTTCCATGCGGCGAACGCGATCAGTGATCTGGCTGGAGACATTCTGAGATATTTCCGAGTCAATGAACTCCCAATATATGGGTAGGCTATTCCCGCAGTCAGATGTCCCGTTTGAGCAACACGGCTTACTGACTTGACCTGGGTCTATCTAGGGAGATGATTATATTGTCAGCGATGGTTTTCAGTTCGGTGACGGACCCATCGTCTCATCCCGAAGAGAAACGCTTAGCTTGTCAAAGAAACGAAAATTACATACTGGCCCTCCTGAAGTTCGACCGTGTCTTTTTCGCCATATCAAAGTACAAACTGCTTTTTGGAGAGGAGACGGGTTTCTGGGCGAAACTCACCGAAAGCCGCAAGTCCGTGGAGTCGGAAACAGATTTCTCAGGGAGCGAGTGAGGTAGGCAAATCTTTCGTCCTTTCTTCGACGTCCCTTTGAAATTCACATTATCCTCAAGCGGAGTTGATATCACACACGTCAAGGAACAAATGGGCATTTTTGGATTCTATAGACTCTCTTGTCGTAGAGTCGTTCCTGGCTTTTGAAACACAGAAATAGAAATAATTGCTTATTGTTATAAATGATACAAATCTGGCACCACACTCCCCCAGCTCCCTCCTCGAATTATTGAAATCTATAATCAAAATTCTTCATTCGTACTGTTCGTCCTCCACCAGCACTTCATTCACACCTGCCAACTCTCCCGAGGAATTACTCTTTCTATTTCCGAGCCGGTTTTTCCTCGCAACAATAAGCTACCACCGGTATACAGCACATTGGTGTCGCTCACGGTATTCTCTAGCACCTTACTACGCCTCAGATGTGCCAACAAACGGCTAGCCTATACCCCGATTGAGCCAAGGAGACGACCCAGTCCCTAGCGGTCGAAACTGCCTCATGCAGCTTGATGTCACAACATACCGTGCTGCCAGCTGAGAAAACATGCCATTCATGGGACTACGGCTGCGGCTGCGGAGGACCGCTTCACATTTCATAACCTACCATTCCTTCTGGTCAAGCACATCCTTGCTACCTTCGATATATTCATGCTATAATACCGGCCAATGGTTATGTAGTGCAGTGCAGTGTATTCGGAATTTAATAATATCTAACCTAACCCAGCCTGGTTACGCTAGCTACCAGCGGCTCGCTACGAAAACAAAAGACATTTAAAGCCATTCCTGTTTCAATACTTACCGTCTGCTCCCAAGCCTTCGGTGTTCCAGCTCTTAAATATTGAACTTTCAACAACAAAAGCCACCTTCCTAGATATCGTATCGCCAAGACCGCACGTGGGGACGGGGGAGAGGAAGGGAAGAAAGGACCCTCATCAGAAATTCCAGATATAATAAACCACTAACTAAATATGGAAACAGTAATCACCGACATGATTATTGAATAGCAGTAATGGTATATATTTTTAGAAATCGCAAAAGTATCAAACCTCACTCCATCCACGCTGACAAATCCACCGACTCCATTCCTACAGAGGTCCCAATAAGTCAGCCGGCTTATCGGCTAACCAAGCAGCTCGCTGTTTGACGTCAGTCAGTTAGCTCATCCCTAGCCCTAAGTCAATCAGCTCGTATATTCTCAGCCGATCAATAGCTTATAAGCTGGGGTTATTTTTATAAATGATTTTGGAGTCAATTTAGTAAAGGTTGATGTTACGGCTGGCAAGAGGTTAATACGGCGAGTAGACTCTAGCTTTGTATTTGGGCCTAATACTACGCTTAGAATCGAGAAGAAAAGACAAGGAGGAAAGGAGAGCTCTCTGTAAGGGAAGGCTCGAGTATATATATATAAAGGACCCTCCTAATGGGGCCTAGCGTAGTCGAGTGCCATTCACGTCAATATGTCGCAGGCTCGCCACCTCGTCCTCCCTATTAGGCTTAGCGCCGTCGCATAGCCAGCGATGCTACGAGCCCGTGTCGGTTAGAATACGAGGCGCATCGTAGGTCATAACAATCTCCATACGTGAATAGCTAAATCCCTATACGCTTAATTTTTAGTAACTTGGCGAGTGTCATCTATTAACCTTCCCGCGCCATACTAATTAATACTAAGTGGCTAGGGCCTTTTATGTATAGCACAAACCTTTATAATTACGTAATTACCCCTAACGCAAGAATTAGAGAAGTTAAAGCTATTTAAACTTAACTTAATACCTTAACGCACCTCTACCACTACTACTTATTATTGCTACTATGGATGCTCTTCCCTAAGCCTGTGGCCCTGCGCCCCTTGTAGCTACTTATAGTGATATTGCTACTGGATTTGTTACATTCTAAGCACATGTAAAGGGGATGCGAAGACTCAACACCTGTACGCGGTGTATCTTACGAACCTCCAGTACTCTTTTGAGTACTTGCAGAGCTAAGATTGAGTCGAATTCGATTTGGAGTCGTGATGTTAGGTGTGTTCTTGGGTTTTTTGCTGTTCCGGCGCTATGGAGGGGACACGTTGTAGATTTTTTTTCCCTACCTAGAGGAATAACGACGACGATAAATTACACGAAACAGAGGCCTTTAACCAACTTGATTGACAACTACAACCTTATTTATTTACTTGAATAGTCCTCTGGCATATTACCTTCTCTCTAACGGCGTTTCTACGACTCTTACCTGCCTACCTACTAACTTCGAATGTTCCTCTACTTTCGACCCCCCTGAGTCTCTGTACTCTTTCTTGCCCTCCCTCGAAGTGTACCGGGATTACACAAATACATACCCACGACCGGAGGAAAGGTGTAACGATGGCATAAGTTGTGAGGGGAGGAGAGGATATAAAGGGGTATAAGGCGGGTATGAATATTCGAGTTAGAAAAAGGGGGGGGGGGGGGCTAGGGCTAGGGTTACAATAGAGGATATGAGGGTATATGTTTGGTTTGTTAGGGAGTTTATTCCTAGGGAGAATGTTCCCAGATGTATAGTCGCAGTCCTATTCGAACTAAATGTTGCATATACTAATCCGACACGCCAGTAGCCTAGCCGTGTTACATAGTTTTTAACTAATACAGCACGTTAAAAAGGGAAGAAAAAAAAAAACACATATAAAAGCTAATAGGTATGCCCTCTTATAACAAGACACTAAACCATTCCTTGTATTATTTATCTGCGACCGCGTAGGTAAATATAACCCAAAGGGGAAGCGACCTAATATACACCCTTCTAAGAAACGTAAGAATATAGGTTCTAAGAAGTGTAGTTGTCAAATAAGGGTTACTTTAGCAAAGGACAAAGTGTTAAGCAGTAGTAAGTAAAGGTTTTGGAGGCTACACACAACTATGCGGCCTTTATAGACTTTACAGCTTATGTAGCACATAGAATTACTTTTATTCTTGCACAAATCTATACTTTAATTAGCTCCTTAACTAAGGCTAGTCTATTAAACGCTTAAATCTTGTTAACTCTACGAGAGAAGGACTCTAGCATCTCACTAGTCTCTAAAGATATTTCTAATCTTGTTTAAAAAGAACGAAAGAAGGAGTTAAGTAAAAAGACGCTAATTTAATAGCTTCTTAAAGTACGTATCTCTAATAATCTTATATTTTATAACTTATAAGATATAAGAACTTTAAGCAAACGATTTCTCCCCTTAATATTACCCTCAAAGCGACCCCTTACAACGAATCTTGTTTATACACCTAACTTCCCTCTAACTCTAAAAGCAGCACTCTAATGTTTTACTTCTTAATTACACATACAAAACTAACCGATTCAATATATTATTACTAAATATATATGGAATTATAGGGAATAGTATAATAGTCTAGCTTAGGTTAGCATTTCTAAAGGGGAGACTCAGGGGGACTACACTTAGGCTCTTATATAACTCAGAGATTTAATGTCTTAGTATATGATTTAAGAGCTAATCTCTATTATAACAGATAAGAAATTAGCTCTAATTAAGTATATTAAGACATTCTTTCTTACTGCCTGCTACCTCCTCTGCTACTAACACGTTAATATAAATGTGTTAACAAAGACTAAGAAGTACTTCCTAGGCCCTATCAAGGATTTCAATAGAAACTAAATACGCCACTCACACTTTTAAGTATTCCTAAGCTCTTAGAATATATTACTTACTAGTATAACTAAGGAGGTATTTAATACTACGCTTATAAACATGCGGACTGAGTTTCTAGTAGGCGCTATAAGCTACTGTGAGAGTATATAGCTCCTTTAGAAAGAGAAGCTGGTGGCCATTTAGATTAGCTAATTATATTAATTTAAAGTTATAGTTATAAGTCTAATTAAGGGTTATTATGCTATGTTAAAGTTGTATTTATAGCGTGGGTATATAAACTTTAGGGGCGTATTTCTCAAATTATAACTCTTTTGGACTGCTTAGCATACCGGCATTAAGTTAACTATCGCACAGCAGCAGTTACGGCCTAGATATAATATAAATATCCCTCTTTTTACTGCCATCCTTCCATTTGTTTATACCTACGCTCTTTTAAGGATTCTATAAGAGAAGAGTAAGCTCCCCTCCTAAGGGCCCCCTCTAGACAGCTGTATATGTATTACACAGCAAGCATTTGGTTTACCTTACTTTCACACTCTCTAGAAGATACAGCAAGCTAGTAGAGTAGTCCTTTTAAGTGATATATATTATCATTAGTACTATAACAAGCCTAAATCAGTGTATTCACCTAGCTTGAGCAATCCTCAGCCTCTTCCACTCTTGAATCCAATAAAAGTAAAGGGGAAGGGTAGGCCTAAGGGTGTGCTTAGTAGTAGGGTGGCTCCTTCGAGCACTCGCCGGGACCCTTCATTCTTTGAACTACCCTCTAGCTCTACCCCTACATCACTTAGGCAGACCTTTTTAGTACAGATTAGCGTATCATCGACTGTATTAGCTATATAAAGGCTTTAGCATAGGCATTAAGATATATACAAGCCAGGAACTCGACGGGAGAGAGCTTATATACAAGGAATTTCATTAGTGTATAAGGCAGATAGTATTAAAGATGCTACTACAGCGTGACAAATGATTTGATTTGATTTGATTAGGGGGTCCTAATCAAAATCAAATCAAGGCCGAAATTCACGTAATCAAATCATTGATTTTGATTATAATTGATTATTTACATACAAATAATTGATTATAATCTAATGATAATCTGATTATCGACAGTAGCAAATCAAATCAAATCAGATTATAATCAATTATAATTGATTAGCTTGATTTTTCTTTCTCACGCTGTGCTACTACGATTACTATAAATATAATATAACGAGAGGTAATTAGTAGAGTTAAAGTATATACTTAGGATACAAAGTTTGAAGTAGATAATTTGGCATAAGAGGGCCAGATATGCACTCTACATAGTTATACATACTAATTTTAGTGGTGATAAATGCACTCTTCATTTTTGGCTCGCTTACTTGGCGTATAGGGATTTAGCTATTCACGTATGGAGATTTAGCTGTGGCCAAGTTTTTTCGGCACACCGGGTTTTTCGGCACGCAGGGATAGACGTTACTCTTTGGAGACCCTTTCGGAGATACTTTCCGGAGATAAACAAAGCGAAAACTCATACCGCCCTTTCATGAATCCAAGCTTTACTTTCTGTCTCTTTCTTGTCCTTTACTATTCCCATCACTGATCCTTGAATCGCTGTGATGACCTTTTTTCCCTTTTCGGCCTAGCAACTGTCTCCACCTCGGTTATGGGAGGTCAGCACCGTTACTCGACCAGCCTCGCGTACACGAATTTCTCGAACTAGGTCAGAAGCTTGGTAGCTTTCTTATCTCCGCTAGGTACAAGCTGAGAAAGGTATGCACCGGCGACTTCATCTTGAGGTCAATCCACTCTGCCTCGGCGCCGACGTGGTTGGATTGGTCGCTGACCAAGTCCCTGTTCGCTTGGCCCTAGCCCTGGGCTGAAGAAAGCGGAGTAACGGAGAGTTCCATTGTATTTTTATCTTGAATTGCCGATCATCCAATTTTATGTCTCGTCGCTGTTGTAGTGTTGGATTTGAAATGTGTCGTCAATGTAAAGTTTAAGCTAGACAGGGACATGAGCTGAGCTAGGCCAAAGGAGGACAAATGGTCATCGAGCGGCGCTAAGATAGAGCGACGGGAGCTCTCTCTTGTGGTGGACGCAGAACGCGACAGACACTACATACTGATGAGAGCCTCGAGTAACAGCTAGTCGTACCAATCGATCAAGCCACTTGAGAAAGTTGAGAAAGAAAACCGAACATCGAGAAGCTAGATCATGAAAAATGCGTTTCTTCACTGGAACCAAGAGACTCAGCAATTTTTGAGACAATCAGTATTGAGATAGAGGGGTAAGGGACTCCAGATTTGGCCGGTTTTATATTTGGTGCCACTTTTCTTTTGTCTATCACGAGTCTCTGTCTACCAGCAGTCTCCATGCACGCTCCTGGATTGAGCTGGGGCTGGGTTACAATAGTAAAATGAACAGGTCCACCATGATATCGCGAAACCCGAAGATACCGGGGATTGAAATCTTATAAAGCTAAGTCTTCTCATTGATAGATAGGCTTTCATTCTATCCCTACTTTCAGAGTCTAGTAATTCCTTGGTATCTTTTATGATGAAGCTCTGTTTCCTTGCCGTATTGGTGTTTACTGCCTCTTTCGGTACTTCATTCAACCCAAGACCTTTTGACGGAGCCCTCGGAAGGCGGCAATCAACACCGGCCAATACCTCTTCTCTGCAAGTTGATCTGGGATATTCCGTGTATGAAGGATTTTACAGCGAATCAAGCAGACTAAACGAGTGGAAAGGGATTCGTTATGCAGCTCCTCCCATAGGTAATCTACGGTGGCAGGCACCGCAAACTCCTGCCTTCAACCGAAGCAATGTCATTCCAGCCAGCGGAATACCGTACCAATGTCCACAATCATCGGCGAACTTCGGGACGGCGACGTCTTCGTTAGAGGAAAACAATGGCCCGTCCGCTTCGGAGGATTGTCTCTTTCTCAATGTCTTCGCACCGACTCAGAACATTCAAAGCAGTCTACCGGTCTTGGTATGGATTCATGGTGGCGGCTACGGCCAGGGAAATGGGAGTCGGGATTTCGCAGAAATCATTCGAACGAGCAATGACAATTTCATCGGCGTCAGTATTCAGTATAGGCTGGGAGCTTTTGGATTCCTGTCATCTGACGAAGTCAACCGCTTTGGCGTTCCAAATGCCGGTATCAGAGACCAGACTTTCGCTTTACAATGGGTTCAGAGCTATATCCACCTCTTCGGTGGTAATGCGTCACAGGTCACTATCGCTGGAGTGTCTGCTGGTGGTGGCTCGGTAATGCTTCAGGCTATAGCATATGGAGGAACTCTGGGAACCTCTCTCTTCACCAATGTAAGTCAACTTAAGTGTTCGGGATATCGCGAGACATGAGAACTAAGTTCGCAAAAAGGCAATTGCAGCATCACCATTCCTTCCAACGCAGTATGGATACAATGACTGGGTCCCCAGTCAGAGTTACTACGCGTTTGCGGAAGCAGCTGGATGTCTGTCTGGATATGCATTTGGTAGCCCAACTGCTGCGAAGCCTATTTTCAAATGTTTAGTTGAGAAGGACACTGCAGCGCTACAGAGTGCAAGTGCCTCTGTCTCTGCATCCGGAACATATGGCACTTGGGCTTTCTTGCCGGTGACAGATGGCAAGTACATCCAACAACTTCCAAGCGAGCAGTTACAGAAGAAACAAGTCAATGGGCTAAGGGTGCTTTCTGGCGTATGTATTATCCTCAATGTCCAAAGATAATTGGGGACTTAAATTGACTTTCTCAGAACAATGCCTTGGAAGCACCGTACTTCGTCCCACAGAACATCACCACAGAGGAAGCTCTCGTGACTTGGATCCAGGATGTTTTCCCGTTGTTCACTGAAGACGGCATCTCCAAAATCCTTCGATATTATCCAGGCAGTAACGCTACAGATAGTAGGAGTGCTGTTGGCTACGCAACGCTGGGTTATACGGGCGCTACGGCGACTGACGTGAGCTCGATTGCTGTAGGGCAACAGCAGCGAGCGAATGTGGGTGCCCCGGATCCTGTTGTCACTTAAAGTACTAAATTATATCCAGAACATCTATGCTGAAACGACATTTGTCTGTCCTTCATACTGGCTCGCCGAAGCTTACACCAACAACGGACGCGAAGGCTGGAAATACCAGTACTCTGTCCCCGCAGCTCTCCACGGAGCAGATCAAACAGGATATTTCGGTCCAGCAACGCCTGAACAAGGACCAGAATTCCTTCGAGCCTTTATGAGTAAACCCTCCTCGTCCTTTCTTCTTTCTCAAAATCGTACTGATCATCACAGCCATCTTCAGTAACTTCATCACGCAAGACAATCCCTCCATCACCGCTTCCGTCGCGGCAGGCAATATCTCCACAGCATCCAATGCCAGCCAGTCTGTCATCGACTGGCCTGCATACACGAACGTCAATCCGTACCAGATGAACCTCAATCAGACCGGAGGCGAAGAGTATAGTGCTGTGGCAATCACGTATGATGGGACACCTCTTAACGTTACACAATATCGGAATCCGGGGCTGAGGAACAACTTCACGTTGGTGGATGCATTTTCGTGGGAGGGTGGTAGAGGAACGAGATGTGATTTCTGGAGGAGCATGGGATCAATTGTACCCCATTAGATGAGAAAAATGGTTTGATCCAGACGAAGTTGAAGGTTGCTGGTACTTGCAGCGAATAGACTGCCTAGTGGACGACGATTCCACCCCCCCCCCCCCCCCCCCCCCCCCCCCCCCAAGATAGCTTATAAAGACAGCTGTTCGTACAGCCAGATATCTTCAAATCATTTGTATCTTTCCCCCACTTTCTTGTATGAGGAGGAAGAGTCGTAGAACTTTGGCTATATGGGTTGTGGACTTGAACAACGAGAATTATCGATCTCCAGGTGGCCGTGACACCCCACTGGAATTTCACTCCAAGTCTCGATGTCCATCTCATGGTTCTACCTTTAGAGACGGAGTTCAAAAGAATACATGGGATAGTTGCAAACTTCGGCCGGAAGAAAACAAAACGAAAAAGAGCCAAAATGTGCATGCGCCCCACCTTTCTGAAGATCTACCTGGAGGACTGCAGAGCGTGGCAAACGAAGCGACGGGACGGAGAAGCAATTCCACGGCATCATTCGAGCTCGCTTGCCTGGTGGGCCGGTTACCGACAGAATAGATGCGATCTGGCTAAGTCGGTGCATTATTAAATGAAAGACTATGATCTAACTTAGCATAGAGAATCGTATTTTGCAAGGTGATTGATGTGATATTGTTTTACGTTGACGATTCGGAAAGCAATTAGGTTTTTCTAGCAGGCTTGTGAGCTAACGTCCGTCCCTGCGTAGCGAGAAACCCTCCGTGCCGAGAAAAGTCATAGGTACTTTGACGTCAAGCATCTCAAACTCCACAACAACTTATTAGTCTATAAATAAATAATCAATAACGCCCCTCCCTGCGTGCCGAGAAAAGCCAGAGGTACTTTGACTTTAAGCATCTCAAACTCTACACCAGCTTATAAGTCTATAAAAATAAAAGATCAGTACGTGGTTTTTGCACACCGCTTGGTGTTTACACACTACTTAGTTTTTGCACGGCATTCGACTGCGCGAATTCCTAGATATTATCTATTAGTTACAGATTTAATCTATACGAATAACACATCCCATTTCTGCCATTACTGGCTACCAAGACTCGTGGACTATTAATTGGGACATGGCCTTTTCCAGGCATCAGTGGACTTATTTCTCTTCACTACAAGAAGGTCCGCTTCGCTCACGGGCCGAGTTGTTTTTGGCATCTAGAAGAGAGATAACTTGGTATTGTCCGTACGAAAGTAATATCAAGAGGGAATTCGATGCTGCGAAGCGAGACGCAGCGAGGGAGAAGCGCAACAATGATGCCCTGTGGATAGGAGTAATTGGAGCCCGTTTGAACCTCCGCAATTAAGCGACGAAGTTCTACCTCAGAAAAGGCGTGCCTAGCATTATGGTAGTCAGCAGCTAATTTTAGACACACCTAGCCTCACTAGAGCCGGCTTCTAATAGGCTAGATGAGAATCAACAACGAACTCTGGTATGGAAGCTATAGAGGATCTGGCTTTGAGAGAGTAAAAGGTTTTATTGAATTGAAGGATTTGCACGACCCCGAATACGGAGTAATTTAAGATACGACGTGTGTGGAACGCAAGGTAAGCTGCATTGTGAGGTCATCATGTGTTAGAACCGAATTGGGACCTCGCTAATCCGAGAATTTTGGTTCATCGCTCGTCGTCCAGCCGCTCCTGCGTCCTCGATCTTTCAGCCACTCCCGTCGTCCAACCACCACTCGTCCAGCCACCACTCATATCGTCTATCCTCATGTCCCCCCGCCGCTATACTTCTACCCTTGATTCAGATATTACTTTTATATTATAACTAAAGATATTATTAAACAGGATTATAAATTTCTAACCTTCGAGATATGTATTTAGCTATTATATATAATACAAACCAGTATGGACATTAACAAATTGAAATAAAAAACAAAAACTTATAAGTATAAGTAAACCTTTCCTACGCGTTTACACTTTTAACTTACGCACAATGAAATCATCCTCAAACTTCTCTACACGCATTAATGACCGGACTCTTCAACACATTTATTAAATAACTAGAAATACAAATGCACAACGCCAAATTAACTAGAAATGTCACCGCCTTCTTGAAACACCTAAGAATTTACTCTTTTTATTTGCCTTTTTCCCTCCATAGTTCTAGCTACTTACTCCTGGACATTTTGCACTGCCATGTGAGGCAGCCGCTTATATTCCAGCGAAAACGACTAGATCTTAGCCTAACTAAACTCCTTTTTCAGTATCTTGCTTATAAACTCTGTCATTAGCTTCCTAAGCGTGTCTTTAGCTCCTCGCTGGCTCTTGTTTAGTAGGGTGTCGTCGCGTATAAATAAGGCGCGGAAGAGTCGAGCGTTGATGTTTTAGTTAGTATACTTAAGCTCAAGCTTTATATCCACTCGACCCGGTCGAATTAGCGTAGCGTCGAGACGCTCCGCGTGGTTTGTGGTTATGATCAGTACCCGTCCTTCCTGCGAACTAACACTATTAAGAACGTTTAGGAGCGCCGATAGAGACACCCTCCCTTGCGACTTTTTATCCGTTGAAGAGCCTGTCTTATTTTGACTAGTCTTTACTGTTTTACGTTGTCGAGGTCGTGTTGCGTCGACGGCATTAATATCTTTGACAAGGACGACACACTGCGGAGGGAGTTCAGTGAATAACTTACCCAGCGAGTTATCGTTTATACTAGAGATATTAAGGATATAAATATCTAGGTCGCAGGCCCCGGTAATTAATAAACTCAAACTGGACTTTCCGGTCTTAGGTGGCCTATATAATAAGTATCCCTTACGGTATAAGATGTCGCGCTGAGAATACTAAGCTCGTGTTCTAGGGTCTAAGAAAGCCTTAATGTCTTTTACTAGCGCTGTCTTCTTCTTCTCGTCAAAGATAATAGTGTTAAGTAGTCTTTTGTCTATTGCTCTCGTTTTTTTCTAGCTATTATCCCGATACTTAAAGACAAAGGTCTTGTTTTTAACTAACTTTAGGTATTTAGCTCGACACTTATTAAAGAGCTCCTTTAGAATATCTAGAGACCTGCCTATATAGGAGACTGAGATCTCCTCCTCGCGGAAAATTCGGCCCTCTTTTTAAACGCTCTAAAACGTAAGTAGACGATTCTTGTACTAGAAAGAAAAGCTCTTATTTTAAGGCGAATACTAAAGAGATTTCTTTTAGTTCTTTATTAGAGTAATCGTTAGTAGACCCTCTTCTCATCGCATTCACGCTAGTAAGGAGGGAAGATGCCTTATAAGAAAATGGCTAAGAGACTATCTAGGTAATAAGTATATCGTATACTTCGTTAGAATAGGAGATATAAACTCTTAAAGCTGTTACTGGTTAGAATGTATTATTAGTAGTCTAAGAAGTCACGACCTAAAGTACCTCGTCATAAATGTTTTAAAGAAGTCTTTAATATATTTACTAAAGAATATAACTAATCTGTAGATATAAAGTACACGACTATAGTTATTTAGTCCGGCCTGAAGTTACTAAAGGGCAGTAGGGATGTTGGTAAGCCCAGGGAGGAAGACGTTTACTATTAATATCGGGCTTAATAAGAGTGGCTGACTTAGCAGAGAAAAGGTATTGTTGTGAGTAGTTATTGCAAGACGTATTGTGGGTGAGT